>NEWO01000020.1:1375060-1422897 GCA_003013225.1 Phalaenopsis aphrodite | reverse complement strand
TTGTTGTGAAATCCGCTCCGCAAAACACCTACAAGAATTGTTCGAAGGAACTCCTACGAATTGTGTTAGATAAGAAAGATATTTAATAAAGTTATCCAAATCTTTCCAGCAAGAATAGGATTACAAATTATTATAAATCTTGCTCCGTCAAGAATCCTTATTGCCAAGTTCCAAGAACACCTTCAGCCCAAGAAACTGTCTAGACTATTCTTGCAAGAGAGCTGAACACCGCTGATTCCCTGCAGGTGGAGCTTAGCTGAAAGAAAAAAGAATGTCGATACCTTCCCCCTCCTTAGTGCTGCCAAAGAACACTTGTTGTACAGCACTTGGAGCGAAAGATTATAACCGCAGCAAACCAATAGTGAAAATAGAGAGAAAAGAAAAACGACAAGGACACAAGCACAAGAACACAAGAGATTACGTGGTTCGGTCCTTAGACCTACATCCACGGAGGGAATCGCTACCAAATTCACTAGCACAAAAGAAGAATTACAGGCTCATTACATCGAGGAATCACAAAGTCTCTCTAGATTTCTCTCTCTACAAGATCTCTCCCTCAATTCTAAAGTCTCTCCAAAATCTTCCTCCCCTTGCTGAATTTTCCTCCTCCTCTTGATCTTCTTGATCAGATTTTTCTCTCCTTATGATGGTCTGAACATCCCTTAAGACCCCTCATCTATTTATAGATGGATGAGGCTTCCAAGAGGCAAAGAAAAAATTACAAGTGTGTCATTTTATGTCATAATTAAGAGCCATGAATAAACAACAAATTTCTTTGTTTATTTTCATCATATATTCTTATCTTTTCGATTACTTTCTTTTACGAATCATTATTTATGACGCAGGTAGAGAGATTTACTGGTAAAGGAGAAATCAAATGACGATATTTATATGAATAGATAAATTGACGACTCTGATATTCAATTAATAAAAAAAACAATATATAAAATTATAATAAAAATTATAAATCTTATTCAACATTAAACCTTCAGTCGGATAATGTATGATATTAACTATTACGATAATGTTCAAATCATATCTCAATCATAGTAGAAACTAAATTAAACCATATTTAAATTTTATTCGAACATTGTTCTAATTTTATTTGAATCATGCCCAAACAGGATCAAATCCTTCTATTTTGTGCTCATTTTTTTTCTATAGCATTAATTCCTTGAGTTTATTTATTATGTGTATAAATGTCTAGTGCTATCATACTTATAGAGATGTGTTGCATTATCCATATCATGCATAAAATAGGGACAAAGATGAATAAAATAGTTAAGACATTTTGAAGCTTTTAGTCCTATCTAAATGGTTGAGAAAAGTCTAATTCTAAAAGTGCACAAATTAGACAAATAAAATGCAAATTATTTCATATAATTTAGCACTTATTATAGTTTTATTAAACATCCAAATTGTTAATTTTGGATTATTTCTAAATACATTGGCTAACTTTGTCTATAATCATCGTTGGTCAATTAATGGCCACCACCATCCTCAACCACAAATTGCCAGCAATTGCCTCCTTTAATGAGTCACAGCTATTTCCACGAGCTGTCATCAGAACGCATTATAGCTTTTGTTTCTTAAATATTGATTTTATTTTGCAAATAATTAATTAATTTTTAAATATGCAATTAAGTATTAATACATATTTAGAGTGGATTAGAGCATTTTTAACACCTAAAGTTTCATATTGACATGCATTCAAATATTTACTTTTTTATTAAAAAAATAATATATTTATATATTTTTTAAAAGTAAAATACATATTTTTTATGTATAGGTTATGATAATAAAGTATTATAAATAGTTTCATATATAGGTTATGATTGTAAAGTATTATAAATATAAAAATAAGACTTTAAATGTTAGACATGTAAAGTCATAAAATTGTGTCCGTCTAATAAATTTTAAAGGAAATGTTTAGCGTCATCATCAAGAATTGCGTTGTCCGCCTAACAAATTTAATTTTGCGAACTAAACCAAAAACCCACTATTTGCCCAAAATAAGTATTACTCAGGCTTAAGCTTGTGACTTGTTTGATACCACACAATAGTTTTATCTATTTATGTAAACTATGTTTTAACAGTTTTTTCAAAAAATTGTCATTAAAATCTGCTCTACTCCGCCGGTCTTCGCTAGGTACGGTGACAACTTTCTAGTTGCGGTCTGACTTTATTAAAAAAAGAAAATGAATAATTATTGTTGCCGTAGTTTTTTTGTACGTCTGATTATTTTTCAATGGTTTCAAAACTATTTTTTTAATAAGTCGCAGTTGCCTCAAATAGATCCTCAGTCAAATCGACACGCTTCGACTCGGCTAAATAAGTGGTTTTTCAATCGAGTTTGATGAGCAAAAAAAAAAAAAAAAAAAAACAGGCATGTGTGAGACATGTCTCGATCCATTAGTTCATTAGTTGGCTTGTTTACAAAATAATTGATGTCAAACATATTTATATTATAATAAAATTCTATATTTTTTTGAAATAATTAAGAAAATATAGAAATGATAATATTATATATTTTATATCAAATAAAATTTTATTTTATCATAATACATTAATATTATTATTCTCACTTTTATAATAAACAAACTAAAACTCATATAAATAAGCTCGAATTCAAGCTCATATTTAATTAGTTAATCATTAACCCAAATTAAGAGTGGCTCGAACATTGGTAAATTTGTCTGAACCCGATCATAATTTGTCTAAACCCGATCATAGATAATCGAGTCAAGCAGACTTGTGAGACGGCTCGAGTTTGGCTCAATAAGCGACTTGTGAACCGAGCTTGTTGAGCTAATAAGCCAAGCTCAAGTTAGCCCCGATTCGACTCGTTAGCTCGTCACGTGGCTCGTTTAAAAAAATATTAGTATAAAATTTATGCAGAATATATTAAATTTAAAGATTTTATTCTTAAAAGTATAAAAAATATTTATAAAATTGATGTGTGCTGAAAATTTCGCTCCGGTAGAGTAACAAATTATCGTCTTAGCGTTGTACGAAAGTTTAGTACACACACATATGAAATAGAAAAAAAACGGTGATGACTCCATAAGTTTTTACGTAGAAATCCCGTGAGGGAAAAACCATGGGGTCTAGCTCAGTTGCGGAAATTCACTATTGATTGATGATTACAAAAATCCCTTGTCTCTCAAACGAAAAAGTGTAACTATATTTTTTAATGCACAGCATTAACCGGCGATATTTGGTTTGTGGTGATTGATGACGGTAGGTGGAGGTGGACGACGGTCGACTGCGGTCGACGACGGTCAACGGTGATCGACGTAGTCGACGGTGATCGATGACGGTCCGCGGTGGTCGTCTGAGGTCGGTGGTGGTAGTCTGAGGTCGGCAGTGGTTTGCAGCTTCTTCTCAAGACCTCAGACTCTCTTTAGACTTCCCTCCCTTCATGAGAGGTATGAGACTCTATTTATATTATTCTGAGTGCAATTAATGCAGAAATATGAACCATTTTGATTGGACGGTCCAGAAAGCTTTCCTTGATCATACGACGTTTAATGGACATTTTAGTATCTTAATGATGTCAGAATTAAGTGATATTAGACTCGTTGGATTCGTCTTGTCGATCCACTCGATTTGAGTAAAAACTTGCCATATTTGACAGTCTTTTGGCTTTCCAAATGTATTCATAAATCTTCAAACTGTGGTTTAATGACTTGAACTAGGCTTGATTTGACTTGAATTTGGCTAGTTTTCATATCATTAAGTCTGTCTCATTGAACAAATCAGTTTAACTATAAGTTTGCTGAAATTGAAGCTCTGTATGACTTTTTATCAAATTTTGAATGTTTTTTTGCTTAAAATATTATCTCGAGATTCGTGTTTGATGATGAAAATTTGTTGGTGGTGTATCAAAAATAATATTTTATATTTTATATTAAATGATTCATTCTTATTTATTTCTTAATTGCTCATTCTATGTAATTTTATTATAATACAATATTAAATTAATATTGTCTACTCTCTTTTATGATAAATGCTTGAACTCGTAGATAAGCTTAAGCTTGATAAAATTAATCAAGTGACGCTGAAGCTCATGCTTAGGGTGGCTTGAGTTGTACTCGACTTTTAGTAGAACTAAAACTAAATACATGAAATATAACTTTACTAGTAATAGATCTAGTGACATTTGCAACTATGAGTAATCAAATCATTAAAATGTGTGAAAACTTTAGATATTCAGGGTCTATTGTTCGGAGTGATAGTGATATAGACGGGAACTTTATTAGTAAAATTAAAGTTAGTTGTTTGAAGTGGAGAAATACTTTCAGTCTATTGTGTGATAGAAAAATATGACTTAAATCGAAAGTAAAATTTTATAAGATGCTAATGAAACCTACAATACTTCACGACTCATGATGCTGGTCTTTAAAAGTGAAACATAAAATAAAGTTAAGCGTTGACATGAGAATGCTTAGATGGATGAACGACTTGATACTTCAAGACAAAATGTGAATGAATATATCCAAGACAGGGTAGGTGTAGCTCAAGTGACGAATAAAAATAAAGAGAGGCGTCTTAGATGATTTGGTCACATTAAACCTCGACCATCAGATGATCTGATTAAGAGAGCAAACATTTTTAACTTTGACAAATAGTAAGAAAGATAGATGTAGATGTAGACATAAAGAGAGACGGACAAATTGTGAAAAAAAAAAGAAAGATCTTAACGTTTAAGAATTAAATTAAAAAAATGAGACACGATAGGATTCAAAGGAGAAAACTAATCAGATAGTTATTAAAAAAAAATAATAAAGAAAAAAAACTCGGACTTTCCCGCGGAACAGGCATCGGCGTTTCGTCAGTCAGAGCACCACATCGGCGAGTGTTTCTCTTCCCGGCGAAGAAATCGACGCGGCTGCACGTATTCCACGGTGGGATAACTTCGTCCTCTCCAGTTCTCTCTAAATATTACCATGTTTTTCTTCCGTGCCTTCTCTGAAACCCTAGAGTTGAGACGAATAGGTTTTTGTTCTTCTTATAGGTTACGGGATTTGGAGTGTGGTTTCTTAAACGCACCGCTGGTAATCCTTGAATCACTCGTTCTTCCCTTGATCCCCCATTGTTTTTAAAAGAGCATTATCGATCATGCGATGAAACCATCTTATGAAAATGAATGTTGAATCAAATCCTGATAAACGTTTAATAGGCTTTCTTTGCGAGAAATTTGAGTATTAGACACACACTTAGGGCATATATTAGAAAGAAGATATGTTCGAATCTATATGCTAGAGATCAAGTAACAATCAGATGACACGATTCTAACTTGATGGCAGCCTGAAGCAAAGCTTTTTAATGCTATAATACTGATGTATTTTATTGCTGAACTCTTGTTTTGATAATAAATAAGGGTATTCTGTACATTACTCTTTTGCATATGATTTTGCTTACGACAATTTATATGAAGACACTGCTATTTACTTAAAGGTGTCCCATGTAAACCCCGATCAATGTAGCAGTACCAATTGTGCTATTATTCAGGATCACCACTTTCGTTTCATTTTGTCGCTTGAGATTTACAAAGAGCTAGCTCGTTGTGATCACTCACTGGTTGGAGGATATTGAAATTCTTTTTCTGCTGCCATTATATATATTTTTTTCAATGTGCAGTTTTTATAACTATGCTGAATTGTGTGAGAGATCCCGTAGGTCCTGAATTGAGTATTATGCTCTAATAAGATGTGTATAAAATTACTATTGAGGGATTATGAAGGATGATAGGCAGATTAAAGCTAAATAGAAGTCATGCAAAAAGATTTACGTAAAATAGGCTTATCATATAATTTAGCACTTAGCAGGACTGAATGAGGGATTTTGTCTCATAAAGTTGACCTAAATGGTTGTGATAATGCTGGTGATATTGATGATTCTAATGGTGAAGTTCCTGTTGCTGTAGATCTCCTGCAATCTGCATGGGCAAAGCATTTAAGAAACATGAGAATAATATTTCTCTCTTCATAACTGCAAGCTTTTTGCAGGTTTGTATGTACTTGTTCTAACAGCATATGGGTTCTCCTTGATTTTCACTTTTTATTATTACCATTTATGATGTACTTTAACCTAAAATGTTTTGTTCTTATAATAAAAAAAACCTTTTAGCACACTCCCAACGAGATTAAAAAATAGTAAGAAAAAAAAACCAACCATAGGAATTCATTTTTTAATATAATTTGTCATTCATAAGCTGCAACAAAGTGCAATTGGATATCATTTTTTATGTTGATTAACTACGGTTGTAGCTCTGCAAAAAATTGTTAATAGTTGTTCTCACGTTTGCACTTTTGTAGCTTAAGTTGCAAGAATTGGCCTGCAAGCAGTTCTGCTTCCAACCAATTTTAGTACTTTAATATTGTTGTTTATAAACATGCTTCAGCAGCCAATAGTAACGAGCACTTATATTTACAGCCATTTGTATTAACATGATCCGAATTTCTAGCAAACATTGAACTTCAATGATAACACAACTTAATTAATATGAACATTGAAAAATAAAATGATGATTACGATTCCTGAAGTGATCTCTAAAAGATCATTCAATAGTAGCGAGCACTTCTATTTACAGCCATTTGTATTAACATGATATGAATTTTGAGCAAGCGTTGAACTTCAATGATAACACAACTTAATTAATATGAAAATTAAAATATAAATTGATGATTACAAATGTATTGGAAGTGATCTCTAAAAAATAATTAAATACATGACTTTCTAAACAAATTTAACATTTTAACCATATTGATAAGAAGAATTGTTATCATAAATTTGATTTAAAACGAGATAAATTTGGGTTTCTTTGTCATGCTCTTCTTTGAAGCTCAAAAATGTTATTATGTGTACATTGAGTGTTTGGCTGCATCCAAGTAATTGAACTTCTTCTAATTGGTTTTTGGAACGATGGTAAAATTTTGCTTTGCTATTGTATCCTCTGTAATATATTCGTGATAGGGTTGGTGTAGCTCATGTGACAGACAAAATTAGAGAAAGTCGTCTTAGATGGTTTGGTCATATTAAACATCGACCATTAGAGGATTCGATTAGGAGAGTAGATGTTTTAGATTTGACTTGTGTTAAGAAAGACAGAGGTAGACCCAGGAAGACTTGGGCTTATTGTATTAAAAATGATCTTAATTTATTAGAACTAAATGAAAATATGACACTAAATAGGACGCAATGGAGAAAAATGATTCATGTAGCCGACCCCACGTAGTGGGATTAAGGCTTTGTTGTTGTTGTTGTTGTTGTTGTATTGTATCCTTTGTAATAAGTGAATAATATGTATTGTAGGATGTATCTACGTTAATCTTGCCGATCTTGTAAGATAACCCTTTATCGTTGATGATTGACTTGAGGTCGTTTGTTATAATACAATATTTTGTTGGTTAATATTGAAATTAACATCCATAATTAGAGTGGGTTTAAGCTCTAAATGTAAATGCACATGAAAATAATAATTGAAAAGTAGAAGTTTATTCCTCAATAAACTCAACATAGCATAATGGCAATATGATAATTGAAATTAGCATACTGCCATGACTATAAAAACTGCTTTTGCACGAATTTATAGTTTTGGAGCCAATTTATAATTCTAAGTATAACTTGTCAATCTTGTAAGATTCATAATTTTAAGTTAAAAATAGTCGGAGTTAGTTCATTCTTTGGGATCCTCACTTACTTTGGGATTGTACAAAAATCTATGTTTAATCTTTTACGACTCACTGCATCCGGATCCCAATGATATGTTAGACTCCACTTTTCATTTTAGGTTAAGGTTGTCTCCCCTCTACATTCGATCCTTTAATTGAACAATAGCTATTGGTATATAATTTGCAACAATCATCCCAACAAGTTGAAGAAGCTATTTCTCAGGAAGAAAGTTCATCAATGAGCTAAAACCCCGAAGATACCTAAACCACCGAAGAGCTAAACTCAGAGAACAATGATTGAGCGGGGATACTTATCAAAATTTTCAAATACAAACGCCTTCAGTGAGGGCGTCAAAGGATGAAACCTCGGCGACCAACCAAGATATTATTTTTACAGAGAGAAGGTTTTAGAGAGTTTGCCTGTGCCTGAGACATGAGATAGATTCAACAATTTTTGGTTTCATATGAGTTAATAAGAGGTTTTAAGTGTTTGATATTTAAATGTAGAAGTATTAAGTGATATGGAATCCCCCAATTATTATTATTCTTATTTTTTCAATGATGTGTTATTGAAGAATATTGACTTTATTTGTTTAACTATCCCCTGCTTAGCAATTCCCATCATACTCGAACTATTATTCTCATCTTCCAAAAGTTACCTGAGCATCATCTTTTTTTTATCCCTCTCTTCCTTGCGTTGTTTAGCTTAAACATCTCTCCACTCCTTGTGTGCACACTAGAAAACCACCATAACTCCATACACCTAAATACTACACACCTTTGAAGTCCTGCTGCCATGGACTCCAGGAAGCTTGGTAGCTGTGAACAAAAAAGATTGTTGAATTTGTGACTAGCGCAACATGGTTCTTATATACAAAGAGGGGCATTTAAACCCTTACAATTGACTCAAGTAAGGAAATAAATAATAACACGATCATAGAAATAAAATTAGAATTACTATAAAAAGGAAACTACATAATGCAGAATAAAGGGCAATTAATAAATAATGACGACTATGAAAAATCAATAAATCTAATAAATCTAATACTCTTCCTCAAGTTGAAGCATAGACATCAATCATGTTCAACTTGAATTTGAAGTCATCAAACAAATGATGATGAAAATTGTTGGTGAGGATATCAACTGGTTGACCACTAGAGGGCACAATAGGAACACAAATTTCCTTGAGCTAAATTTTTTTCTTAATGAAGTGTCTATTAATCTCCACATGTTTGGTATGATCATGTGGGACTGAATTGTGAGCAATGTTGATGACTGCCTTATTATCACAGAATAACTGCAACATGACAGAGGTTGACATACGAAGTTTGTAGAGCATGATGCATAGTCAGATGACTACATAGATCCTCAAGGACATGAACCGAAATAAAGTTTCAACACTGCTCCAGGTAACCACAGACTTTTTTTTTTGCCTTTCCACATGACAAGATTTGCCCATACAAATGAGCAATTCCTCGAGGTGGAACGTCGATCCCCAATCAGCATCTATACAAATAACAATAGACTGAGATGTATGACGAGAGAAAAACAAACCCGAGCCTCATATACTTTTTAAATAGTGGAAAATCTAGTGCACAACTTGGACATGGTGCTCATTGGAGTCATGCATAAATTGACTCATAATACTACGTGACATATGTCGGGGCGAGTATGGGCGTGGTAGACGAGTTTTCTGATAAGACGTTGGTTGTAAGTTTTGTTGACAGATACAACATTGGAAAATTTTCATTTGGATCGATAGGGACATCCACGGGTTTACATAGAAGATGAGTGTTTTCTGTAAAGAGATCAATCACATATTTGCATTGAATAAACAAATGCCTGGAGAGTCACTTCCATGCCTAAGAAGTACCAGAGAGATCCAACGTCCTTGATTTTAAATGAGTTAGCAAAAATGTTTTTCAAGGACATCAATGTTGGGAGATTGCTATCTGTAAGAAAAATATCAACATAGACAATAAGAATAACTACATGATCATTAAAGGAATGTCAGAAGAAAATAGTGTGGTCTGATTGAGCCTTAGTAAAATCATGGCTCACAACCACAATTGTGAACTTGTCGAATCAGACTTATGGGGACTGCTTTAGCCAATAAAGGGACTTTCGTAGTCTGAACACTTGCTCTCTGGAGGTAGTAAAGTCAAAGTCAGGAGGAAGAGACATGCATATCTCTTTTGTAAGCTCTCCATTCAAGAACACATTATTGATATTTATCTGGAACAAAAGTCAATCTGGATTCACCGTAAGGGACAACATAACCCAAATAGTGTTTAACTTGGCAATAGGGCAAATGTCTTCTTATAATCAACTCTGTAGGTCTGTATCATTTAGCGACCAACCGTGCATTGTTGCTTAGAGTTGAACTTGGTGTTGAATATCCATCGACCCCAAAACTTTCTTACCTTGAGGGAGAACAAAGACGTCCCACATATGACTCCGTCGAAGGGCATTCATCTCCTCAATTACTGTCGTTTTTCAGGTTGGATCAGCAAGATCAACCTCAATAATAGACTAGTAGCTGAGATTTGATAGTTCGTCAGGGCAGTATCAAATGCTTTGTAGCTCGGCGATAAACTGCGAAAAAAGACATTTCACTATAGAGTAGAGGGAGCATGTTTGATTGCATGCCTTGCTCAGAGAACTCACATTCTTATTCGGAGAAGGGGTCATGCTGAGGATGTCATTCGGAGCGGATTCAAGGTTTTTTGAGATAGCGGGTATTTGAATAGGAGCATTCAAACAGATGCATTGAGTGTAGATACAGACAGTGGGAGGAGATGGTACACTCACCGAATTAGGGAACTCGTCGGATGGTGTACTCACCAGAATAGGGAACACCTCAGTTGCAGGAACATTGGGGGAACATACATAGGAGTAGGGTAAGAGACACTGTCTAAGAACCTAAACTCTCCCACACTTGTGGATGAGCTATGAAAATAGGGAACATTTTCAAAGAACGAGATATCAACACTCACATGGATTTTGTTAGTGGTATGATCAATACACCGATATTCTTTTTAAGTGGTAGAGTACCCAAAGAAGATACATTCTATGGATTTAAGATTAAGTTTAATTCTATTTGGGGCAGTGTTTCAAATCAAAACAGTGCACTAAAAAATCTTGGGGTCTAATGTGGAGAAGACTCTATTGGTAGGGAAGCAAGACATCAGAACAACTTTGGGGGCTTAAAACTTGTGAATTTTAGAGGAAACTTTATTTATGAGATAGATGCCAGATAGAATGACATCGTTCCAAAACCGTTTCGGGACATTGAAGTGAAATATAATGAAGCAAGCAACGTCGAGGAGATGACAGTTTTTCCTCTCGGCTAACTTATTTTATTGAGTGTTCCTACACGAACTATGGTGGAGGATACCCTTACCAAAAATTCATCCAAAATACAGTCGAAAAACTTGCGACAATTGTCGGTCTGAAAGACTTGAGTAGGTTTCTGGAAGACTTGAATATGACTTTTGAACTGAGTTAAAATGAAGGCGTAGTAGCTTTGGAAGGTGACATCAAACTCAAATTTGTCTTTTAAAATGTGATTCACGTCATTCGAGTGTGTTTATCAATCAAAGTCAGGAATCACTATTTATTGGTGTAGCTAGGAGTGCGAGACGGTTCCATAGATCCTGTAAATGAGTGAGAAAGGAGCAGTAGGTGTATAAGTGTGGGGTGGGTAATGAACCTAATGATGTTTGACTAACTGACATATCTCACAATTGAAATTAGTAAGATTTTTATTAGAAAATGTCCAAGTATATAAATTTTTTAAATATTGGAATTTAGAATGACCTAAACGACAATGCAATAACATAATGAGACATTCAATGACTCGATATAAATTACAACTTCTGAGGGGTTTGTCCTTACTCTCCATGTTATTCTCTTGGAAGTAGTAGAGTGCGACTACCCTCTTAGCAATTTTAATCATTCACTCTGAACGCGTTTCTGAAAAATACAACCATCAGAAGAGAAATTTGCAACACAATCAGTATCATTCTTCAACTTGTTGACAAATAATAAATTATATTGCAACTGGAGAATATGTAAAATAAACTCCAGAGTTATATATGTTGTTAGTACAATCGACTCTTCACTAGTAGTGAAACTACACTAGTCATTGAGAATTCTGATAGCATCCTTTCTAGAGTACGGATAGTAACTCAAAAAAATTTTTGAGTGTGTTCCATGAAACTTGAATCAATAATTTATAAATTAGAGGCAGAATAAACCGTGAAAGCTATAGGAAGAGTACCTTCTTAGATGTGGGAGTCAATGAACCCATAGAGACTTGATGGCTTTAAGTAGCTTGATCAATTGCTCTATTTGGTTTTTCAGGGATTCCGAGGATTTTTGAATATTCCGAGTAGGACTGTCGCCTTGAGACCCTTGGTGGTAGAGGATTGGTCGAAGATTTGTATGCTGGCTTACCGTGAAGTTTGCACCACTTCTATTGAGTTTGGTTAGGTCTGTGGTTTTGAGCCATCAATGAATTTCGATAGGATCATGACAAATGTATACAACTACAAGAAATAAAATCTGTGCAGGGAAGACTGGCTCCGGACAATTGCAGGACTCCTTCCTACAAAACCGATAGTAGTAAGGCCAGAGGAAACCAACTGCTAGCTAGTTGATTATGTAGCAGAAAGGCCGACGCCTACACTGGAACAAAGGCACCACAAGACTTGCAGCTATTGGAATCAAGAATCCTGTGGGCAAGAGAAGATTGCGGCTGCTGAAACTTGTAGGGAGGATCAATGACACCAGGAAGACATGGGCCAGCTGGAAGGCTATTGGGATCAACAACTAGAATCCTCGACACTAAGGTCTGGAAGGCCACTCGGGATTAACAGCTGGAATTAATCAACGACAAAAGCTACGAAGCAGATTGCCAACAGAGCGGCAAAACAACTGAAGAGAGTAAAGCTATAGAGCAGGTTGCCAATAGAGCGACAAAAACAATTACATAGAATAAAGCTACGGAACTGGTTGCCAACAAAGCGACAAAGAAACAACAGTTGGAGAAGTAGCCGACAAAATAGTCGAACAGTGACTGAAGGAGAGGTAGATGTTTGGCATAGCAGTGGAAAGGAGAACGACATGAACCATATGGGCAACCATACCGCTGAAGGAAAATGATGGCTAAGTAGATGCTAAAAGGTGGTTGCAGGCCGGCTAGGGTGAAACCTCTAGATTTAGAGCCATGACTCTGATGCCATATTGTATTTGTGACTAAAGCAACATGGTTCTCATTATACAAAGAGGGGTATTTAAACCATTACAATGGACTCAAATAAGGAAAGAAATAATAATAAAAAAAAATCAAAATAACGATAAAAAGGAAACTACATAATGTAAAATAAGGGTAATTAATAAATAATAACGGCTATGGAAAGTCAATAAATCCAATAAATCTAATAGTTATTCTTCTATCTCATTAGGTTTAATAAATCTAATAAATCTATTAGTTGTTTTTCTAACTCATTACGTTTACAAACCATTCAATACCTCACTTAATCAGGTCTATTTCTTGATGAGCAGTTCAATAAAGTATTTAGGCTATTCAGCTTAAAAATATTTCAAAAAATAGTAGATAAACATCTTGATGTTATCAACCCAAAAATTCCAGTCAAATTGATAGACATTGTAATATAATTTATTATTGCTCTTTGTTTGAGGCATGGAGTAACACTTTAAATTCTTTGACTCAGTTTGGCTGAAGTTACCTGCGTGGACTATATTAGTGTTCTTTATGTTCTGTTTCATCAATATTTTAGCCAATTTTTTACTGTTTTTATCTTGAAGTTAGATGTGGCTTGCTCACTTCTTCCCCCCAAGGGTTTTTTTTTTTAAATACTGTTTTCTAGTAGATTTTTTATATATTTAGCTTATTATAACGAGGCTCCCTGGTTTAGTAGCTCACAATTTGTTATAATCTTAATTTTCATGTAGGTATTGTAAGCGTATCTTTTGCAGAAAAAAATATAAATTTTTAATATAGTTTTCATTCTATCAGAGATGGATGATGAGGGGCTCACAAAGGAATTCTTACAAAATCGTATCGAGCATCTTGAGCATGGTACTTCTTTTAATGCCCTTTGGAATGAACTCGAACTCTTTCTTTCTTTTGAGACCTAGTTCATTTTTTGAGTCTATTAAATTGGGATGTTGTAGAGACAGGTTAATAGATTTAGTTCTTGCTTACAATTAGAGTAAGGCTTATGATAAAGATGTTGACTTTGATGGGCTAATACTAGAATTTACGCTTCCTTGGAAAAGCAATGTCTCTGATTATGAAATATTTCACTGCACCTTTTGTTGGTTCTCTATCAGAGTACGTGAAAATAGATAGGATGGAACCCACGCAGGAGGACAATACTGAATACACATCAAATTTTTGATGAAATAAATGTCTTATGCATGAAATCAAAACCTTAAAAGTTGAATTGAAAATTAATTTCTTTTGTGTTAATGCCATATTACCTTGCAACTAAATATAACATTTAATGAATTATTTCTTGTATGGTATACTATGTTATATTTTGCTGTTTTGTTTTGTTTTATCATGATTATTTTGAAAAATTAAAGTTATTAGGACTTGCTGATTCTTACTTATTTTTGTCATCGTTATCTTAAATATTTGCTATAAAATTTGTTAGTTCGTTATTTAGCTTGCTGTATAGGTAGGGTTTCTTGAGAGGAAATTAATTGTGTTATGTTATGATGAATGATGTGTAAAATATGCTTTCCATAAATGGTAAGTCTTTTAATTTCAAGAATGAAGCTGAGAAAGAATCCGTGGGACCACTTCTCATCAATTTTACACTTTTAAATTATCTATATATTAATCCTTTTTTATTTTCCTTTCTTCTTACCATGTAGTTATCTTTCTTAATATTTATTTCTCCTTCAACCAACCAAACTACTGCAACAAGCTGTCATGCTGGTATTACTAAGATGGACATTGGAGCTGATAGCTTATGGCTTGATAGTGCTAACCTTTTGGACTGTATAATGAACAAAACATATCTATTCAAAAGGACATAGTCTCCTGGGTTTTCCTATGCCAGGTCTTCTTTGCATGTGTATTGAATTGATGTTTATGCTTCTATTCATGTCTTTTAATTTTTATTGCATTTTTTTATTTATATTTTATTAAAATGTTCATTGTGTTAATAACCATCTATTGCTTCTTTTATACCTAACTCTCTAGGGTTTCACATTCGCTAAGTTATTCATGGAAATACATTGTTTTACTCGGATCTTTTTTTTTTAATTTTAATTTGCTTAAATCATATGTGCTAAGTAAAAGTTATGGATTTAATAATGCTAGATCTTGCTGGCAGCTTGATAGGATTGTCACTGGGGTTGGGCTGGCTGAATTATAATAGAATTATATTTGGGGTAAATATTATGCCTCTCAATTTTGATCTAGGTACTAGTAGGGTTTCTTACTTTAGAAGTTCTCTGGCAGGCTCTTGCAATGTTAAAGAAGATTTGTGTATGTTATTTATTTTGAGAAAATTATATGGTACCTTTTTTTTTCAAAAATATTTTCTAGGTTTTATTGTGTTGCAACCACTTTCATACTAGCATTCTTCATTTTTTATTCCATTTCTTCCCTACTTTCTTTTAAAAAAAAGGGAAAATTTGATTGTTTATGCCTTATAATTTCCATGATTGGCCGAATATTTCCCCTTTTTCACTGTCAAATATGTCTGGCAGTTCTTTTTGGATGAAATTAACTCTTATCTTTTATTTGTGGATTGTTTACTGAACTCCTTGAAGAATGAAATCGGTTAGAACAAGGTCTAGGCAAGCTTTGACAAGATTTGAACAAAACTTCAAATAAATTTTGAATGAGTATAAGATTCCATCCTAATCAAAGAAAGTTTGCACAAGATATGAACAAGGTTTGAAAGTCGATCCGAACATGGTTCGAATGACTTTCTAGTATGGTTTTAACCGATTTAAATATGGTATTGGAATAATGTTCGAACCATGTTAAAAAAACATCATTGCTTGAATAATTTATAACACGACAGCAGGGTGCAATAACAAAATGTATATTATAACAAATTATTATGCCGAAGATAATAACTTTTTTTTTTAATTATTATGCTGATGTTATTAATTGCAGTCATGATAACTATTAACATAATTGACTATTTCTTTGATAAATCAAACTGCAATTACTAAAGAATAACACAATAAAATATAACTTTGATATATTGTGGTGCAATTACAATATCAATGAACGGCATATTATAACTTTGATGCATTAGAGTGCAATCACAATAGTATGTAGCCATCTATAATTTTTATATATCAGAGTACAATTACAATATTCAATAAGATGCAATGGAAAAAAGGATTCTTGTAGCCGACCCCACTTGCTGAGATAAAGGTTTGTTATTGTTGTTGCTGTAGAGTACAATTACAATATCAATAATATAGTTATAACACAACATAATTGAATGTACATAATCAAATGAAATGAATGAATAGATAAAGTAATTAAATGTACATCATTTATGGAGTTAAACGAATACATAAAAGAATTACATGAACATTACTTTTTACCCACACTTGATTACACAATTCAATCATTTTATGCTATTTACTCATGGACCTATGGATCTACATTGTTATAAAATAAAACTAAATAGTTGGTTTTGTAGAATAGTATTAGATCAGGAGTAACTTGTTGATATTTTTCCTGAAGTCAAATAGTTGATGTGCTTTCTTGCATATGTTTTATGGCTCCATTGTAAAAGGACAGAGCACTTATCAAACTATATGCTAAAATATAACATATTCTTTTATTAAAATTTTAAATAGCTTATCTTATGAGAGTCATGACAGCCTCTTTTTCAGTTAAGGAAGATTTGAATAAGTTTCTTTATGTGGTCAATAAAAGTGGCAACTTGAGCAATCAAGGGGAACTTTTATAAAATAAAATCATGGTTTCCTGCAAAGTGTGCTGGAATGCAGGATTGGTCATAGTCATACAATGTCATGCTCTTTTTATTAGTGAGATATCACATATTATTCTAGAAATTTTAGTCCGGTTTATTCGATGATATATGCGGTCTGCATCAAATCATGGCTTTGTTAACTTTTACTTTTTTCTACTAACTAATATAAGCACAGCTTCAGGCTACTTGAAAGTTTCCTTCCTCTTTAACTTACTGTGCGCAATGATTACTAGTTTGCATTGTTGATTGAGCAAATCATCTAAGACAGTAGCTCTTGATTCTTAGCTCTATAGTTGGTGCCATATCCGCTCCTTTGTTAGGTAATATAAAGCTTTTATGGGCCAAAAAGGATTAAAAATTCTACGAGCAAACATAATGCAATCATATGGCAACAACTTATGTCATTCAAAGGGTATCAAAATAGTTTTCTTGCTCTCTAGTTTTGTCGTTGGCATATTTAAGTGCAAAAGTCACATTGCGCTTCTATTGTCAACACTTATCTCTTTTTTTTTGGAGTTGTATTTTAATCTGCTTATCAGACATTGAAAAAAGATAACTGTTTTTTAATGAATCAGGGGGAGGGGATCAAGAGGCACCGGCTTATGCTCTTGTTTGATGGATTTGGGAAATTTCTAGTCAACCATTTCCATTCTTCGTTTTTCTTTAATGATAATGTGTCAGTATTTTTTTATTTTTTAGCCACAATAGCAAAAGATGAGCTGACAGCTCATCTCTTTTCTCATATAATATGTATGTGCAATGGCAACAAAATAACTTTCGTATCTTGCACCACATCACCTTCTATGTTCGAAGGAATGACAACATCAATTGCAAAAACATAGTACATGCCTCCTCACCAATGTGAGCATGAATGGGTGATGTAATAGCTCATGGAGTTGCTTGTTATCCTCCTTATTTACCTTCACCTCTCTCTATAGAAAACTAGATATATTTGGTTGGAACTTCTAAGTTTCACTCCGATTTTAATTATTTATTTATTAATATGAGTTGGTTGTTCTTCAGCTTCCCAACAATCACAAAAGGTTACTTTAAGTGAGTGGATGATTGTTGGCCGTTAAAATTCTTCATCTTTCTTTCAAAAATATAAAATGTAGTTTTGATTTAATTTATATATATATATATATATATATATTGATTTTATTGAAAATAATATTTTAATTTTTGAAAAATGAGGCTGAATGGATCTCATTCATTTAATATTTTAAATAAACGAGCATAACACCACAAATAATGCATCTATCCCGAGGAATAAGCAATTACTGGGTAGTGATATTCGATTAAATAAACTACTGAATTTATGACATCCGTTTTGGACTACAAACCTTTTATTTTGACCGACAAGTCCCCCTACCTAATATTAAAAAATT
Source organism: Phalaenopsis aphrodite (assembly GCA_003013225.1). NCBI lineage: Eukaryota > Viridiplantae > Streptophyta > Magnoliopsida > Asparagales > Orchidaceae > Phalaenopsis > Phalaenopsis aphrodite. The sequence continues at coordinate 1,404,828 of NEWO01000020.1, read as the reverse complement.
AGATTGAGTTTATATTACCTGGGTTCTTAAAGCTCTCAATAGAGGCAAACCCCTATAGTTAATTACCTCTCAAATGACTGAAATCACTTAAGAGAATTCTCGATGATGATCAAAGATATCTATCTTCATGAATTCAAAGTTTAGGGTTTCCAAAGTTGAACATAGAAAAGTCAGGTGGGAAAAGGACCAAATAGAAACATTTTTTTATGGAGTCAAAGGAAAGAAAATTATGGGATGTCACAGATCCTGAGGAGAACCTCGGTGACTTCCCAAATTACCCTATTGTTTGATTTCAATTTTGAAAAGATGTTATTTGGTGTTCATCTTCTCTGTTTTATTATTTAAGACTTATATTTGCGTGCACGGTTATATAAATGGTCAGGAAGATATGAGGGTTTACGTCTTATCGGACGACGACCTCGGAACCTAAAGCGAGTTATGAATTAAATTGCACAACCTGACTGTGCAAAGATCTAAATGATAAAGTTAGGATTTATGTCGCGTTAGACAAACCACCTCGAAATCCTATGACTTGTTGTTTAATTCTAAAGAAAGGTTTGTTGTTGTAGATCTGTTTGTTCTCTCGAAGTTGTTTTTCTGTACATCCTTGTCATGCTGCCCACGGTATTATCTCCAAGCTCCTCGTCATAGCTAGGGCTGTCAATTTGGCTCGTTGTTCGTGGTAGCTCGTGTTCGGCTCGTTCTTTAAGCCTAATGAGCCGAACATGAACAACAGTTTGTTCGCTCGTGTTTGACTCGAAATGACTCGAAAAAAAAATTATATAACTTTTTATATAATAATATATTACATATATTATTTATATAATAATATATTATATATATTTATGTCTAATTTTAAATCATAACACCTCTTGTGGCAACGTGGTTAGTGTCCTTTTTTGTATAAATTTGATCCAGGTTCGAATACCACACTTTACATATGTTTTTCTCAATTTTAGTTTAACGAGCCAATTTCGAGCCGAACACGAACCGAACACGAACACAAATATTTAAATCGAGCCGAACACGAACACACTGTTCACGAGCCGATTTCGAACACGAGCTATTTCGAACGAGCCGAACATGAGCCAAGCCTGAGCTCGCTCAAGCTCGGCTCGTTTACAACCCTAGTCATAGCAGTTTCAGGTTTAATGTTAAGTTTAAATGTACATGCAATTGTTGGGTCGGTGGTCTGCCGCTGTGCCCCTTCTATAAAACCAGACTACTGTCATCCTATTCTAAAAGATATAATACACAAATAAAAGAAATAAGAGGTGCAGTAAAAGAAAGCAGTAAGGAAAACAACAGTAAATAAAATGCAGTAAATGTACTGTAAAAAAGAGTAGTAGAATGTGCAGTAGAGACAGTAAAATGCTATAACTATAAAATAAATCTGTGTACCTGACGGGTCTATTGTTGTCGCGAATAGGATTAGCGTCTCATGTAAAAGTAAATCGATATAATGAGGAGTTTAGTGGGTGGGGCAAATATGCATTTATGTATAAAAGAACAAGTGGGAATACATCTCATGAAAGACTCGGAGAAAAACTGAGTGACCCAGGAAAACTCGAAGAAAATCGTAGGAAATGCACAGAACACCGAAGAAAACTGTAAGCATTCAGGTCGGGGTGGACTCAGAATCAGGACCCTGGGGCCCTAATAAAACAGTCAACATTATGTATGTATGATCCAACACTAAGTAAAAGATTGCTGGCCTAACAGTCACAGAAAATGGTAATTCCTAATTTGGTTCATATGACTGACCCGTGAATTTTTCGGAAAATATTCTGGATGAATTTTATTTTTCAAAAGAGATTTTAATTAGTCATGCACTTAAAAGATTTTTTTACTTAATTGTGTGTGTGTGTGTGTGTGTGTGAAATTTTCATACATTAGAAAGTTAATGAGTCAGTCATATTATTAGGCTGAAACTTCCAACCGAGTCAGAATTGTGCTAGAATTTTTCACACATACCTAGATGCCTTTATCATCATTATTTTTAAACCCTGAAACCGTCTTACTTAATGCCTTGCTTGATGATTCATATATAGCGACGACTATATATGCGAGCTTATGCTTCAGACATAAGCACCTAAATCGAACCAAGAAGTTTGAAAAAAAAGAAGAAAAATGGAATGAGAGAGAGGAATGATTGATCTATTTGAAATAAGAAAATAGTAAAGGATGGATCGACCCTCAAAGCCACATTTAAAATCATTTGTACCTTCCAGCGATGTGAATTTGAAGAGCTTGTTTAAAATTTCCCAAAAACCATGCTCCTATTCGTAAATCCAAACATTTGTGATTTCACACCTTTCCTAAAAGAAACAACATTTTAACCCTCCCAAAAGTGGCATTTTCACCTTCTAAAACAGTAAGCACAAGCCCTCAAAACATATTTCAAACTCTCCTAAATAACACATGTTCGAACCCCAAATCAATGAGCCAGAAGCCCCCACCCAAACTCCTCCAAAATGCGACTCTACAAGCCACGAAATTGGCACGAAACCAATGAGTGATCAAGCTTTGATGTTGTATATGCATTACAAATAAATGATAGCCCGCTATTCACATGAGCGAGACAGAGAGTATGAATTCCCAAGATAGTGCCCAAGACAAGGAGCCAGGTAATAACCGATACCACAGCCCTCAAAATTAAAACAAAGAAAGAGCTAGCTGCCATCCTTCGTCCCATTAAAGCCATGAATAAACCAATAATAGTTTTCCGAATTAAAAAGCGAATCAAAGAATGATTTCCATCCATAACACACACTTTCTTGTATTTATCTAACACATAAACCTTACTTCACTTTTTTTTTAATTAAAAGTGAACTCCCCAAAACAGGTGCCAAATGGCAACAAAACTCCTCCAAAACAAGTGCCAAAATGGCAACAAAACTCCTCCAAAACAAGTGCCAAAACACCTTGAAAATAGCCAACAAAACCTCTCCAAAACGGGGCAAAACCTGCAGCTCAAGAAACTGCAGCCCAAAATCTGCCCAAAACAGGTAAAAAATGCAGCCCAAAATCTGCCCAAAATAGGTAAAAAATGCAGCCCAAAAACTGCTCAAAACCGGTCAAAGATGCAACCCAAAAAACTGCCCAAAACAGGTCAAAGATGCAGCCCAAAAACTGCCCAAAACACTTCCAAGATGCCATATATTTCCAACAATTATCAAGGAAAACTGAGCCAAAATAGAGAGCAAGAATGGCTCTCAAGTCTCCTTGAAACATCATTTAATCACCTCGAGAAAAGCAGCATTTAATGGGGCGAAAATAGAACTTTTAGCTTTCAAAAGAGAAAGAGGGTTCTCACAATTCCAATTGAAAGATCCTAAAGAGAAGCAAAGTAATGCATTCGTTTAAAACCATGCAGCCACAACATTATTATCACAAAGCCAATGCCAAGAACAGGCTTAATCATAAAGCCAAGCAAATAAGAATTGGGTGGCATGCATGTGAATCTTTAACAATGTATCATCCTCCAAGAAAAGAGTAATAGTTTAGGTGTTATGAATCTTTAACAATTGGGTGGCATGTACGAGCTATGTTTCTCAGATATCCACCTAACAGCCATATAAAAAGTTCACATGACTGCATTCCCTGCAGCAACTAGAGAGAGGGCAGCAGCAGAAAAAAAGAATTTCAGCACTGTTATCTAACCAATTCTCAACTAGCCGTCATAGGTAACCAAATTGAAAAAGAATAAAAAGCATATTTGTCTTAACATGTGCATAAGCCAACTATTTGAGACATGAATAGCAGCGTCCAAACCACTTAAACAGTTGAGGAATCAAGTATTATGTATATAGGCATATGAGGGTGGAGAAAATTCACATGTGTATATGTCTGCCCTGGGATGAAGAAACAGAGATATATATATGTACAAATTGGTCCTAGGGAAAGGAAAACCAAAATTTGGACATGTAGCTTAACATCCTTCATACTTTTTTAATGGTATGCTCTTTATTGTTCATGTATCTTAACATCCTTCGTACTTTTTCCTCAGGTTACTTTGCACATTTTCTCTTGAGTTATGAGACGATATCATAAGCTTAGTACCTTAATCCTATGGCATATGTTATGATTGTGTATTGGGCTAGCACATTTTTTTTCCAGGACAATGGCCTCATAGTGCACCAATGTCATTATTTATATCCTTTTAGAGTTTTATCCCATGATAAACCATCCAATGAGTATCCAAAAAGTGTTTTCTTATCTTTGATCAATGCAACTTACTAAAAACATATTATGCTTATCATGATTAAGCAGACGTAATCTACAAGATAACATAAATTTAATTTTTGTACATCATTATTCTCGATGTACAAAAAGAATTCTTTATCTATATCAGTATTTTTTATTGTTCTTGTTTCCATCTAATCTTTAACAATTCGGCATCTTATATTTTTGTCATCATCGACCTTTTCAACATTAGTTGATGAATTAAGACTCTAGAGAATTGCAACTTAGTTTCTTTAAATAATAGTCATGGGGATTTCTCAGATCTTTGAATAAGATCAAATAACTTTAACTTTCTTATGAAATATTTGGATCTTTTTTTATGTTGTTTTTTTTGCTCTACTATTTCTAGGCGAATGTTTTTTATTTATTGTTTTTTTATTTGCTGATGTTATTGTCTTCTAAAATAAACATCTAATAAATTAATTCATCACACACTCGGCTTTGTATGTGATTCAAGTAATGTAATGCATCTTTACAAATATGATTAAACTATATGTATCTGATTACATAGCATTATACTCAAATTAATCAATTTCACATGAGATAGTGAGAACAAAACAAAAAAAAATTGAACCAAGTTCGAATTAACTTGAAACATATTTAAACCTTGATTTAATCATACTTATCTTGTTATCAACATGTTCAAACTGTGCTCTAACCATTTTTTAATTTTTCTTAAATTGTGTTCAAACATCAATTATCATTCTAAAGAGATTCGAACATATTTTGAGCAGGTGTGGTCATGATATGTGCAACTTTGAATATGTTCAGACCAAATTTTGTATAATATTTGAATAATATTCAAATAAATTTGAGTGTTAAGATTTAATCATGATTTTAACATCCTTCTAACATGGAATATGATGTGTAATGATATTTTTGGCTTTGGGCTTAGTGTCTGAACAATATTCAAATAAGTTTGAGTATTATTCAAACTTGGTTTGAACTTTGAATTTTATTCAAATAAGGTTAGAACATGATTGTAATATATATTTTTTAAAGCAAAAAAAATTATTAATAAAATAAAATGTGAGTTTAACAGGGACAATTAACTAGATTTGCTCGGGTATAGATAAATATGCAAAATTGTAAATACATACTGTTTGAAGCGAAAGGATGAAACATCCAATAGTACTCAAAAACAACAGAGGAATATAATAGCTCAGTTGGATTGCATTTGCTTGAAGCTCGGTGAAAGTTGGAGATTGATATGTTTTATTTTGATTACAAATTTGTTTGGTAAACAAAATCTGGAACCTCCATCGATCAAAACATGATCCTACTCCCATTTGAATCAATCGGTTGCTGATCATCACGACTATCCGTGTCTTCACTAATGAGTTGGAGTGGGGTAATAACCACAACTGGATAGCATAAACTATACTCTTGCTTACCAAAGATGGAGAAGCTATGTCTATAGGGCTAATCGGGGTAGACACAATAGATCAGAATCCTGAGGAAAGTCAAATGTTTTCAAATTCTGAGAGCAAACCTGTAGTCATGATGGATGAGAGGCTTCTCATCATTAGAATGAATCACTTGCTTCTAAATTGTTTGATTTTCTTAAATTAGAATAAGCATTTTAAACACTCAAGAGAAGATGTATCCTACAATTTTGTAGAAAGAAAAATATATGGAGATGCCTTTGAAGAATTTCATTTGCCAATATCCATAAAACTCCAAGCTAATCCATACCTTACTCTCTAATGATAATTTAACATACATTTCATTCAAAACTCTATCCTCTGAATCCCTTGAAAGACAAGTGGAAGCAACTTCGTCCTAGAAAGCTTGCTAAAGATGGAGCTCAAAGAGTATAAGGTGGATTGGTTGAAGAAATGCAATATAAGTTTGGAAAAAGCAACCCAAACATGATGGATTGATGGTTTGTGAATGTACTAAAATAGGGAGGCCACTTAAGCATATGCTCTGAAAAACCATTGGCATATAGTATGTAAATCTGGAGAAGAGTTGTTTGCAGTATACATATGAAGAAAGACTAATAATGATGTTATGAAAATCAATTAATCCAGTCCAACAAAATAATTACCCAATAAGTTTATGCCCGACAATAATGTATGAATGACATCTATGTTTGGTTGGCCTAAAGAAAATTTATTTACAAAAAAATAATGACATTGGACTAATAAGCTCAGAGATTTCTCGTTTAGAGAAGATGAACGCTGGTTTCTCTTGAAAGAAAGATGTTTACTTGTGTTGTGACAGAATTGAACTTTGTATAAATATAAAGGAATGCTGAAAGTTGAGGGGTGTAATCCTGAACCCAGAGATCTATGCAGTACTATATCAAAATTATGACGGTTGTAATAGGTATGATGTCTATTGATGTTTTCGTTTATTGTATGAATAAGGTTTGAAACACTTAATATAAGTCAAAACTTATCTATTTTTTAAATATGGCGCTCTTCTATATTTTCTTTCTTATTATAATCTACAATTGCCTGCGGTGAATGTGTTAAAATCTAAATAAAAAGTATGACATCTAAAACCTTAGATGAAAGTTGATTAGAATGTAGAGATTGTTGCTTTTTAGCTTTAAGACATACCGATCACAGAGCTTTTAGATCATTGAAGATAGAGAAGGTGCTTCTTCGAAAATTCATGTGATTCTTTGGTCGAGGGTTATGTCATATTTTAATATCGCAGGGGTTTTTTAATTTGAAATGCACTGCCGAGCATATTTGTTTGAATGGCGAAGTAGTAGGTGATAATTAACAAGTTTAGACCATTATGATGCACATAAAGTCAAATTTCCAAAAAAAAAGGGTTAGAATAGCAGTCCTAAGTTCCCATCCCTTCATTTTTGATTGCCTTATATCGCCTTCAATTGTCTCCATGAAGATTTTTAATGTGCCGGGTTATCAACCCCAACTACAATTACGTGGGCCACATCTGTGGATTTTAGTGATGGATCTCTATTTTGTTAGATAGAAGAGCCGAGGATGTGGTATGACAAAAATCAAGGGTGATGCATGACCTATATGATAAAATTTTGTTACCAAACATGCGCATTGAAATATTTTGTAAAGGGTAAAACGTTTCTGAAACTTTGAGATCTTTTGTGTCGCCTATCATTGTTTTGAAGTTGGTTGTTTACCGCATAAAATGCTGTTCATGCCACTCTACTACATTTTTATATGATTGGCACCACCAAGTGCTCATTTTTAGCACTTCTTGTGTAGAACGTGATGAACTCAGAAAAGATATAGAGCAATTATGCATGCAACAAGCTGGCACTAGCTATCTTGGAATTGCAACTCGAATGCATTTTCAAAGGTTTGGGCTTTCTTCTTGTGGATTCAATTATTTTTTTTTTATTTGGAAAAGAAATTATCTTTTTACTTTAATGAAAGCCTATCAGGACGTCTGCTTTGGAGCAGGAGATTGAGATCTTGAAAAAGAAGCTAGCTGGATGCTTAAGAGAGAAGCAAAACATTCAAGAGGAACTTTCTGAAGCATACAGGATAAAAGTTAGTAAGATTCTAAGATGGTATATGTCAATCCAACATTTGAAATCTGTCATCTGATACCTTGTGCTGTTATTTTCAGACGCAGCTGGCAAATTTGCATAATGCAGAGGTTTTGAAGGTACTGCGTTGAACTTTTAGTTTAACAATTATCCATTGCTAGGAAAACTATAAAATGACCGATGTTTGGCCAATGAACTTAGCTGAAAGTGGGATGCCTGATCATAATCAGTTATCAATTGTTTGGCAGGTTGGCAGTCACACTTTTGGTGACGAATTTGGCTAAAATTTTCAGCAATGCATGCATGTATTATCCAGTGCCTTTGGTAAAATGGCCTTTATGGCCTTTCCGGGCTTTGAATGTATTTGTTCTGACTTCCATTTAAAATATTTTGCACTCTCTTTTCTTAATTTAAAATGAATTTTGTTGAAGACTAAAACGTGTGATTATCAACGAGAGTAATGATTGTACTATTGGAGCCCATTACAAATGGGCATGTCATGTTTTGTAGCTTTGTAGAGTTTACTGGAATATTGTTAGCCTCATATGCAATTTTGCATGGTAATTTTTCCTGATTAACTTTTAATTCCTTGTCTATTCTTTTCCACTTTCTTTGTTTTCATTTTTGTTTTATCATTAGAATTTCCTTATTTGAACAATAGTGTCTCAGCCGTGGAGCCGCCTGTTATTTTTATGTAATACTTCAGTCGATGGCTGTTTTCATATTTATATTTGATGATGACAAAGTGGCATTCATATTTTGTAATGCCCTGTTCCTCTATTGTCATTTATTTTAAATTGAGCCGTTATTAGTATGTCCTTTTCTTTTAACTTACAACTCTACTGAAACCTCGAACCATGTGAAAAATAAATTTATTTAATGATCTTGTAATTTTTGTTTAGTGAAGACTCGGCCGAAACCTTTTTCATTGGAAGAAATGTATAATATAGGTACAGGAAAGAACAAAATTTGATAAAACATAACTTTCTCGTGACAAAAATGATTAAAAAAACACGTTTCTGATAATAAAATCATTGGCATTGTTTTGGTAGCAAGATTTCTCAGATGATTTTTGATAATCTTTGCACTTTTCTTCTTGTAAGAGTATGTCCAACCCAGGCAAGCGAGATGATATTATACCGAATTTACTTTTTATAATATCATACTGAATATTAATATTAAACCGAATATCAATGTCCAACCTAGGCAAGCGAGATTATAAGCGAGATGATATTATACCCGAATATTAGACCTCTCAAATTTACTTTTTCTTAAATAGTCGCATATTTCTATCATTTCAAATTTCTAATAAGCTGAGAGAAAGAAACACCTAAGTATGTCTACAGCTTGAGAAACATGACTCTTTCTCCATCAATCATGTAATGAATAGAGAGATACAATCTGAAGTTGCATTTACGTTGGTGATTTGAGAGAATTTTATTGAAAGTATTAGAATATTAGAATATTTATTAATACAAAATTATGTATCAATTACTTTTATTTGCTTTTATATTCTTTCCTTTATTCCTTTATTATGTTTTTGTTTGTTTCCTTTCTAGTATGTTCTGTAATGAATATTTATACCCCCTCTTTGCATCAATAAATATTATCTTGAGTTGTATTTTAACATGGTATCAGAGCTTAACCCTAGATTCAGCAGCCTCCGGCTTCCTTGGCTGGTTTCGACAGCCGCCGCCTCCACACCCTAACTAGCAACCTCCTCTGCTGGGTTCAACAAACAAGTCTTCTGGGAACAACAAAGATTCCAGACAACAGGTTTCTTCCTGTATGCTCTTGTTCCACTCCTTTCTGTTCCGCTGAGAATAACAGATTTCTACGAACAAACAAGTTTCTTTCTGTCCGCAGTTGTTCGCTTTTATTCTTGTAGATTGTTTGCAAGTCCTAAAGGTTTTGCCGGGCAGTAAGCTTCTGTTTAAGGATTCCTGCAATTCCTGCAGTTACTGCTATCTGTTTTGTATCTGTTTGTCGTGATTCTACCGAAATTCATCGACTGCTCAGAACCACCACAACTTATCCTTTGGGTAAGTTAGAATCTTGGCTGATTCCTTCAATGAATCACCTTGAGAAGGGGTTCTTGACTCCACCAGAGATCAACTCCAAACCCAGCTCTTGTGTAGACCAGAGGACTGGAAGACGACATGAATTTCTTGATTGCAACTCAAAAATTGAACGATAACAACTTTCTTGAATGGTCCCTATCTGTGTCCTTATTCATTAAAGAGAATGGGAAATTCGGTCATCTCACTGGTGTGATTCGTGAACCTCCAAAGACCACCCAACCTATGAAGTTTGGGAAGTGGAGAATTTCATGGTTATGTTGTGGCTGATCAACTCCATGGAAATTTCTAGTGGTCGATCATATATGTTATTTCTGCTAGTAACTTTTGGACGACAGTACGTGATACCTACTCAGATTTAGGGAATTCCAACCAACTCTATGAAGTGTTTAAGAAATTCCGTGAAACAAAATAAGGATCGAGGACTGTGACCCAGTACTACAATGATCTAGTTGCATTTTGGATGAAATGCGACCTGTATTATGAATACACTTTGAAATCTTTAGCCGACCTTTCTCTTTTCCAAAAGTTTGTAGAAAAGGATGCATATTCTAATTTCTGACAGACCTCAACATAGATCTTGACAAAGTCTGGGGTCCGTATCCTTTGTCAGGATCCTCTTTCTTCTGCTTGCATTGCTTCACTGAGATTCGTCGCGAGGATAGCCGGAGACTTTTCATGCTCGGTACTTCCAATTCGTTTGTCGAAGCCTCTGCCTTAGTCTCTAATAGTGCTCAACCTTGGACTGGTCACTCCACTTGTGATTTCTGTTAGAAATCCAACCAAACTCGTGATAAATGTTAGAAGCTCCATGGGAAACCTGCATCCAAACCTTTGACCAAATCTTTCGTTGCCAAGGGTCTCGCTACGACATCTGTATCAACACAGTACAACCGACCTCTACCCAGAACAATTCAGATTCCTCCAAATTCTCTTAGAAGTAAAATGAAGCACTTAATCAAGTAGCTTGATAAATCAACCCAGAGAGGGGGAGGTAGGGTTCTTGGACACTGTTCCTTACCCTACTCCTATGTATGTTCCCCCCACATCACCTACCATCGAGAAAACCTCTGTTTTGGTGGTTGCACCCACTTCCTCTAACACCAAGGAGTTCTCTTCCCCTTTAGTTTCACTGGCACGTCCTGACACTCTCCGTGTCTACACTCGTCACACTCATTCTAATTCACTTATTCTGCTGCTTGCTAACCTCTTATTGGACCCTAAATCCTCTCCCGATGACATCCCAACACTGCTCCTACTTCAAATGAGAACCTATTTCAAATGAGAAAGTCACTTCCTCCAGTAAGGTACGCAATCAAACTGGCTCTTTCTATCTCATGACAAACTGTCTCTCTTCATAGATTATCACCGACCTGCAGAGCATTTGTTAAGACCCTGACCAATCATCAAGTGCCATCTACTATTGAGGCTGCCTTAGCAGATCCAACCTGGAAAGCTCCTGTTATGTAGGAGATGAATGTTCTTCAACGGAATCATACTTTGGACATTTTTTATCTTCCTCGGGGCAAGAAATTAACGAAATGCCGATGAATTTTTAGCATTAAATTTAAATCTCTTTGAATGTAACAAGGTGCAGTTGGTCGCCAATGGATACTCACAGACATACAAAATTGACTATAATGAGACATTTGTTCCGGTTGCTAAATTAAACACCATTCAGGTCCTCGTATCCATTGCAGTGAATCTGTATTGACCCTATTTCTGCTTGATGTTAAGAATGTGTTTTCAAAAGACAATCTTATAAAGGAGATATACATGACTTTTCTTTCAAGCTTTGACTCCACTGTTTCCTAGGGGCAAGCATGTAGACTGTGAAAATCTCTTTATGGATTGAAGCAATAACCACCGACATGTTTGAGAAAATCACAAAGATGGTGTAGGACATGGATTTACTCAGACTCACTCAGATCACACTCTCATCTTCGAACATTCCTCCAGCGGCTAAGTAGTTATCTTTATTGTCTATGTTGATAATATTGTTCTGACAGGTGATGATCTATCAACATTGGGGTCTTTGAAAGGCATGCTTGCTGCGTCTTTTGAAATGAATGACTTGGGATCTCTCAATTACTTCTTAGGCATGCAAGTTGCTCGGTCATCTCAGGGTATTTGTCTGTCACTGCGAAATATGTGATTAACTTTTTGACATATAACAATTTTCTCCTGTGCAAACCAGTAGCTGTTCTGATGGTTTCAAATGAAGAACTTCATGTTTTTAATGCAGTTCCTGTAAATAAAAAACTCATCTACCTTGCCCATACACTTCCCGACATGCCACATAGTTGGGATAGTCGGTCAATTCATGCATGAGCTCTATGAGCACCACCTTGAAGCTGTTTATTGGATTCTTCACTATTTAAAAGGGACATCAGACTCTTGTTTGTTTTTCTCCCAACACACCTCTTGTTCTATTGCAGTTTACACAGACGTAGATTGTGTCGGTTCTGTCCTTGACCGACGATCTACCTCTAGTTCATTTGTATGGGGAAACCTGGTTACGTGGAAGAGTAAGTAGTCTGTAGTTGCTCGGAGCAGTGCGAAAGCCGAATTTCGATCCATGTTCTTGGGAATTTGTGAAGCTCTCTCGTTACGCAGCATGCTCCACAAACTACGCATAATAGTCTCCGCTCCCCTATTGTTGTTCTGTGATAACTAGGCTGTCATAAGCATTGCCCACTCCCTATCCAACATGATTGTACAAAATATGTTGAGATTGACCGTCACTTTATTGAAAAAAAGCTCGTGTTTGGGGAAATTTGTGTTTTGTTTGTGCGATCTACTGGCCACTATTCGACGAGTTCAATTCCAAGTTGAACATGACTAACATCTATGCTTCAACTTGAGTGAGATTATTACATTATTAGAATATTAGAATATTTTTAAATGCAGAATTCTTTGTTAATTACTTTTATCTGTTTTATTTTTTTACTTTATTCAGTTTTTATTTGTTTCTTAACTAGTATATCCTGTAATGAGTATTTATACCTCTGCTTTGAACATGGTCAATCAATTTCAATCAAATTGGGAGATGCTCCTGCGTCACGAACATATATAGAAAAAGGACCAGAAATGAATAAAAGGAAAAGAAAAAACCGACTAAGATTGGAAAGAAAAAGGAAGCTCAATTCGTTCTTCACACGATTGCTCATAATGATCGTGACGCAGGAGCATCTCCCAATTGGTGAAGTTAGAATTTTGAAATAAATGTGAATTTGTTATATTTTGACATCCACATGGATCTAAACAAGACCATCGAGCGACTTTGGACCTTAGAATGAGTTTTTGAGTGTTAGGACGTCCTGTTGGATGAAATTGTGAAACTAGCCGCTAGCCAGTTAGGGAAGAATGCATCTCAGTGGTGGGCAAACTTAAAGGTTCTTTGACAACTGGAAAGGAAGAGTAAAATTACTATCTGTTCCAAGGTGAAACAAGAGATGTTGCACCATTTCCTACAAACTCACTACAGATCGGATGTTCAGACCCCAACTTCGAAAGTGGAGAGACCTCATCGCTGAGCGATCACTACATTTTACAACAAAGTTTAATCTTAGGATCGTATAGCCAGAGTACACCCAGGGGACATCCAAGTTGACCCTGCTTAAAGAGACACTAGTCCAGGGTGGAGAACAGATGAAACCTAACCACATTCCCAAATTCATCTTAGCCATGAAGTGTTTCAAGTGTCACGGATTTGGACATATTTAATTAGATTGCATAACTAGGATGATGATCTCTTTGACTGATCAGAGAGCAATTGAATTAATATTTAATGATCCAGGAGAGGATGAAGATTTTAGAATGGATTCTCAATTTTCATCTGATGAAGAAGAGTCGCAAGTGACTCAAAGTGAAATAATTGTTGTTTGATAAGGGAGTAAGTCCAAGGTAATGGACGTTCATGGAGAGTATGAGATTGTGGTGTCTCAAACTACCGTCTGACAAGAGTTGAGAGGAGCATCAACATAAATGACATTGGAAGTTCAAAAGGCCCATGAGTTTGGGGAACCAACACCAGAGACACGATAACCCCATATAAGAGAAATTCGTACTTTTTAAATATATTGGTTGCTTCCTGAGTTGCTTCTACTGAGGGAGACCCAACATATTATAGGTAAGAAAATTGAGTTACTTTTGGAAGACCATATGAAGTCTTATGCATAGTAAAATCAGTTTAACAATATATCCACCAATAGATGATCATACGAGGTGTTTAATGTCTTGTTTCTATAACCAGGGAAGAGGATACTAGAAAACTGAAGAAGTGGAAGCGAAGAGTTGGGCAAAGTGGAGACGAATTTAGAGGGTCTGATGGCTGAAGAAATTAGAGATGAAACAACAGTCGAAAGAGGAAACGAAGAACCAAAGAAGAGGAAATGAGGAGTCGGGTAGCCAAAAAAATGGGAGATGAGGTGGAAGGATCAAGAAGCCAAGAAGGTAGATTTCACCCTATAAAACATTGCTATCGGAGCTGATCGGCTTATCTATATTGAAGGAAGAGAGGGCGAACGGAAGGGTGCTATAATTTTCTTACATCTAAAACATTGTTGTCAAAGCGAGTCGACTTATCTTTAGATTTTGCCCAATAATTTATTCTTTTTGAAAGTTTTGTGTATTATTTATTTCCTAATATAATTTTATTTCTTTTTATATTTTAGGTTTATTTTCTAGGATTGAAGTTATTCTCTTTCCTATTTTGTGCTGTTTTCTTTATCTCCAACTGTTTAATATGAATTGATTAATTAGAGATTTTAGGTGATATATCTTTTCTTTCATATTATTTCTTTTTTATTATCTTTTCTATTCTAGAATTCATGTAAGGGTTATTTATACTTCCGTTCATATCAATAAATATATTCTACTTTATTTTGTATTATTATGAATTTCAACATGGTATCATAGCCAAATTTTATAACCTAGCCACTGGCTCTCCCTCCAGAGCTGCCAAACTCCTTTCCTGCCACCATCTCTGCAGAAAGGGAGGGACGCTTTCTCTCCCCAATCCTATTTGTTGTCCTAGAACTGTCCCCACATTAATTATTCCCTACGGGCAGCCCTCTCGATCAATCAACGCAAGCTGTCTAGTTCCCTTCGACCTCATTGTATTCAGGGCAGTGGAAGCTGTCTTCTTTATGGATTGTCGAAGGGCCAAATTCTCCCTTCATCGACTCAACAATCACTGGGCTAGCTGGCAGATAATGAGACAATTCAAGCGTTCCTACTTGCCTCATGGATGACAAACAACACCTCCCTAGTGAGCCCTGAGATCTTGCCTCTGATCTGTCTTGTCAAGGTTTCATCGGTCCCACCTCTTTGTCTTGTCCGCTCTCCGAGTTAGCGCGAGGCCCTCCATAACCGCCATTTGCTCTAGTTCAGAATCCCAAACCTAAAGAAAAACGCGAGGAGTTAAAGGAGAGACTATGGAAGCTTGTAGATATGATGGAGAGGAAGGAATACGATGAACTTGTGTAGGACGCGCTCCAAGGAAGGTAGGAACATAACTCTTTTCTTCCTATCAAGATTAGATAGGCTTTGGCCTGTATGCTGTGGTGGTGATGTTTACTGGCTATTTATTTGGATTTGTCGAGTTTAGAGCCTTGTCAACCACAATGCCGCGATGAATGCGACTGGTGGCATCCTAGGAATGATGATTTCATTCCTCATTTCCCTCCTTAGGTTTGACGGCGCACTGAACGTGGATGTGACTGAGCTCCAGACTAACCTTGTTTCATGCCAGCAGATTCGCTCCATACTAACCTTGTTCCATGCCAGCATATCTGCTTCATGATTTCATCCTGCGTTCCTGTTATCTCAGATGAGAAAGTATCATAGGCAACTCTCTGTTGCTGAAATCACCAACTGTGCCTTTCAGCCATTCTCCATGATGGCCAAGTATGATCCCCTCCGTGGCAAGTACATGGCTTATGTCAAAGTTTTGAGGAAAAAACACTGAAATATGAATAGGCTCGATGCCTTTTCCCATTGCTTTCATTCTATTAAATAGTAATCTTACAATCTATTTTAGATACAAAATAAAGTGCATAATCTATTTTAGGTAACTTAATAATATATATTTCTAATCTAAATATTCAGCTAAAAGGAAAATAAAGCATAATAAAGACATTGTAAATAATTTAAATAAGGAAGCTTCTAATTATTGAAAACTTCTAATTTAGCTACATGATTTCCGTCCTTTCTGATTAACACCCCCTCAAATTGATGCTGACTGATCAAGAAACATCAATTTACCAATAAAGAACTGATAACATTGTCAGGACAAACAATCCTCAAGCGGTGAGTGTAGAAGTCGAGAGTGCCGAAACCCGAAAGTGTCGAAGTCCCAGAGTGCCGAAGACGTGAATGCCGAAACCTAATATTTGACATTTGAAGGAAATCCGAAGCGGATGAGACTTGAAGATGCCACAGAAGCAATGATGGCTAGCGAAGGAGATCTGAAGCGGACGAAGCAAACAAAGTGAACGAGATTGCAGATTGTGGATGAGACTTGAATCGCAGTCGAGATAATCGATTGCGAGATTACGGGCGAGACAACAAATGTTAATGGATAGGATCACAGATTGCACCTGGAATCAAACGCGAGAGACGGAACCATAAGCGAGGGATGAAAGAAGGCAAATCGAAGGAGGACGAAGTTGTCACAGCGGACAAAAATCCTTAGATGGGCAAATCAAAGGCAAAGAAATAGTTCCTCCCTTCCCACAAGAAGGCCAGCGGAAAGGGAGTTTCGATGGTCCTCCAACGACTACCAGTGGTTAGGTAATTTTGCTCTGATACTATGTCAAAGTTTTTAGGAAAATACGCTGAAATCTGAATAGGCTCGATGTCTTTTCCCTTTACTTTCATTTCATTAAATAATAATCTTACAATCTATTTTAGGTACAAAATGAAGTGTATAATATATTTTAAATAACTTAATAATATATATTCCTACTCTAAATATTCAGCTAAATGGAAATAAATCTTAATAAAGACATTGAAAATAATTCAAATAAGAAAGCTTCTAATTATAGAAAACTCCTAATTTAGCTGCATGATTTTTGTTCTTCCTGATTGACAGCTTATTGTCTTATGTATCGAGGAAATGTGGTGCCCGAGGATGTGGGTGTCGCTGTTACCATCATCAAGCCCAAGCGCACCATCTAGGCTGTTGACCGGTACCTGACTGGCTTTAAGTGTGGCTTTAATTTCTAGCCTCATGTTGTTCCTGGTGGCGACTATACCAAGGTGTAGAGGGCATTTTGCATGATATCTAACTCCACTAAGATTGCATAGGTGATCTCTCGCATTGATCATAATTTTGAGCTTATTTATTTGAAGTGTGCCTTTGTGCGTCGGTTTGTTGGTGGGGTCCTTATTTTCTTCCCTACTGCCCGCATAGTCCATGCAAGTCCTTTTTTTTTGTAGCGGTTCTTCACTGGAATATTTTCTGCAGTAGGCCCTCCTGTGGACTTTTTCCTGCAACAATCACTTCAGAGAATTTCCTACAACAGATCTTCCTTCGGAGTTATTTTCTGTATTAAGCCTACCAGAGCTTTTTCCTGCAACAGACCTTCCTTTGTAGCCTTTCTTACAGTAGACCCTTCTCTGAAGTCTTTTATGCAGCAACACCTCCTCCGAAGCCTTTTTTGCGGTAGGACCTCCATCGAATCTCTTACTTTTTTTTCTTTTTTTCCCTTTTTTCCCCTTTTCATTGCAGGTTGTACGTTGTACATTTTTCTTGTAGATTGTCTACTTCTCTGCAAACTCTCATGCATTATGTCCTAAAGAAGCCTTCCGTTTATCTACAGACACTGCAGGAACTGCATTCAAAGACAATCACAATTAATTAAAAATAAGTTTTTTCTTTAATTTGTCTGCTTCCCTACAAACTTCCCTGTAGGAGCCTTTTGCTTGCCTACAGATACTGCAGGAACTGCAGTCAAAGACAAATGCAGGTTGTCTACTTTCTTGCAAACTCTTCTGTAGCATTGCCTGTAAAAGCCTTCTGCCCACCTACAGACACTGCAGGAATTGCAGTTAAAGATAACTGTAGTATGGGAGGGAGACTTTAAGTTCTACTTCATGAGATCCCCCTTGTTCATTGTTTGATGTTTTTAAATTCAAGTTGAACATGAGTTTCAAAAATGTTTTAATTTGAGAGGGAGTGTTAAAAGTTATATTAAAAAATAATTTATTCTTATTGAAAGTTATGGTGATTAGATTCATTTCCTAATATAATTTTATTTCTTTTCTTATTTTAGGTTTTTTTCCTTGGATTAAATTTATTCGCTTTTCTATTTTTGGCTTTCTTATTTTATATTGTTTTCTTTATCTCTAAAATAATTAATATGAATTGATTAATTAGAGATTTTATGTCATATATCTTTCATTTTATATTATTTCCTTATAATCTTTTATATTCTAGGATTCATGTAAGAGCTATTTATACCCCATTTCATATCAATGAGTATATTGCGCTTTATTCTGCATTATTCTGAATTTCAACAATAACACTATTTGCAACATTCATGATCTGAATCCATACTATGAGGAGAGAGAAGTATCAATGGATGAAATTGAAGCTCTCCCAACCTTGGAGACTGACGAGAGCGTCTCCCACTCACTAGCAGGACGTGGGAGTAAACTGCGGCTCTTGTGGTTGCGTGAAGACTGAATCGAGCGTCCCTTTTTTGGTTTCCTTTCTAATTTTAGCCAATTTTCTCCTTTTCTTTGATTCATTTCTAGTCTTTTTTTATATTTGTATTAGAGTTTAGAAGAAAGTTTTTGGCAAGAGTTTGGTTTGGACATCATCCAACGCTCTTTTTTTTTCCCTTTGAGGACTTTATCCAAGGGATAAGATGGTGCTTCGGTTGTGTGTCTCTCTCTAGGTGTTAATCATCTTCCCCTATCCCCTTTCGCATCCTGTTACACCGCTCCCAACCGCCCCTCCCATGCTGCAACCGCCCAAAACAACTTCTTTTGGCTATTTTATCCTGTTCCTGCTCTGCAACCTCCCTTTCCCGTCTCATTGTCATCCCACACAACCACCTCCATCCTTTCCCAACCTTCCCTCATTACTCGCTGTCACCGACCCTCGCTGCTGCCATCTAGAAAACATCAAATATGTAGTTTTTCCATTCTCTACCCATTATTCCGATTTGTTGCCGCTTGACTTGCAGCCTATCTTACTGTTCTTGTTGTCTCCGCTTGCTACTCCCGCACCGGACTACAATCCTCTGACGCCCCGCACTCCTCAACCCTTCTAATTAGCTGCTCCTCGCTGTCCCAACCCCCTGCTTCGTTGCCAACACAATTCCAAACCCTTCTTTTGCTGTCCCAATCACCACAACTCATTTTAGCCACCTAATTCCGCTTCTCGACCATCTAGCTGATCTCCATCACTTAGAGACGGAGTCTTAGTGTGAGTTTGTATCATGTTGGTATTAGTTATAGTCAGAAACGATCAAATGTGTTTGTGTGTGCATTCTTTTATCGTTAGTATTTGTTGTCCTTTCGATGATGCAACTCTTATATATGAATGGGGACGTCATTAGGCCGTTAGAACTTGTTGCTTCTGTAGTTGGAGTTTGAAAGTTAATCTGCACGTTTACTACTTCTGTTGGTGCTTCTGTTTGTCAAATCTGAAATGTTGCATATATTTTGACAACATGGAGATCATTTTCTTTCAAAAGTTTTCATTGTTCCTCCAATTTATGCTTTATCGATCCTTTGACCTTCTAGAGAAATCAAACCATTTTTACCCTTCAAAACATGGTTCTTCCCGACCTAGGAAGAAGGATGCAACAACATCAGTTACTTTTTTTAGGCAGAAACAAATTCTTATTGACCAAAACTGTAGAGTTTAAAAAAATGGCTAAACCAAACTCATTTTCAAACTCTTATGGGTCCTTTATGATTTATGACCGAATTTCGTTATTGTTTTTAATCTTAAATTAGTTTGAAATGCACTACGAACAAACATTGCTTTCATTTTTAATTTGGGTTTAATTTTCTTACAAACATGAACTCGTGAATGAAGCTTCATCATTCGCTTTGAGATTATTTTAGTTACGAAGACTTCTTGCAGCACTTATTTAGGCCTCCTTGAGGATTGGATAATGTCTTGAGTATTCGACTCAAAAATTCGAGTATTTATTGTTTGATCTGTTTTTTCTTGCGTTTTATATAATTTTCCTGCTGTTTTGTAATTTCGCTACCTGGCATCATTTGTTAATATAGTTACCCAGGTTTTAGCTGTCCGATATCTTGTAGAATAAGGAAGCGGAAGACCAGCTGAAGTTCTTCCAGGGCTGCGTTGCTGCTGCATTTTCAGAACGTGACCACTCCTTAATGGAGGTTATAAATCTTATTTTATTGTCATCTAATTGTATGAAAACAGTCAGACTGTTCTGCTTTTTATTTGCATTGTAATTTATTTTAACTTTTCAGTCTTTGAAGGCCAAGGATTTGGTGGAAGCTATGTCAGAGAAATTAAGAATTTCCGAGGAAAGGTATTGTTGTTCAAAGGATCAAAATGGTTCCGGAGTATTTAGAGGGGTTATTATAGTCTCACATTTTGTAAAAGACCTGATTGAGTTCCTTGAGAAGTAATTGATGATGTTTTGCTATTGACTGTTTGAAGAAATATATTAGACGGAGCAAATAGTATGCACTAAGGGAACAAAGAGATTATTGTTAAACAATAATTATGAACTATCATATATCAACTTCTAATTCAATCAGACACAATGGTGATGCTTTTCACTGCTGATCAAATAGAGAAATTATAATAAATGGAACAAAATATATGCATGAAAGGAATATTATACTTCCTATTGATTTCAAAAATTTGTACACATTGACAGAGTAGAGGAGCTTGAATCAGCATATTGCAGTGAGAAGGAATGTCATTTTGCTTTAAAGAATGAGCTGGGTGAACTAAAAGAGAAACTTGAATCCTTCGAGAAGGTCTGAGATCTCATCACTTAGCAACATTTTAATATAAAGCCAAGTTCTTATTAGATACGTTATGTACTTTATGTTGCAAGGCTCCTAAATTATTTTCCAAAATTTATTTTCTTTTTTTTTTTGTCTGGCTATTCCTTAAAAAATTTCTGTCAGGACTTTTGTTACTGCAATATTGATATCCATGTACACCTTAAATTAATTTTCCTACTTGTACTCATGTCAAGAGAAGGAAACATGCTATTTTCTTTCTTCTCGTTATTCTTAGAAAGAACTTAAGCTAACTGAAGGGGAAAAAAAATTACAGAAGATCTTCAGCAACCAACTTATCTAAATGACAAAAACTGGGGTGCTAAATCAGCCTGCTTGCCAGCATAGTTGTCTTGGCAACCCACCAACTCTTACTTTTTTTATGGCTTTTGTCCCAACTACTAAATAACACATTAACTAGAGTCTTTTAGGAGCATTGATAAAGCAAGCTACCTTGGAAGACAAACACGAGGAAGGTAATTGCTTGGTGTCAAAAATGGTTTGGAAAGCATTGCGTTAAGTGCACCATATTTAAGGAGACTTGTCACATCTGAGCTGCAATCGAAGAGCAACAACAACTTTCTTCCCGTTACCTTTATATTTAAAGGAGTTTGACTCTCCAAGAAAGGTTAACTTTAGATTTCTTCGTACCTCCAGATCATGTAATCATCTCAATGAACTCCAATCTATCATTTTAATTTCATAGATGTGACTTGTCCTCGGATGCATGAATTATATAACCAGACAATCTTACGGGACTGTATAAAGATGATGCTAACCTTGTAAAACATGTCATGAACCATATTTTGGTGGGTTGATGGGCACAAGTGGAAACACTCTTACAGAATGGTAGTTTTTGACACTGTGATGGTGCTAGCACACTCTAAAAGGGAGATTAACAGGTCTTGTGGTATGAACTCACAAGGAAGCTAAACCTAAGAAAGTGATAAGGTAAATAATCATGTTGTCACTATCCATGATATATGATTAAGAGCTTCAAAAATGTTTTTTTCCGGGTCAATATTTGAAAATGTAGATTAAATTTTTCATAAGTAATTACCCACGATCATTTTCTAGGGACTTATAACATTATATCAGATTTTTTATAACTATATTTATTTACCCCACTCGATCTTAAGAGAGAACTTTTGATTAAGACTAGTTAGTAACTACAATGTGCTTAGCATATAGTAGTATTTTATTTTATTTATTTATTTTTTTGATTTAGGGTAAAAATTTACCACCTTTAGCTTAAATTGGATGGTGGGGGAAGTGATTTTGAACACGATCAAGATATCATGATTACATCATATCAGGTTGTCATGAATTCTAGTTTGTTTACTCATGAGAGGTAGTTGACCCATCCTAACTGTGGGATCCTTGTCAAGAGCCATGCGTTACATTGTCTTAGAGATCTTGTTGACTTGTATGAATTTCTTTCTAGGCGGATACTTTTTAGTTGATTTAGCTAACAAATACTTTTATATCCTATCAAGTGGGCTCTATAGTTCAGTACTCGAGGGATTTAAAATGTGTAGTAAATGTTAAAAACTTCCTACACACTCCATCCAAAATTATAATTTTTTTAGCCTTTCCCAAATCATTCCAAGGCCAACCTTCTCACTAATTCAAGCAAAAAAAAATTAATATATTTATGAGCTCCAAAAATTTATGCCTTGTCCTCTTTTGAGAGAGTTTTTTTGTGCTAGTTTGAGTCAAATTTTTATAAGGCAGTTTATATTGCAAATAAGACAATCTATAGATTTTGTTCTCATTTTTAAGGTCTTGATGGTCTGATTCTAGGTTTCTCATAGTCATAAGCTCCTATAGATAATTTTCCCTCCTTATGGCAAGAGAGAAATTTCAGTTGTAGTTCATGTGCCAAGTACATAGCGTAAGTAATAACAATTAATTTCAAATTAAAAAATTTACCACCATTTGTTTAGGGGCTGTTTGAGATCAATTTTTGTTTTTTTTATATTTTTGAAAATAAAAAACAGGAAACAAACAGAAAAAAAAAAGTTTGTTTAACTGTTTTTTATTTTTAAAAATATCATATCTTTTTTTAAAATATTCAAAATAGATAAAGCATGTTTTTACTATTTTTAAAACACATTAAACAAGCCCGTCTCTAAACACTACTATAAATAAGCTTTCAAAAAATGCCCGCCGCCCGCCAGTAGTCGCCAATTGCCGACCTCCGCTGGCAGCCACCCGCTGCAGGCTAACCGCCGGTCACGACTACTCGCCGACCTCTGCTGGAAGTCACCCGCCACAACACTCCGTCGCTGCTGCCATTCACTTGTCTCCGCCCTCCGTAGTTGTCTGCCTCCGCCGCCAGTTGCCACTCATAGTCGATAGACGCTTACCCCCTCCCCTACTCCGGCAGCCGTTTGCCTCCACCGCCATCCGCGTGCCTGGTCTTTTCTTGCCGTCGCCTCTACCCGTCGTTGCAGCCACCTCCCGTCTGCCCCCCACCCTCCGTTTGACACTACTAACACAGGTAATGATTTGTGTTGGGTAGAGCAAGCGACAGAGCTTAATACTAGAATGTCACGTGGACCCAACCATTTTATAAAAAAATATAGTTTTCATTAAAGAAATAAAAAATACTCAACCAAACATGTTTTATATTTTTATTTTTAGAAACATATAAACCATAACAACACTAAACACAATTTCTAAAAATAGAAAACAGAAAAAAAGAACAAACTAAACTAAAAAAAAATTGAAAGTGATTCCAAATAGGTCCTTAAAGTGATTAGGTGAAATGATTATGAACTCAATCAAAATCCCATAATTAAATTGTTTCAGATTGTCTAGGACTTTCCTTTGCTTAATCAACTGAAATAGTCAACTTAATTTAATAAAAGGATTCTTTTCAATAGTCATGAGTTGCATCATTCATGATGATCTTGTAAACATGAGGTAAATGTATGTCTAAGAGCATATCTTAAGTCGGCCTTGAAGAGTTTTGTGTCTAGTAAATGAATTATATAATTCACAACTCAAGGGGGCTGAGCCATTAATGAACATTGGTTTTGGTCGTGATTATAATATAATAGTGTCATTTTGTAGTAAATTATTCTATCATAGAGCTCTTTTTAACCATTACTTTTTTTTTGGTATTATGGTAAAATCATGTGGATTGGGAAGACAAGTTACATCATTCCTGACATGCGATATTTTGAGTGTGATTGTAGCAACATGTTTCATATAAGACTCTATGAGTTTAGCTTGTTCTTAAATTTATTGCATTCAACAAAATGTTGTGGAGGGTGGATGAATTTTTATCTTTGCTTTAGAATTAGTAAAATTTCTTTTGAATGTTCTTAGATTTATAATATATCTTTATAGATGAATTAAATTAATGTGTCACACATTAAGGGGTTGCTTGGGATTATTTTTTTTATTTTTGAAAAGAAAAAAAAAAGTGTTTGCTTTTTATTGCTTCTTAGCTGCCTTTTCTTTTCCTTTTATTTAATTGGTTTGTTTTTGTTTTGTTTTAGGGTTGAGGTTTTTTAATTTTCATTTTGACTATTTGTTAATGGTTCATTGCCTATCCATGAATGTCTTTTCTTGTGTTTTTTTCATTTATTGTTTGAGGCTTATGCTTTGATTTGCATTGAGGTTTTTCCCTTCCCTCAATAAGGCAAATTGCCTTGGTTTTGTATTTCTCTTTTTAGAACTTAGAATTCATGGCAATGTACATTGACTATATGTTATGAGAGGATTCAAATTTACTTTATACAAGTAGAGTGCCCCATGTATATGGCTAATTCAAAATAAAACAAGGTTTTGCCCCCTCCTTTTATATGATCTCTAAAAGGAGTCTACTTCTAACTGACTGTGATACAGACTTTCACAAAAGGATCCTCCGAGTTGACTTGATTCTCTTCTATAGATAATGTTTCCAGCTTTTTATGGAGAGACTCAGCTATTTACAAAAAGTAAAAGGCAAGTGAAAATTTCCTGCTCCATTACAAGCCTAGTACCGTAGCATGCACCGTCGCACATAGGGTTTTTTCTTAGGTCCAACATATAAAAGTTCTCTTTGGCTAAGATGTACTGGTTATAGATGGAGGCATTTGATTTCTTTTAAGATTTTTTTCCTTCATTTATTTCCCTTGGTTATGTGATTTTTAGACATAAAGTTCATGGTCGAATGGCCATAATATGGTGACATAGCGCTGTTCATTGGAGCTGACGATTGTTTTGAGTAATGGAGGCTAACAGGCTTGCAAACTGGTTGTAAATGCAATATCCATAACACTTTTGACTAAATACTGATGAAGACGGTGTGAAAATTTCTTTATTTAGGGTTCACTTTTATTCTATCTTTTTTCTTTGCTTTTACTTTTGTTTTTATTATTCCATAAAGTTAAGAAATGTTTGTCTCGTTTTCACCACTTATTAGATCTAGATTGCGATCTTTGTAGCTTCAACTAATAGATTATTTCTTTTGTAGGTTGTTAATAAGTTTTATTTGATTCGCGAGAGGGAGGTTGGACCCTCTGCAGATTGTACATGGCAAAACAGATGCTCGTGTCTTCTTGATGACTCTTCAAACAAATGGATTTTCTACAGTGATAGCAGATCTTCTTCTTCAACTTACATAGTGAGCTTAAAAATTATTTTCCTTGCATATTTGTTTTTTAATTCTCTTTTCCTGTTAAACCATTCTTGAAAAGCTCTTTTTTGTAGCTTTTACATGCATTTGGTAGCCTAGAAATGTTGATTTATGTTGTGTAGAGTTGTAGCATTTATTTGTCTTCCTTTATATAATTTTTTAATTGCATAACCTACATGTCCTTGCATTTGCTGGCATTATCAGATTTAATATTATTAGAACAAGAAGAAGAAGAAGAAGCCTTTATCCCACTAAGTGGGTTTCGTTACATAAATCCTTTTTCTCCATTGTGTCCTATTGTGTGTCATATTTTCATTTAATTCTTATAAATTAACATCTTTTTTTATACATGCCCATGTATTTTTAGGTCTACCTCTTGTCGGCACTAAAAGAAAGTTTAAAGGAAAGTTTGGGGGGTCGCCCGTAAGAAGCTGTCGGTCGCCGGAATCGAAATCCCGTCGCCCGCCTCGGAAGGATGTTTTAATTTACATATATATATATATAATTTTAGAAAAATATGAAATCAAACTGACCTCATATTCTTCACAGTTTAAATGAAAGAGCACTCAACCTCAAATTTTGTATCTACCCCGAGGGACAAACACAAAACTTGAGGATGAGACTCGATCAAATAAACTAAGAAAGATATGACATTCGTTTGGTCTGCGAAACCGTTTTATTTGCCGACAAGTTCCCCTATTTAATACAAAGAATTAAATAGGGTTTATTTTAAGCTGGGTTCGGAAAAACTTCCTATAAGGGCAAGCCCCTATAGTTAATTACATCTTAAATGACCGAGGTCACCTAAGAAAACTCTCGATAAAAATCAGGGAATAATGTCTTCAAAGAAGTCAAAAAAATAAGACTTTTCAACGAAATCGGACGAAGAGGTGTGAAAGGGGAAATACTCAAATCTGAAACATTGCTGAGGAATCCAAATGAAGAGAAACTAGGGGAGGCCACAGATCCTGAGGAGAACCTCAGTGACTTCCCAGTCTATCCTATGATTTGACTCCAATTTTGAAAAGAAATTATTAAAGTGTTTCATCCTGCCATTTTTATTTAATTAGGACTTATATTTGCGTGACAAAGCCACACAAATTGCCTAGAAAATATGAGGGTTTACGTCGTATCGGACGACAACCTCGGAACCTAGAACGAGTTAGGGCTTAAATCGTATAGCAGAGCTATACGAATGCCTAAAAAAAAAGAGGGGAGGATTTATGTTGCGCTAGGCAAACAACCTCGAAATCCTACGGATTGTTGTTTAATTTCTAAGAAAAGGACTGGTTTTGCTGGGGAAGACATGTTCTGCTGTTGAAGATGGTCGTGTTGCCCACCGCGCTAGCTCTAAGCTCCTCGACGTGACGAGTTTAAGTTTTCTAGGGTGTCCAGTTATGAAGTCAAATCAGACGGCCCTATGGTTGTAGTCCTCTAAACATCCTATGTAAAAAAAAAGGTAAACATGTTTAAAGTTATAAAATGTAAAGCGTGCGATGCAGGAACGAACAGTAGAATGCAAGTGGAACAGTAGTAAGCAAAAATAGGAGTAGTACAATATGCTATACATGAAGAACAGTAGCAGGTAGAAACATGACAAGTATAACATGTTATACAGGGAGAACAGTAGCAAGTAGAAACAAGAGTAATATGACATGCTATACAGGAAGAACAACAGCAGGTAGAAACAGGAAAATTAAGTGCTGTAAAATATAAAGCAAACCTGTACGCCTGTGAGATCCGATGTTCCTTAAACATAGCAAACCTAAATGCACCTCAAAAAAGCAAAGTCCGGAGGAAAACGTCATCCAGGAAATCCGAAGAAAAACGAAGAAACTCGAGAGACTCGACGAAAAAGACTCAAGTAAAAGAAAATCCTCAAAACTCCTGGGAAAATTCCGAAAGAAAAGAAAAGAAAAGTAATACGAGTGCCTCGCCCCAAAACTTCGATAAAACAAAAAGAAAATTCGGATGAGGGGGACTGCAAGCACTCGTATGAGACTAGGCTCAACTATATTTATTCTCGAGGGTCCACGAAGGCTACTCGGTCACCCGAATATATAGAACCCGTCATTCGTCTAGAAGTATGTCTTGAACCTCACTTAGGGGGCTATTTCCCTGCCTAAACAGGTATTCGCCAGGCGGACAACCAATTTTTAAATGCATTTTTAAAATTCATGTTTTTGACATACACACAAATTCTTAGACATGCAAAGAAGAGTTATCAATTTTGTTTCTTAGAAAAGTGTGTTTTCGTTTGAAAATGATTTATCAAAACTTATCTCTTTTTTTTTATTAGAAATCTTTGTTGTCCACGAGTCGATTACGCTACCAGGCATAAGACTGCCCACAACCTGAGGAGGTTCGAGCCGACTACCGCTAGACTTATGTCGGTGAAGGATACCATATCCTATTTTTCATCAAATGTCTGGATCTTGATGTTATATGATAGGGTATCTTTCTGCTCTATCTTCGGTGTGCCTTTATCATCAACACCATACGCCCCAAAACGACTACTTGCGACCTTGCTTGATGGTTTCACGTATAGCAAAAGACTATACGTAGACACTTATGCATCGGACATAAGCATCGAAAACCGAACCAAGAAGCAAGGAAATAAAAGAACAAAAATGAGGTGAGAGAGAGGGATCCATCTAAAACACCGAAAAGGAGACTATATCAGTTCTCAAAAACTCCTATCGAAAAGACCTGGAAAAGTAGGGCCCGAGGTCTTTCCTAACAAACATAAAATATCCCTTCACGCTGATTTTCCAAACCCCGAAGACATAGGAATAATCAAATCAGCCAAATACTCTCCCAAATAAAGCTTGCAAATCCTCTTCAGATCCTAAAATTGATATCAAAATTTTCTGACTTCCAACCTAATCCATAGCCTCATATATCAAATAAGCGTAGAAATCTTCCCCTCAAATCACATAAATGCCCACGATCGGGATCACCATAAAGAGATGAACAACATGTAGGACTCACGGCTAAGGCAACCAGAAAACAGCTATAAAAGCCCACATCCAAAGCACAAATAAGGCCCACGACTACTGTAACCCAGAGCACAAAGGGGTTCACGGCTCGGGCAAACAGGAGAAGCACCAATAGCCGCTACAACACTCCCCTGACAAACACGGAAGGGTAATTAAAGTAATCCTAAATTTTGGGATGGCAAACTTGATTCATCCACAACTCTCAAGACGATCCAGGCCTAGCAAGGAAAGCTAAATCACACCCAAAGACCTGCAATAGACCCCACGGGTAAGGAGTAGGAACCAAAGTCAGCAAAGCCATCTCCCCTATAATCATTCAAATGATTCAAACTCAACAAGAGGGGATAAACTAAACTCAAGAAATTACAATGGGTCTCACGGGTAGTAGGAACCAAAGCCAGCAAAGCCCCCTCCCCTATAATCATTCCTCGACTAAAGGCTGAACAAAGCAACACAACCCTCAATCAACGCCAAACCGAGCCCCACAAAAGCCCAAAGCCAAAACCGAGCTCAACAAGGCTAAAGCAAGCAAACACAGCCCCTACCTTAGAGCCAATCCAAGTCCAGCAAAAGCCAAACAAAGCAAATCAAGACCAACAACCAGAGCTAAACCAAGTCTAGCAGAGCTTAGAACAAGCAAACACGGCCCACACTAGAGTTAAACCAAGTCTAGCAGAGCTTAGAACAAGCAAACACGGCCCACACTAGAGTTAAACCAAGTCTAGCAGAGCTAGAACAAGCAAGCACAGCCCATCTAGAGCCAAACCCAGCTCAACCAAGAAACAAAGCCAAAGCCAGCCCTCAGCTAGAGACAAAGCCAATGCCAGCCCCAAACCAGAGCCAAACCGAGCTCGAACAAAAACCAGGAGCCATTTAAAACCCAAAATCGAGCCTAACAATATCAAAATTCAAACTTCCATAAAGCATTAAACCTCCCACCATTTCAAATCCAAAATCGTGACATCAAATCAAGCCAAAACCGAGCTCAACAAAAACCAAAGCCAAAGCCGAGCTCCCAACAAGAAACAAAGCCAACACAGCCCCCAACTAGAGCCGAACTGAGCTCAATCAAAACCACAGCCAAAGCCGAGCTCAACAAAACCGAAGCCAAAGCCGACAATATTAAAATTCAGATTTTTATATACATATATATAAAAATGAAGTTCTAGTCATTTCAAGCCAAGACCAAGCCATCCAAAGCTAAGAAACAACCTGCATATCTAAATATGATTTCAACAGATATTTGAACAGAGGTGAGGCATCACGAGGGGCTAAGTCAAGCCCTCAAAAGAAGCTACAACATTTTCAAATTA
>NEWO01000020.1:1361324-1374320 GCA_003013225.1 Phalaenopsis aphrodite | reverse complement strand
AAAAAAAAAACTCAGGAAACCAGGGCACAGGAAAGAAAGGGAAGAAGAGGTACCTCCTCAATGCAAATGTAAAGCACAACAACGCAAGAAACCACCTCAAAGAAATGCTCTCCCAGAGAAATTCCCTCTCTAATCTCCTCACAGCAGAAAATACCAACTCTCTTTTTTTTTTTTGCAAACTTTTTCAACCACCTCAAAATCAAAGGAAGCTATCCTTATATGCAGAGAAGAGGGGAGAAGAGAAAAGAGATCACACCCAACGGTCCACGGCACTCGAATCGGGCCAAGAAGAGAAAAGGGAAGCTCCCTGCTCACAGAAGGCGAAGCCACCGAAGTCTCTTGGACCGAGCGGCGAGAATAATGGCAGCGAGGGAAGCATCGGGAAGAGGAGAAGAAATGTCATTCTAGTGTACCAGGGAGCCAGCTTCCCAGAGTCAAATTACCAAAAAAAGGAGAACCACAGCGTCCGAGGTCGACAATCGGGTAAAAAACGCGTCGAAATTCAAATTTTACATAATTTCGACCCGCGATCGATCGTCTCAAAAGGTTTATTCGAGCCCTCGACAAAAAACAGTGCAAGCGATGTGAATTGTGGCGATCAGACGCGACGACTCTCCGAATTGCGAAGCTTCGGTGCGCGCGGGAGTGCGAATTGTGCAGAAGGCTACCCTAAGTCTCGGAAAGGTCCTATAGGAATCCCTTTTAGGTTTCCTCATGTCGGTTTCATCCTTCTAAGTGCTAGAAGTCGATACCACACACGCGAAGCTCCAAAAGAGGACGGAAGTAGGTCGAACTAAGATGAGGCGGGTCCCACTTCTAAGGTTCTAAGATAGTCGCAGGAAGACCCCTAAGACTAGATCTTAACTCCTACGAGAAATACTAGATTTCACGAAAAATGAGGTCAACACATCTATCTTTATTAACACAAGTCAAATCTAAAAGATATACTCCCCTAATTGGGCCATAAGATGGTCGACATTTAATGTGACCAAGCAATCTCTAAGTTTAAAGTCGCTAGTCCACTTGAGCATTCTCATCTCAACACAACTTAACTTAATTTCATGCTTCTCTTTTACAAGCCAACATTTTGCGCCATAGAGATTGCAGGGTTCACCACCATCATATAAATTTTTCTTTAAGTTTAAGGGAAACTTTTCTATCACACAATAGGACTATTACTACTTAATTTCATGCATTCTTCCACTTCAACCATTCAACTTGAATTCTACTGATAGCATCCCCATCTATATCACCATCATTTTGTATAATAAATTCGAGATATCTAAATCGTTCACTTCTTTTATTGACTTGATCACCCATAGTTACAATCCCGCCACTAGATCTATTACTATTAAGATTACATTATAGATATATATACTCAATGAAATCCTTTAGACTTTAAAGTTGACCTCAATAATTTAGCAGCTTCAACATTATTAAGGAAATTTAATTATTTTTTATTTCTTTTTTTTCATTTGCTGATATCAATTTGTTTTACATAGGTGCGGCAAATGTAAACTTGCAATGGTGAAACATGCACTTCCAGACAACATGTTTTTAATGTGTTAAACCGCTTTTGTAAATGAATACTAATTTTGTTTCATACCCACTTATTGATTTGTAATGCTAACATTAAATTTTTCCTGCCGTATACCATATTCTGGGTGATATGGCACTGAAATTTATGTCTGTTTAGCTTGAGTATACTTTTGATGTTTGTGATTTGCAACCGGTGTTTGGTTAAGTTTTAAATAGGTTAACATTAGATCAACTGAACTAAAATGCCACTAATAGGCGTCCAATTGTAGAGGTGCATTTAAAGCCAACGCCAACAACAACAACAACAACAACAAAGTCTTTATCCCACTACGTGGGGTCGGCTACATGAATCCTTTTTCACCATTGCATCCTATTTAGTGTCATATTTTCATTTAGTTCTAATAAATTAAGATCATTTTTTATACTATAAGCCCAAGTCTTCCTAGGTCTACCTCTGCCTTTCTTAACACAAGTCGAATCTAAAACATCTACTCTTCTAATCGGATCAACGTTTAATGTGACCAAACCATCTAAGACGACTTTCTCTAATTTTGTCTGTCACAGGAGCTACACCAACCCTATCACGGATATATTCATTTCACATTTTTTCTCTAAGCGTAAAGCCACTCATCCACCTAATCATTCTCATCTCGGCAACACTTATTATTATGCCTCTTTTAAAGGCCGACATTCAACGCCATAGAGCATTGCAGGTCTCACCACCGTCTTATAAAATTTTCCTTTCAGTCTAAGTGATACTTTTCTATCACACAAAAGGCCTGAGGCATTTCTCCACTTCAACCAACTAACATCCCCACTATATCACCATCGCTTTGAATAACGGACCCAAGATATCTAAATCGTTCACAATTTTAATAATTTGATCTCCAAAAGTCACATTTCTGCACTAGAGCTATTACTACTAAAATTACATTCCATGTATTCAGTTATAGTTCTACTTAAATGAAGGACTTTAGACTCCAATGTAGACCTCCATAATTCATGTTTTTCCTGGGCTTTTTCTCTCGTTTTATCCACGAGAATGATATCATCAGCAAAAAGCATACACCAAGGTACATCCTCCTGTAGATGTCCAGTAAGACCATCCATAACTAAAGCAAAAAGATATGGGCTTAAAGCCGATCCCTGATGTAACCCAACATAAATAGAAAAATATTTGGTCAATCCTCCTTCACTTTTAACACAAGTAACAGCTCTAGTGTGAACGCCATTTAGCTAAAATTGCAACGTAAAAAAGCCAAAATTTTGGACGAGCTCATGGATTTTCTGAGCAAAATATAAAATTGGTTTTTTATGTTTTTTATTTGTTTTATTTATATGTATACAAATATCTGCATATACCCAGGCCAGTTTTTTCCTTTACTGCCAATGGGGATGGAAAGTGTGCTATCTTTTTCCATATGATTGATTACTTCACCGGTAGAAATAGAAATGATTGCCACTATTCTATCTAATGAAGCTGTGATTATAAGATTATATCATACATAGAACACTTTTATAAATAGCTATTACAGAGGACATTTGCAAAGTGTATCCAGCGCATTTGGGGCCTTTTTGTTTTATGCTCTTCTACACTTTGTCCTGAACTATGATTGTAGCTTCTTATTTGTTTTTTTTTTTTTTTTTTGAGATATTAGTTTTGTAGGTTTCACCTTTTTGGCATTTGGCTTTTTCAAGGCTTTGATTTGTTTCTGTTATTAGCTTTAAGATTTCTGTGAAAAATGACACAAGTATTAGGAGGGTTAGCAGTAGAGAAATAAATCGCTTAGAGTGAAAGGCATCTTGTTTCATAAGTGTCTGTCTCCATGTCCCATGTTGAAGCAACCTAGATAGACTTCCCTCATCACAAATAAAGGCCTCTATTATTTTTAAGATCGGACAAGAATTTTCTTATAGCTATCACATTTTAGCAAATTTGATTAATTAAAGCAACTTCTCATTACTGATTTTAAGTGGTATGAGAACATTGGGGAGTCGGATGTGTATGATAACGGTTTGGAAAGTAAAGTAAGCTGCTCTTAACAAGCCTTAAGACTTTATAATATTTATCATCGTTTAAACCTCCATCCAGATCTCTTTAGTAGCAATGTTGTCATCATGTCCCAGCTTGAAGTAAACAACATATAAACGTTCATGCAGATCTCTTTAGTAGCAATTGTTTCATCTTGTCACAGTTTGTAGTAAACAACATAGTTTTACCTTTATTACATTAAGCCTTTATTATGTTTTTCTTATTATTTAAACTTTCATGCAGGCCTCTTTAGAAGAAGAAATTGAGTCACGTAAGAAAGCCATGGAAAAGCTGCAAAACAACTTGCGGATGGTATTTGATGGTGATTCTTATACCGGTTTAATTAATTTTTTATCATACTAATTTTGTTTTCTTGTTTATTTTTCAATTCGTAGGGGCTCCAAATTGAACAGCATTTAAAAAGAAGTGCTCAAATTCTTGAAAAAAAACAAGTATTAATTTGTCTTTTTTTTTCTTCCTTGTTTTATAAAAGATTCTGTTCAGTGTCCCTCATTATTAACTTTTTAAAATACAATTTTAAATATTTTCATCAAATCTGCAGATACAATTGATTGAAATGTTTGAGAGTAGGTTATCATCTCTGCGTCATATACATAATCAGCTCAAGACGGATGCTGTGAAATTATTGGAAGAAGAAATTTCTCATTTGGGGGAAGTGCTTCTTGAAGTAAATGAAAAATTGGTCCCAGTTCACTTGAATAGGGAGCCCGAGCAAGAAACTTTTCAGGCTGAAGCAGAACATCTGTCCGATAATGAATGCAAGGATGTTCATATTAACGATGATGTTGGTTCTAGTTTTTCTTTTAAGGTATATTCTAAATCTGACGATGTTCTTCGACAAAACTGATAATTATTATTTTCTAAATGTTTCCACATTTTAATCTTTACTTGCTTGCTCAGCTAATTGCAAACAAGAAGCAGCCTGATTTTCACTGGCTATAATACAATTCAACAGCTGATTAAACTTCAATTTTCTCTTGACTCGTTGTAGTCCTGCTAGATTAAATTTATGAATGTTCAGATATAAAATTTTATTTTGTAAGTACATCGAAAATTGTTTTAGATGATTTATGTAGATATTCCATTCGTTTCCAGCTTGGAAAAGCTATAACTTTTAAGGAGTATAACGCATATCAGATTGATGGTGCAAACACCTGTTTTCCAAGGGTTATTGGCCCAAGAACTATTTGTTTTATAATATTCTTTTGAAGATTATGATCATTCTTGCTAAATGGGAATGCATGAGTACGTTTGACAACTCTCCTTGAACCGCCAAAAAAGTTTGACAACTCTCCTTAAACCCCCAAAAATTTTTTTGAATATCTAATGATAGTCAAAATGAGCTTCGGTATTATATGTTCAACATTAAGAAGAGTCTCAAATGATAGTTTTTTTTT
Source organism: Phalaenopsis aphrodite (assembly GCA_003013225.1). NCBI lineage: Eukaryota > Viridiplantae > Streptophyta > Magnoliopsida > Asparagales > Orchidaceae > Phalaenopsis > Phalaenopsis aphrodite. The sequence continues at coordinate 1,369,331 of NEWO01000020.1, read as the reverse complement.
TCTTCTAATGCATTTTATACAACTTGCTTGGAAGCAAGTCACCTTTATGCTTCAAATGCTTTTTAATTGAGATTAAACGGCTAATATGATAAATTTATATAGTTTCTATCTGTTGTTTTTTTCAATGATTCTTTGCCTAGCATTTTTTTTTTTCATATACATCTCTAAATCCATTTGGATTAAATACTTAACCTACCATCTTGTTGAACACGCTAGAATGAAGTTGGTCAATCCATCCAATAGAGGTACTTAAGATCGTCCATAAGAAGCCTCGAAGTAGTTTGGCTACTTGCCTGAGTCACTCAGGGGGCTCCATCCTAATGATTGATTAGGCCGAGTCATGGAAGCCACTTAGTATGGTCATTCGTTAAAACTTAGCCGGCCTTGGTGAAATCTTTCACCGACTTCTCATTGACCTTATTTGAAAATCTCTAATTTGCATTTAATGTCATCAAATGGTTATTAATATCAATATTTATTTTATGACTAGTTTTCATTAGGACTTTTCATGTGATTTTCTTATTTTCATTAAATGTAACATTTTATATAGTGTTTTGCCACAACTTTCACTATTTATAAGGGGTTAGACTAGAAGCCTAAGACACTAAGTGTGCGTTTGGGGCAGCTTATCTGTTGCGGAGGCATTTTGAAAACACCACCTTACCTTTTGGAAACTGCGTTTGAGCAGCTTATCCGAAAACACAGTTGATTTTTTACACTAAACGCGGAACGCAGGTTGAGCCCCGCGATCCCTGTTTTCAGATAAGCACAAGCTGCCCCACTCACACCCTTGATTATTATAAATAAAATTTTGATGTTCTCAATGGAAAAATTCAATCTATCACCATATCTTCTAAAAAAACATCTTACTTGAACTTGTATCCACATATTGATCCTTATTCCTTTATATAATAGGTGTAAGATATTTAAATATATCACACTCTTTGTATTACTTTGATCTTCATGTAATTTTAATTCATAATATTTATTTGGCTCTCCTACCTAGTATCATATACTTTATACCTTATTTTTGCTAATCTTAAATCCCTTTTCTTCTAAGTGGCAGGATTTTTTTCTATGTTTTTATTTATTATTTTTTTGAGTGGTTGAGCTTATTATGACATTTGGTATGGTTTCATCATGCTTCAATTATAGTTATTGAGCACTTTGTTAGCCTGTATTGGTTACCTTAGTTATGGCCATTCCCTGAGGACCGAGGTGACAATTAAAGATTCTATTTTGTGCTTGCCATACTTGGTAGGATGAATGGATAAGAAGAATAGAGCACGCCTAACAGTGATTGTATGTGCCAAAAAAACAAAAGATAACTCAAAGGCTTGGCATGTCCTTATTTTTTATTTTTTATTTTTGGCATGTCCTATTTAATTATATAAAAGTGAACCTTAGTTTAGTACATGGAAATTTTATATGGTGTTGTTTTACACAGATTATGTTGGACGGGAGCTTTTTGATTATGATATCACTCTGCAGATAGCGGTTTATAATCCAGGTAGACTAATATTTGACAAGCTTATTGGTCTGATTTGTTTATACTGTAGATTTTAAGTGTGTGTTATGCCCCCATTTTGGGCTATTAGAAGGGCTGTGTAACTGAGGCGATGACTTTTACTTGTACTTGATAATGGTTTTGCTTGCATGGAGCTTAAGGTAGAGGTTTACACCCCTAGATGTGGACCAATACTTTGACAAGTACAGAAACCCTCTTTCTTCATCATGTGGGCCGGCCACTAGATTCCAAAATAAGGAAGATTTGATTGGTTTTAATGTAATAACCAATTTCTGAGTAATTTGATAAGAATTTCAGTGACTGAAAATATACCCCCAATTTTAGATTCCTTGGATTTCGATCAAAATTATTTTATAAAATTATACATGAAAAATCGAGCAATTTGTTAGATAATACTATATATAACTTTTTACTAATTTGGAAGATAGAAAAATTGGAAGTAATAAGTTTAATTTATTTAATTAATCCCTTACTTAGCCTTAATCCCACACTATTATTGTATCCACCTCCTTACTCGCGCGATTTTAAGCTTGGGTCTCGTTTGAAGGGCTGCGATCCTTATTCTAAAGCTTTGAAACCCTTCCCCTTTCTGATTCCCCTCCCTATTTGATCGTACAAGCATCCTGCGTCCTGTGAGAAGAATTGTGACACTGCACTATAGCAGACGGGTTGAGCGGCAATTGGGGAAGTTGGACAAGTTGTAGGAAGTCGCGTCCCACTACCTCTTCCCTCTTCCAATCATCTTCTATCGTTCCCCCTCCTCCCTTGTGTCGATCCTCTCTACCGAGGGAGTTCCCGCAAGGCCTCTGCTCAGGCAATTGCAGCAGTAGCAAACAGAAAAGGGGCGAGCGGCCCGTTCAAAGCCGCAGACGGTCTTTTAGAGTTTTGTGGTGATATTAGCGAGTACAAAATCCTATTTCACACTATTTGAGACTTTCATTTCATTTATTTTATTTCTATGTTGAGATTTGCCTTGATTTTTGTGCATTGCTCGTTTTTTATAGTTGTCAGAGGCATCAAAGTTACGTAGGATGTATTGAATGTGATTTGCGAGCTCCGTGAGGGTTTTAAAATAGCATCAACGAAGGGGAAAGAAAGTTTATAGTGTTAAGATGAAGAGATAAGAAGATTTGACAGCTTAGGAAGAGGGTTAGTTGCGGAGAAAGTTGTTTAAGGTATGTTTTGATAAATCAATGATATTTTGTGCTAAATTATCTAATGAAGTAATATATTATGAATTCCTAATACGTTTAAGATTTCAGGTTTATTATTTGAGGTGGCGAGTTAGAGGCAATCGTGTAGAAGATCGTCGTAGAACGACTCCGTCAATTTTAGGTAACATAATCATATGTTAATTTAAGAAAAATAATTTAATTTATGGAAATCACTTGAATCTTAAAATTTAATATTATGTTTTATAGGTTCTTGAGCTCAACAAAAAGATTATCTAATGTCCAACTATTTACTTAAGATTGAAACTTACCATGACAATCGAGGTGATGTTTTATAGGTCCTTGAGCTCAACAAAAAGGTTATCTAATGTCCAACTATTTACTTAAGATTGAAACTTACCATGACAATCGAGGTGATGTTTTATAGGTCCTTGAGCTCAACAAAAAGGTTATCTAATGTCCAACTATTTACTTAAGATTGAAACTTACCATGACAATCGAGCTGAGTAATTGCATTTTTAAATCTCAGTAATGTTATTTATTGCAAATTGAATGTCTAACTCTATATATGCCCTAGTTAATCGGATTCTTCATATTGTTGATAAGAAATATAAGCATGATAATCATAAAAGGAAAATATGTGTATGCATGAAAGATATGCTTGAGATGAATGATATTTAGATAAACATTATATGTAAGATAGACATATAAGATAAACATATATAAAAAATATGTATGAGATAAATATATGAATGATATGAGATAGTTATACAACTGAGTAAGAGTGAGTAAGCATTTTAGTAGATAAAGCAGAGTAAGAGTGAGTATGCATGTTAGTAAATGTACAAAGATATTGCAGAATAATGTATGTTATAAAGAATGAAATAATTTAGATATATGAATATTTGCATGTGCATGGTCAGAGTAAGAGTTCACCTCCTAATGCTATAGGCAGGGGACGCCAGTGTACCCGCACACATTGAGTTTTTTTACCACCCTAGGCAATTGTGATAGTTCACTAATCGTTATGCTGACGGGTTAATACCGATCAGGGGAGAGTAGTCCAAAGCTTATTTCCCTAGACAATTGTGATGATTGCATTGCTAACCATTGTGCCAACCAGATAATATTTGCTAGGGGCAGGTAAGAGTTTTTCTATCTTGAATAATTGCAATGTCTAGACCGCTAACCTCTGTGTCGACAGGAACCGATGGAACAATATCAACTAGGAGTGTGTTAGGTTTGTTGACGATGACCCTCGCAGAGATAGAAATATATGTAAATAATATAAAGTAAAAGTAAAGTTAAGATAAATGCATATAGAAGATTTGTGTATGTTCATTTCAAAAAATGTCATTGATATATGCATTAACATATATAAGATTGCTTATAAAAATATGTAAGACCAGCATATTATTAGATTTCTTATAGACTCGTATGCATATTGAATTATTTTCAATGAATTACTATAGTTCAAAAGTGTGATTACTTGTTTGCTATCTTTAGATAACTCATTATGTTAATTTAATATTATTTTTTATGTTTTAAACATTTGAACAAGATGAATAGAAGGAAGAGCAAATGCGTATAGAAGATAAGAACAACAAACTTAAATGTATAAATTTCTGCTTGTTAGTTTTAGTTGCTTAATTTAGTGGTTATTTTATGTATTTGTTTGAATATTAAATTATTAGTAATAGAACTAGAATAACAGAAAATTGATTTTCACCGTTCGATCGTCTGTTCCCGTCTTGGTTAACTCCAAGTCTTGGGCCGGGTCGTGACAGTTAACTTAGGAAACTCTTGATTGGTCTATTTCCTTCATATTATATGTTATTTTATTCTTTATTTTCGATTTATTTTCTTCCCCAATTTAGGGTAGATATATTTGATAAGTTTGTAAATAAGGAGGGATTAGTTTCCTTGTATATGTACCCTATTTTTGAATAATGAAATCAACTCTCTGTTCATCCCAAAACCTGTTTTCAATATGATATCATAGATCTAAACCTAAACCTCTCTCCAATCCCTCTGCCAGCCTGCAGGCCAACTGGAAAACTCCTATGTCCAGTAGCCGGTTCCTCCTGCAGGGTTTATGCTCTTCTTCTGTCTTCCCAGCAGCCTTTACTTGTCCTGCTGACTCTCCTGAACCACGAGAAATTTTCCAGTCTGCCTGAATTCTTCTGTAGCAGACCCCGTCATTTCTCTGCCTTAGGAACTACTCTCTGCTGCCTCAATTCCCTACGGCAAGCCCCTCCTTTGCCAGAATCCATCGTGGTATCTACCTCCCCTTACCGGAATTCTGGCATACGGCAGCCACAGCAGTAGCATCTACCTTTCTTTGCCTGGTTTCCTGCCTACAGCAGCCACAGCAGCAGCATTTACTTTCCTTTTCCAGAAACCTGCCTGCAGCAGCAGCAGCAGCAGTTGCTGGAATTCCTGCCTCCAGCAGCAGCAGCTGCCGCCACCGCCGCAGTCAACGGACAGTAGTGGCAGCAAGTACAGACACGGAAGCAGCAGCGGCAGGTAGGAGTAACACCAGCAGCAGCTAGCAGTTCCTCTTTCTATAACCATCAGCAATCCTAAAGAAGCATAGGATTCATGACCAAATATGGTATGAAGATCTACTCCAAAGGTTACTTCTGAATCTGAGACCGAGAATTTTGTCCAGATAACTTCTGAACTCTCTAATTTTATCACAAATCATAAACTTAAGAACCATAATTTCCTTCAATGATCTAAATTTGTGTTTATGTGCATTTATGATAAGGGAAAATAGAAACTTCTTACAGGAGTGGGCATAGTTCTCGAGATCATTGTTTCGGACCACCACAAATGGAAGATTCACGACCATATGGTTGTCTTGGCTAGTCAATTCAATGACCACTGAAGCAGGAGAAATTCTTTTGATCTACAAAACTGTCAAATAGATATTGGAGGCTACAAGAAAAACATATTCTAATACTGAGATTAATGTTGAATTGTTTAAAATTGAGACCAAACTTCATGATATTCGTCAATGAGAGCACTCACTCAATATTTCACACCTTGACAAAGTATTTGCTAAAATTGGATATGTTTGAGACATGTGTGCAAATATCCACATGATGTCAGAATGTTTAAATCAATCATAGAGAAGAAGAGAACTGTAAAATTTATAGTTGGATTAACTCAGGAATTGGATGAAGTAAAAGGGAGGATCATGGGAATAAAGACTCTTCCATCACTTGCTTAGCCTTCGTTGAAGTCAAGAGAGAAAAGAGCCGAAAGAATCTGATGTTAACTGGAAATGGGGGTTTACCAAATACTGAAAGCCCTGTCTTGTATACTTATATACCTTCTCACGACTTAAAAGCTCAAGAAGAATCCTCCCACATGTGACTATTGCCAGAATATTGGGCATCTCAAAGATAAATGTTAGAAACTTCATCTAAATCCCACAGACTGGAAACAGGAACATGGAAAGAAAGATCAAGAGAAAAAGGCAAATGCTACTGCCACATTCGAAGGATCGATTGAACCATTCACCTTGGAACAGCTTAAAGTTTTGGAAAAACTTATGGGAGGTACTTTAAAACAACACACCAATCTCGTGACAGACTAAGGTAATATATCATCCTCTTATCTCGTTAGTAATGGGAGATTTAGAATTTGAATTATATATTTAGAAGCCTCTGATGATATGATCAGAGATGTTAATGCTTTAGTCAATTATTAAGAGGCTTCTTTATCTAGATTGGTCAGACTTGTAGATGGATCATACTAAAAAAATGTTGGAAAGAGATGTGGAACTCTCTTTGGATATCACTTCTTCCTAAGTTTTTTTTTGTTCCGCAATTGGATTGCAATTTGATTTTTATAGTAATATTTCTCATGATATAAAATGTGTAACTAAATTTCTTGTAAACGCTTGTGAATGTGAGATGGCGTATTGGGGGAAGGTGATTGATAGTTCCGAAATGCATCAAGGCTTATACCTGCTCAAGAAAAGTCTATCTGAACACAAAGTCTTCCATTTTTATGACCAATTTCTGAGTCTGTTGAGTCTATGTCTATGAAAAACAAGATCATGTTATGGCATTATCGTTTGGGTTATCCTAATTTCACTTATGTTGTAAAATTATATCTCCATTTTTTATCAATAAACAATTCAATTTTTATCAATGTGAGATTTGTCAACTTGTCAAACACACCAGAAATAATTATCCTATGATCCATTACGAACCCTCATTCCCTTTCTCCATTAAACACAATGACATTTGAGAACATTCAAATGTGACAATTGTAAGTGGGTTGAGATGGTTTGTCTTATTTATTAACTTCCATAGTAAAAGTGCTTTGGTATTCCTAATGAAGGAGAAGTATGAAAGAATCTAAATCTTCTAAATCTTTCATGACATGATGCAACTTCAATTCCAATAGAAATTTCAGATTCTCAAAATTGATAATACAAGGAAATATTTCAACTCCATCATTTGGTCCTTTCTTTCAAAAAGTGAAATTATCCATGTGAGTTCATATATTGATACCCCACAATAAAAGGTAATAACTGAGAGAAAAACAGACATCTCTTGGAGGTATCCCACTCAATTATGATATCCCATCAAGTTCTTAAGCATTTTTGTGGGAAAGTGGTTTTTACTGCAGCATACCTTATTATTCGAATGCTAAGTCGAGTACTTAACTTCAAAACACTTTTTTTATATTTTAATGGTTACCCATTGTCGGCGCTTAAAAGGGGGAGAAAGGGTTAATTTAATATTTGAGGGTCGCCCGTAAGAAGCTGTTGGCAGCCGGAATCGAATTCCCGTCGCCCGCTTCGGAAGTTTTTTTTAATTTACATATATATATATATATATATATATATATATATATATATATATATATATATATATATATAATTTTAGAAAAAAAAAATGAAATCAAGCTGACCTCATATTTTTCACAGTTTAAATGAAAGAGCAATCAACCTCAAATCTTGTATCTACCCCGAGGGATAAACACAAGACTTAAGGGTGAGGCTCGATCAAATAAACTAAGAAAGATATGACATTCGTTTGGGTCTGCGAAACCGGTTTATTTGCCGACAAGTTCCCATATTTAATACAAAGAATTAAATAGGGTTTATTTTAAGCTGGGTTCGGAAAAGCTCCCTATAAGGGCAAGCCCCTATAGTTAATTACATCTTAAATGACCGAAGTCACCTAAGAAAACTCTTGATAAAAATCAGGGGATAATGTCTTCAAAGAGGTCAAAAGGATAGGACTTTTCAACGAAATCGGACTAAGAAGGTGTGAAAGGGGAAAG
>NEWO01000020.1:1315435-1356742 GCA_003013225.1 Phalaenopsis aphrodite | reverse complement strand
AAGTCGATACCGCACACGCGAAACTCCAAAAGAGGACGGAAACAGGTCGAACTAAAACGAGGCGGGTCCCACTTCTAAGGTTCTAAGATAGTCGCAGGAAGACCCCTAAGGCTAGATCCTAACTCCTACGAGAAATACTAGACCTCACGAAAATTGAGGTCAACACCCATCCTTCCATCAGAGCTTTCTCTTCTACCATCCCACTTAAGTCTTTGGGTGTGTATCCTTTATTTATGTTCATTCCTAAAATCACACAACACTTGGCCCTATATCTATTAAGTGTATTTTTGTTGGGTATGCCACCAATAAAAGGGATATGTGCTTCTCTCCTGTTACTAAAAAAATACTACAATTCCATGGGATGTCTCATTTTTTAAAATTAATCATACTACCCCAAATATGATGTTTGGGAGGAGAGTGAAAATAAACATCAATTTTGGGATGCACATGATGACACCTACACGTTGTCACCACTTACTTCACCTAGCCCTCTTATCCTGGTTGAGGATGTCCAACCAACCCAACCTGAAGTCCGTAACAAAAAACTTTGTTTGTACATGATATAGAAAAAGCTTGAGCAGGTGGAAGACAATTTGCAAGGATGAGTTCACATTCACTTGAAATTTTAGGTAAGGAGTTTAGTACTCAAGAGTTATTCCCTTCATGTTCCGATGTTGTTGCCAAGAAAAGCTGCATTAGATATTCAATTTAGGAGTTATAGCTTATGGAAGCTATCCTCATTCTTCAAAACTTTTATTTCTAACTTTGATAGTGTGCAGATTTCTAAATTTATTCATGAAACTCATGAATATTCAGAATGTAGGAAAGCAGTTGAAGAGAAGATTCGAGCACCCGAGCATAATGACACATGGATTCTTACTAAACCCCCTCATGATAAGAAGTCGGATGGGTGCAAATGGGTGTTCAATATCAAATACAAGATTGATGGAACTAAATGAGAGATTCAAAGTCAGACTTATTGTAACAAAGTTTCGCTCAAGCCTATGGGATTGACTATTAGGAGACCTGCGCACTCGTTGCCAAACTTAACACTATCGGAGTTCTATTTTCAATATCGATTAACAGGAGTGAAGACTATCAAATTGACATAAGAAATGCTTTTTGAATGAGGATTTGGAAGAAGAAGTATATATAAAGATATCACCAGGACTCGATAATGTTTCCAACAAACACGTAGTATGCAAACTCAGGAAGTCTCTATGTGGGCTTAAGCAATCACCAAGAGCATGATCCGGAAGATTTACCACAACTATGAGATTTAATGTGTATTTGTAAAACCAATTTAATCATTCTTTGTTTGTAAAACTTACGCAGGGATATAAAATTGTGATGCAAGGGCTTCTGGCACAAACATTTATGTGGCACTATAATTGCTACAGTACTGCAAGATTCACTATTGCGATAAATGGGCCAAAATTGTCTCTTTTTTCTTTCTTTTACTTTCTTTTCTATTATGCTTTATTCTTTTTTTAGTCTTTTTCTGTATACATGTTGTATTGGTTCTTAAAAGGGAGGTTTTGTCGTGCTTCTCTTTAGGACAGCCGTCGAAGTACATTTCTCCCCTTGAGTGTTGTAGCCAAGTGTTTGAGTGATGCTTCAGTTGTTTCTCTTTTCCAAGGTGGTGATTATCTTTTCTATCCCCTTCCACATCCCTCTTAGTCATTCATGACTGCTCCGTCCTTGCTTCAGCTACCCAGGACAACATCTATTACTTCTCGTTCTTTCTTCATTTCTACTTGCATCCCTCCCTTCCAGCCTTGTTGACATCCTGCATAGTTGCATCCACCCTTCCCGACCTTTTCGCATCATTCCCTGTCGCCATTCTTCGCTGCCTTCATCCGGAAAACAACAAATCTGTTGTTTTCTGCTATCCAACCATTATTACGACTTGTCGTTGCTTGGACTACAATCATCTTGTTGTACCTACAGTCCCCACTTGTTGCCCCGTCGCCGAACAACACTTCTCTTGTCCTGCAGTTCATAGCCCTTCCCCTTCACTGATCATCGCAGTCCCAACCTTCTGCTTCGTTGCCAGTGCAGTTCCAACCCCTCCTTTTGTTGTCCCAACCACTCACAATCCATTTCAAACACCTACCTCTACTCCCCGTCCTCCTAACTGACCTTCAACACCCATTGATTGATGGTAGTGTGAGTTTGTATTGTGTTTTTGTAATTTTTCTTATAAGTGTGTTTGATTGTAACCACCTATCTACTTTCAATAATAATGTTTGTTTTTTGTGGTTTGAGTTAACTCAAATATCATTTGGTATTAGAGCTAACATAATCCTAGCTATATTTTTGGATTTCTTGCACCCACCTACTCAACTCTATCTCCACCCAAAATTTTTTTTTCCATCCTTTATCACCCTCTGGCCATAAAACTCTAGCCGTGCTGCTTATGAGAAATTCATAAAGAGATGTTCAGGAACTTACCATGGAAGTGCAACAGAAAATGCTCTAAACGCAATAAGGGTTTATCACCATTGAGAGGAGACGATCCGAAAGGGTCATCCGTAGCCACAATAGTGACTTGTTAGATCGAAAGAATGCAGTAAATCTATTTAACCATGCATATTCCAGGAATGAAGAATCTTAAATCTGAAGATTTGACAAAAATATATGAGAAGCCCTGATTTTGAAGATAAGTTGAATTTGCCACATTTAACGGTTTTTTGGATTCGAACGAGTTCATCGAGTGACTTTAGATCGTGAATCTTTTCTTTGAGTACCAAGAAGTCACACGAGACAAAATGGTAAAACTAACAGCTAGCAAGTTGAAGAAAAGTGCATTATCAATACCTATCAGCTCACTACAGACCATTTGTTTGCACCGCAACTTTAAATGTGGAGAGGCAACATCACCGGATGACCGTCACACCTTACCGACAGAGTTTAACCCCTGTATCAAGTTGCAAGAGTACTCCAAAGGGAACATTCAATCCCCTTTCTGAGGAGAAACTGATTCAGGGTGGAGAACTCGCGAAGATGATCTATATTCCTAAATCCATCACAGCTAGGAAGTTTGTCAAGTTCACATATTGAGCATACCAAATCAAATTGCACAATTGGAAGAATGATTTATTTCACCGATTAGAGAGCGGTTGAAGAAATAATTAATGATCCAGAGAAGATGAAGATTTCAAAGTGAATCCTCAACTTCAAACTGACGAGGAATAATCGCCAACGAATTTAGTTGAAGTAACAGTAGTTGTTTGAGAACGGATGAGTGCGAGGTAATGGGCGTTCCTACAGGGTATGAGATTTTGGCGCCTCACTATCATTTTGTAGGAGTTGAGAGGAGCATGAACAAGACTGACATTGGAAGTTTAAAATGTCCATGATTTCAGAGAAATGATAACAGAGGCATGACAACCCCGTATAAGTTAAATTTAGACTTATTAGATATACATGCTACTGTATGAGTCGCCCCTGCTGAGGGATTTTGAACATATGAGAGGGAAGAAGCTTTTGAGCTATTTCTAGAAGACCATATGGAGTCCTTCATGGAGTAAAATCAATTCAGCAATGTACACACCAACAAATGATCAGACAAGATGGTGGAAACACAACTTGGGAAATTGCTTTTGAATTGTTTGGGAAAATAACATCCTATAGTGGGATCTAGGTCCTTTTAGGGAAGAAAAAGTGACATCTTCTGAATAGTTATACTTCAGTGTGGTCCAACTTGCCATAGATTTCATCTCATAGTTGATTCATTCTTACATACTTGTTTATCAGATACTCTCGGATGGGTATGAGAAGTGTCAGAAGCTTATTATAGATTTAATGGCTTGAGATTTGGTTCGTGAGAATACCTATCTACACACAGTTCCAGTTATGATTGTGCCAAAATAGGATGGATATCTATTCTATTAAGATGTGCTTTGGAATGCCAACGCCAACGTAATTGACTTACTGAGAGATTATAATATTTCCACCACTTTCAACATGGTCGATTCGACGTCATACTATGAGGAGACAGAAGCCTCAATGAATGAGGTTGAATCTTTCCCAACCCTAGTAGATTGATGCAGAAGCTTCCTGCGCAAAAATTTTTGCTGTACTGTAGCTATTACAGTACTGCGAGATTCGCAATTATGGGAGACGTGTCGAAACAATCATATTCTTTTTTTCCATGCTTTCTTTCCTATTATCCTTCAATCAGTTTTAGTCATTTCCTATATATGTGTTGTATTAGGGTTTGGAATTGAGGTTTTGTCTGTTTCTCCCTTCGAGGGTTGTATTCAATGGTTTGGCTAGTGTTTTGGTTGTATATTTTTCCTGAGGTGGTGGTTACTTCCCTAGCATTTTCCACATTCCTCCCACGTCAATCCGGCTCTTTGTCCTTGTTGAACCACCCAGGACAACAACTATTGTTGTTTATTTTTTTCTTACGGCAGTTTTTCCATTTTCAGCCGCATCCCGCCCCTTCCATGTTTCGCCAACAACTTGCACAGCCACCTCCACCCTTCCCCAACCTTCTCACATCACTCCCAGTCGCCGATCCTTGTTGCTGCCATCCGAAAAAATCAAATTTGTTGTTTTCTGGATGTTCAACCATCATTTCGACTTTTTGTCGTTTGGACTGCAGCCTATTATGTTGTCCTTGTTGTCCTCTTTTGCTGCCCCTGCATTGAGACCACTTCTTTTTTTGTCTTGCAGTTCGTGACTCTTCCCCTTCGCGACTCCTTGCGTCCCAACCCCTTTGCTTCGCTGTCAACACAATTCTAGCCCCTCCTTTTGTTGTCCCAACCACCCAAGTTCGCTCCCTAACCTCGTAGCTAACCTCTACCACCCATAGATTGAGCCTTAGTGTGAGCTTGCGTCGTGTTTGTTGTAATTTCCTTTCATATGTTTTTGACTGTAACCTCATATTTTTTTCAATAATAATATTTTCTTTTTCTAATGTGGTTTGAGTTAACTCTGATATCAAATTGTTGTGTTGATAGTGTATGTGGATGTTATGATTCGTACTGGTGATGATGAAAGAGAAATACTCAAGATCGATGAAGTGTTTACGACAGAGTTTGAAATCCTAGACCTACGAAATATGAGATAGTTTCTTGGTATTAGAGATAGTAAGGTCCAAGAAATGCATCATTAAATTACAACAAAAATACATCAATCTTCTAATCTACTAAAGGAGTCAGGGATGGTTAGATGTAAGTCTGTTGACACTCTAATGGATCTCAACCAGAAGTCGAGGGGAAAAGGAAACGTCTATGTGGATGAGGGAAGAAAACAAAAATTGATATACTTGTCACATATGAGATCCAATATTACATATTCTGTCAGTATTGTGAGTCAACGCATGAATATCCGAAATGAAGAGCACTTGGAGATGGTGTATAAAATTTTGAGGTTTCTCAAGAATACTTCTAGTTATGGATTAAATTTTGAGAAAGCCAAGAACAGTGAGGTGGAGGTATACACTTGTGCTAGTTGGGTTGGTGAACTAATTGACTGAAGGTCCATCGTAGGTTACTACTCTCATTTTATGGGGAAATATTGTGACATGGAGAAGTAAGAAACAAACGGTAGTTTCTAGAAGCAGTGCAGAATCCAAGTGTAGGGCACTCAATTTTATAATTTGTAAAGGTAGCTGAATTCGAAAATTGTTAAGGGAATTGGTTTGTCCCTCAAACAGGTCTATGCAAACGTTTTTTGATAGTCAAGCAGCTACTAGTATTGCCAAGAATCTTGTGCATCTTGACTGGATCAAACATATTGAAGTTGATTGACACTTCATCTCCGAAAAGGTTAATGGGGGGAATTATATAACTAAGCTACACCCAGACACACCAACAAGTTATCGATTATTCACCAAAGTCCTTCCTTCAAGCATCTTCTCAGAGTTCAATACCAAACTTTGTCTATATAATATCTATGACCTAGCTTGAGGGGGATTGTAGAAATTTGAGAAGATCCAGTTTTCTCTCTTTCTTCATCTTGTAGGCTGGCCACTAGATTCCAACACAGGGAAGATTTGAGTGGGATTAACTTAGGAAACTCTTGATTAGTATATTTCTTTCATATTCTATGTTTTTTTATTTTTATTTCAAAATTATGTCCTTCTCTAATTTAGGATAGGTATATTTGACAAGTTTGTAAATAGGGAGTGATTGGTTTCCGTATATATGTACCTTACTGGTAAATAATGAAATCAATTGTACCTTACTGGTAAATAATGAAATCAATTCTCTTTTCAACAACAAGCTTGTTGGTTTAATTCAACTCCATTGATACTTATTTAAAATTTGGATGGTCTGTATGTCATTTGACTACAAAAGAGTGAATAAGAACTGAACTACTGGAAAGAGAGAAGAAAAGATAAAGATAGATAACTTATGTTAGGTTTTCGAAGAACTCAATATTCAATCATCATAAAATCATAATAATTAAAGCTTTTCTTATATAGCAAAATACTAGATTTATTATAAAGTGATTCACATAAAACAGAAATTGCAATAATAAATGGGTTGGAAAAATTTTCCCTTGAAGAGCTGTTGTTGTAAATTATGGTAGAAAATGTAGCGACTCCTTTTAGGAGAATGGGAATATTCATGAACGAAGTTGCAAACGAAATTATTGACATAATTTTTCTAATCTAAGCACATATGTGGTGGAAGTGGAAGCACAAACTCAATCTAAGGAAATATCGTTTAGGTAGTTGTGTTATCAATTGTAGATCATCATGTAGAGTCATCTCAACGCCCCATTTTAATACGGTACTAGAACCTGAATTTAATTTATATCATGCTCATTTTTTTATCGTACATCCAAAATTGTACGTGTATGTACTAGGATATAAGACACAATTGCGTTACTTGTTTATGGTCTCATTTACTCTGATCTCTTGCTTGAAATAATAGCCAACATAATATCTAATGAGCTAATAGCTTAGTGTGATAAATAATTTTAATATAAGATACAAAATGCAAGCAAAGAAAGTAATACCATGTGTGTTGATATCTCAAACCATTATGAGTATTATTAATCACAGACATGACTAATTCACTGCATCCATTTTAAAACAAGATAAATTTTATAATTATAAAACTAAAAACAATCATAAGCAGTAATTTTATCTATTTGTAAGAAGGTAAAATGATCATTTAATTGTCAAACCTTTATTGCACTATGATAGTCAACTTTCTGTATGAAATTGCTTGCTTTTATTTTCATTTTTTTCACATTTATACTATTTATAATCTTAGATATATCATATGATGTCTATATAGATTTTGGCACATCCATTGACCATTGGTTTTCTTTCACTTCTTTGCAAAAATTCACTATCACCAAGTGATATGGTTATGTTTTTTGGCTTCCTTCAAACCATTGTTCAAGATCGATCATTAATTTTTAATGATATTGTGCTCATCTTTTTGAAAAGATCCAAAATTTAATAATAACCTTCCAATTTTTTTCTTCTTTTTCCACATGTTGGTACTAAAAAATTCTATACCTTGATATTCTCTGTCATTAATTTTACGATGGTGCTTATTCTCCGATTTTTCTTTGCAGCTAGGCTCTTTGTCAGTAATGCATTTGAATAGAAAATTAGTTTTAAACGATATTCATGAAATCCAATTTTGAATAGTTTACTTCTCTATCTTTAGCGCTTTGTTTTGTTTGAGTGATCGTCAAATTGAAGTAAATTGGGACAAAGTTTGTAAACCTTTGATTGGTATAACCAACTTCTGCTTTGAACTTGGCGTTAATGCAGGGGACTGATATGCCCTCATGTGATCATTCAAGCAGAATGCGTGATGCATCAGATGCTCTTTCCCAGGCATTACAAGAGAAGGTTAGAATTCTTCTTCCATTTTATTTTCCTTGCAATTGGTTGTTTCTGTAATTTTATTCTGTAAACGATTTTCTAGTTTGAATTTATAATGGAAACCTAGATGGATGCAAAGAACAGTAACAGTTGATTTGTTTCATATCTATATGATGCCAGGTTGCTGCTTTGCTGCTTTTGTCGCAAGAAGAAGAAAGGCATTTACTGGAGAGGGAAATGAATGCTGCTCTTCAGCAAAAGTTGGAAGAACTTCAAAGGCACTTGTCTCAAGTAAGTACCAGCTCTGATCTTTTATTTTTCTTGCTTTCTTGCTGAGTTATGATAACTGTGTTTTACTGTATGCAACCTTCTAGGTGCCACTAAATTAGCTCAGCCAAGAGATGGGATATATTCATGATGTTGAATAGCTATATTATAAGTTTGCACATTTTCTCTCTTGCTGGGTATGGTGCTGGTTGCAATTGCAACCTTTTCAGTATACCCTTTCTTTGAGTGTATATGTTGTATGCCCCATCTATGTAACGAAGGTCAGAGAATAAGATTCTTGATTTGTTTATATGCTTATAGGAAATGATGAAGGGGTGGTTGAGGGAAGATAGAATTGACAGAGGGTTTGGTGAGGTAGGGGGGAGGGAGAATTGAGTGGAGATCATGGAAGAGCAAAGACGGGATGATGCTACATGAGCGTTGCTGAAGGAATCTTGTTCGTCTTTCTTTTTCAAACCGATTATTGCCATGTGTTCATTTAATTATTGCACATATTTTGATTGTAAATTTTGGTTTGATGACTCTTTTCTATGTTTAAATTGCTTTATGAGTGTATAATTGTTTAATAATTTGGTTAGTGAAATGTTGATGCCCCAATTCTCTTCAAACGTATCTCTTTATTCTATGATTTTACGTTATTATTTGGTATCATAGATAGTTACATGAAACCAAAATCTGAGGTTTTCCAGTTGCATGTGACCACATCGCACTATTCTTGCACTTGAGCTTCATTGTGTCATTGCAAACTCCATTGTTCAACCACTAAGACTTTTCTTTTTCTTGATCCCAACCAATCACTTGCATCCCAGAAGCAATCACAACATTTTTGCATCTTTCTGCAAGTGCTTGTGCTACAGGTAATTGCGACTGATGATGCATCCTCTGCAGGTGTATGCCCCAGCTACTCACGAGATTAAGCACTCTTCCATATCCTAGCAACTAATCCACTCTAATATTGATCTATCATGTGCCAGGCTATCCTAATGAGTGATACCGGAGGGAACCAAACGATAATAGGAATAACCAAATTTTATTTGCTGATTTCAACTAGAAAATTTCAACCACACGAATGGAAATAGGAAATAATAACAATACGACACACAATCCCGATCAGGGTAACTTCAAGGTGGTGGTAGGGGCTGTGGTGGGGTAGGACAGGAAATGGGCTGGAGTGCAAAAAAGCAGTGGCACAACAGCGGAAGGCTGCTGTACTGGGCAGCAGCAACCTAACGAGGAGGTTGGGACAGTGCTGGTAACCAACGGGAATGGGGGAAACAGGTGGTCGAGCGGCTGGGATGTAGTGGTGGCTGGTGGTTGCAGGATCACGGCAAAGGAATGTTGTGTGTGTGCGGCTGCAGTAGGGAAGGTGATAAGGGAACACCACAGCGTGTTGTGGGGAAGGATGCGGTGGTTGGAAGGGCGGGAACTACTGAAAAACGACCAAGGAGGGCTGTTTTCCTATGTTCACACCAAAGACGACAATGGTTGCAACGAAGGAAAGGTTGCGAAGGAGTTTGGGAAGGATAAATACCACTTTAGGAGCGAGATAGAACTGAAGCACAACTCAACATTGAAAGATAACCGCCACCTCAGAACAAGATACTACCGGAGCACCTCTCGCCCTTGGATATATCCTTAGAATGGAAAACAAGGGACACTGATCGTTGTCATGATAGAAACACAATCAAAACTGAAAACCTAAATCACAAAAAATAGTTAACCTAAATCACAAAAAATAGTTATACAAGCCTTAGATAGCGGAGGGGCCTCACTCCACTTAGATGATTGTTCACTGGTTAGGATGGCCGACCAACCCAACAAAATGCTTAACCAGTACGTTCCAAGAGCAAGAAGCGGCTCTTGCGTATGCTATTTGGCGCTTCCGTGACCACTAAGTTGACACCTGCATCAGTCTCATGAGGATGGAGGAGCTTCAAACTTATCTGTCAAAGTGTATGCCTTTTCATAATAGTCAAGTCGACCTCATCGAGAAGTGTATGTCTTTTCATAATAGTCAGGTCGACCCTGTTGAAAATTGAAGAAATGTTGCAAGCTCCTGGTACTTCAATCTTGTAGATATCCCAAACCACTACTTAATAGAGTAAGTATCCATCCACTTTTGGCTCAACTTGAGTTAGAGTTGTATATCTGTGTAGTTTCCCATGAGTTAAATCCCGAGCAAGTAAATCTATAATATACTTCTCTCACTCATCGTACTCGATTGGATGTATCTGATAAACTAGTTTCTAAAAAAAAATCAACTCTGAATGACATCTTTGGCAAGTTGGGCCATACTGAAGCGTAACCATAGAGGAAAAGCTTCTTATTCTTCTTGGAAATACCTAGATCCCGCTTTAGTATGTGCTCATCCCCAAAGATTCTAAAGCAATTTTCAATTTTGTTGTTCATCCATCCTGTCTGATCATCTGTCAATGGGTTTACTGTTGAATTGATTCTAATACCAAAATGACTCCATATAGTCTTCCAAAAGTGGTGCAAAAAAATTTCATCCCTGGCATGTTAGACCTCCTTCAGCAATGGCAACTAAGGAAGTAGACTATATTTGTGAAAATTTTGAAACTTTCTAGTCCGGAGTTGTTGTGTGTCTGGTATCGTTTCCTTGAACTTAAGGCCGTCTTGGACAGTTAATATTAGTTATGTTGGAGTCTTTCATATCGGTTGAGCTTCAACTACAAGCTTTTTTCCCTTTCCGGTTGGAATTTAGTACTCCTTTGTGTCCTCATCTTCTTTAGTGCCTAGTGTGTCATTGCCCATTTTCTTAATTGCTCTCTGATCAATGGAAGAGAACATTCTTTTGGTTCGGCAATCTGATTTAATATGCTCAAATATGCGGCACTTGAAACACTTCATGGTTTGAACGGATTTCAGAATGCAGATTGGTAACACTTGTACTCCACTTTGAACTAGCATCTTTTCAAATGGGGTCGGCTTGGATGTTCCATTGGGTATATTCCATTTTCTTGATTCTGGGGTTAAACTCTACTTGTAAGATGTGGCGGTCACCAGGTGAAGTTTCTCCGAGAACATTTCCCATCTGTAATGAACTGGTAGATACGCGCGCTGCTTCTCTCATTTCATCTTAGGCCATATAGTAATTTTACTTTTATATTCTCACTGTCAAAGATTCTTACGTTCTCCCACCACTGAGATGCTTATTTCTAAACTTATTAGCAACATGTTTTATCATTCCCTTCGGTGGGACATCCCTATACTTAAAGATATGTTACATTGTCTAGAGAGACTCAATGAACTCATTCAGATTCATAAGACCTTCAAACCATGACAAATCTACATTTACTTCAAAATCCTGGATTCTTTGATATTTTATGCCAAGTCTTCGGGATTGTGGTTTTTAATCTTTAAAATTTGTTTGTCGGAAGGGATTCATTGTATTCTTTTGATCTGGCTAGTTACTGTTGTGGCTATGAGTGATCCTTACGGATTGCCTCTTCTTGAAAGAGGTAAGCTTTTGTTGCAATTAGAGGATTACTCACAACACATAGATGATTTCAATATATATCTTTGTGGATTCCTCATAAACGATATTATGGTATTTCCTCTTCAATAGGTTTTTGATAATTCTCTCCTCGATGATGTGGTTGGGGTTTGGGTTTGGATAGGTGAATAAGGGTGTATAGGGATGATTTTGGGTGTGAAAGTAAATTTTTTGGTGGTCGGTTTGAAAAATCAGCATAAGGAAGAGTTTTGTGTGGAAGTGGGTTGGGTAATTGTGGATGATAGAAACCCTAGGATAGGATTAGGGTTAGATTAGCTCTGATACCAATTGATACCGAAGGTAACCAAAACTCAATAGAAAAAATCAAATATTATTACTAATTTCAATGAGGGAATTACAACCACATAAACTGAAATAGGAGATAACAACAATACAATCTCGACTAATGCGAAATCAAGGTGGTGGCGGAGACTGTAGGTGGATTGGGATGGTGGCAGTAGGATAAGAAAAGAGCTAGATTACAGAAAAACAACAACACAACAGCAGAAGATTGCTATCCTGGGTCAGTAACCTAACGAGGAGGTTGGGACAGTGATGGTAATTGGCGGGAATGGGGAAACTGATGGCCGTGTGTGGCTGGTGGCTACAGGATCACAACAAAGGAATTTTGTCTATGGGCAGCTGCAACAGGGAAGGTGACGGGGGAACACTGGGGAGCGTCGTGAGGAAGGATGTGGTGGTCGAAAGGGTGGGAACTACAGGAAAACAACCAATGAGGGTTGTTTTCCATGAAAATATGCATTTTCATTATTATATCAAAAAGTTATAAAAATTATGCATGTATGCATCTATGATGTACAAAAACACATCATCTACTAGTATAGTAGAAAGTTCCCTATCATCCTCTACGTGCATCAAAATAAAAGAACCACTAAAGGTGTGTCGAGCACAAAAATGGGTGGCCCTATTACATTCCTGAGACGTATTCACAAAAGGAAATTGTTTAAAAGATATAAGAAAAGCATAATCCAGAGCCACATTAGGTAATTCTTGCGAATGCACTTCTTCATAGTGGCTTGCAAAAAGTGGATAATGTTGATGTTGTCCTCTTTGATGATTATGCCTTTGCAATTTTGCATTCATGGCTAGAAAATAGATTGGAAAGAGAAGGCAGCACGGAGCTCAACCTAACTGATGTCCCAATACTACAAAAACTATTCATTAGACGCAATTCCTCGACCAAGCTCATCCGGGGGGTGTTGAATACCATAAGTGGGAGGAGACCAACCCAAAGAATTAGCTAGTATATCATTGCCCCCAAAATGGATAAAATTAAGTCATGGTAAGTGTCTCCAAAATTGTTGATGCGATGATGGTTAGCGTCCTGTAACTTTTGCCATGGCACATGGCATTACGTGCATGCCAACAATGGTGGACCAAGCTGCAAAAACAACTAGCAACAACAAAGCTCCTTCATGGTGAGTTTGCTCAAAGCTTCTATAGCAGTCCAAGCTATTGAAAAATGGAGTCATGAAACTCCTTTTATCTAGCAGTTTTTTAAGCTTGCAAAAAAACAGACAGACAAATAAAATATGTGCCCGGTCCTCCATCTCCAAGCAGCCCCATGGGCAATCACTGGTTTTGGTTAGGTCCCTCTTCATTAGCCTATGGGGATAGCATCATGTAAGATTCTCCATCAAAAGATTCTTTCCCTCGGATGGAGGTGTAGCTTATCAAGCCACGTGTGGTAATTTGATTATGCTCAATGGTGTCCGCAGTGGCCTCCCTCGGGATTTGAATATTTAAAATTCTTTCTCACATAACTTTGCCAAACAATGCATAGACTTTTTGGGTCTCCCACAAACCATCTTTAATCAGGTTAGAGAATTTAAGCTTCTCAAGCTTGTTGATATCGCAGGGCCATGGCCACTTGACAATAGGAAAATCATGAATTCAGGAAAGGTTGAGTGTGTCAACTTTATTACCATTAGCAATTTTCGATCTTGTAATGGGCTGTAGAAATTTAGCACCATCACAAATAATCGTCCAAGTAATGGATGTGGCTCGTTTATAGTTCTGCTCCCAAGATTAGTACCATAAGAGTTTGTGAGCCATTTATGTAGCAGCGATCCTTCTTTTTGAAGGAATAACCAAGTTAATCTAGTGCGAAAGGGGCCTTTGCAATAATTCTTAAAGCCGTGAAAACCCAATCCATCTGTATCTTTTGGTTGACATATGCTTTCCTTGGCCACGTAATGAATAGTGAAATTGTTCTTGCTTTTCTACCGGAAAATTGTTTGCAAACCCTCTCGATTTCATAAAAGATAGAAGCAAGCACATCAATATAAGTTAATATATATATAGGCATGGATAACAAAGAAGCATTGATCGAAGTGGCTTGTCCTGCAAGGGATAAGTGTATAGTGCCCCATACATTGAATTTCCCATCAAGGAGGGTTGTTTTCCAGTGGGTGCAGTAAAGATGGTGGTTACAGTAGAGTAAAGGTGTCGGAGGAGTTGGGGAAGCATAAATACAATCTCGAGAGTAAGCTGCATCTGGAGCACTACTCGACCCTTGGAAGATAATTATTACCTCGGAATGAGATACACAGCAAGAGCACCACTCACCCATTCATACAACCCTAGAAGGGAAAATAGGGGACACCGACTACTGTCTTGACGGAAACACTGTCAAAACTGAAAACTTAAAACACAAATGTCAAATATATAAGCATTATCCCCACTCTGATTGGATGACGGTTCACTAGCTTGGAAGTCGGCCAAACAGTCAGAATGCTTGACCAGTGTGGTCCAGGAGTGGAACAAAACTTTTGTGTCCACTATTTGATGCTCCTGCGCCTGATAAGTTGACCCCTGTGTTAATAAGCCTTCACCACACACCATCAATGTCATTTATTACCCTACCTGCTTTGGTTTTATAGCACTGTTAAGTCGTGCTGCACTTGTACTCCTGCCTTAACCTTGGTGTCAACCATCGTCTTCCTTTACTCTTCCTCATGTGCAAAACCAAGTTTACAAGTGCTTGGCTTTACTTTTTTGGCACCTTTGGTTTGGCTCCATAAGCGCACCATATAGAAGCACCACTTTTTTCATTCAAGCCATGCTTTTCTTAGCCGATCATTAGATTGTAGACGTAGGTCAATGCAATATTCCACCCAAAGGTTCTTCTTTTGCTTTCATGCACAAAGTGCAATATTAAGCGGTGTTTTGCTAGTTAGGGCACTAATGACTTGTAGATCATATGTACATATATTATGTTAATAGTAGTCCTTTAATTAACCAAAATACTAACTAGATCAAGTAATAATTTTTAGCAAATCTAATGACACGTTTAATTTTATTAATTTGCAATGATTTAAAATTATCCAAAAAATGAATTGAATTTACAAAGAATGAATTGTAAAGAACCTTAAAATAAAAAAAATACTTATGAGATTGCAAGGAAGACGAGGTTAAGAGATGAGGTGATATGGCACGGATATGACATGGGAAGCACCATAAAGCATGCAAATATATTGAGGAGGAGTATTTTTGAGAAAAAGCAAACATTCATGCCTCTGTGTTGATGTTGAACCAAACTATGAAATATTAATCAAGATTCCAATATAAGTTGGAATTATGCCAGCAGCATGATGATGCATTGCAGTAGATTGACATGTGTTTTGTTGTGAGTTAATACTTCACAGGCAAGTGATGTGTGAAACTAGTGTGAAACTAGTGCATCACTTTGGTTCCCTCCTAGAGTTCGCTTCAAGTATGCCTTTAATAGCATTGCAGGAATAGGAGGAAAGGGTGATTCATTAAGATTTTGTTTGCTCAGACTAAAACACATCATTATAAACTTATAGTAGTTTTAAATATACAAAATGTCATCTTTATTGCACGGGACTTCACTTTTATTTAATGGTATTTCAAATCAATCATTGGCAGCATATTGCCCATGTTCTATGTGATTCAATAAGTCATCAATTCTCAATAAAAGGTAATTTTTCTTGTCGGCCACTTTATTGAGCTATTTATAATTGATACGAAGTCATATTGTTCTCT
This sequence comes from Phalaenopsis aphrodite, assembly GCA_003013225.1. Lineage (NCBI taxonomy): Eukaryota > Viridiplantae > Streptophyta > Magnoliopsida > Asparagales > Orchidaceae > Phalaenopsis > Phalaenopsis aphrodite. Next base: position 1,341,104 of record NEWO01000020.1, on the reverse strand, counting down.
TCCTTCACAAATATGATCGATGCTGCCTAAGGAAACACTCAGTCAAATAAAACCTTTGTTTAGCAAATCCTTCAATTTTTTTTTCTCAAATCTTCTTTATGATCGACCATCCAGTAGGTTGTGTGACATATTCTAAATCTATAGTGAATTATATTTCCCTACTGGATGGCAAACTAAGGAAGACATTTGGAAATATGTCGAGAAAATTTTGCTTAATGGGGACTTTTTTTGGCTAAAGTGGAGGAATGCATCGGGCCTATTATGTGATAGAAAGGTACCGCTTAGACTGAATGAAAAATTTTATAAGATGGTGATGAGACCTGCAATGCTGAGATGAGAATGCTTAGGTGGATGAGTGGCTTGACACTTAGAGACAATGTGAAATGAATACATCTGTGATAGGATTGGTGTTGTTCTAGTGATAGAAAAGATTAGATAGAGTCATCTTAGATGGTTTGGTCACATCAAACGTCGACCATCTAATGATCTGGTTTGAAGAGTGGATGTTTTGGGTTTGATTAATGTTAAGAAAGACTGAGGTAGACCTAAAAAGACTTTGGCATATTTTATAAAAAAATGATCTTAATCTATTAGAATTAAATGAAAATATGACACTCAATAGGACACAATAGAGAAAAAGGATTCATGTAGCCAACCCCATTTAGTGGGATAAAGGCTTGTTGTTGTTGTTGTTTTGGGACTCTTTTTGGCTGCTCAACTTCTATATTCGACACTAAAAATGTAAAATAGGTAGGCTTGACACGTCTTTGATATCAAGTCAATGAGGTCTAAGGACAAACACCAGAGGCGAAAGTGCTCGACTTTTTACAAAAAGATTAAGGATGTGTTGATTTAAGGTCTTAAGCTTCACATTTTTCACTCGGCTGTCTATTAGCAAATGTTGTTTAGTCTTTTAATCGATATTGGGCATTACATGAAGCATGATCAAACGAAACACAATTACGGAAGATGGGAAGGTTCTATTTTTGGACGCCAAATCTTGTGCACACATAATGAAACATTAACCCTTCTAATGCGGGAGTTTTGTGGTTCAGCTCAATGCAAATCAGTCCATCTAGACCGACGCAGTTGGGGTGGAAGTTTCGGCCTCTCATCATCTCAAGTCTTAATTCCTCTCTTACCAAATCCTCTCCTTTCTACTTGGATTGAATTTCAAATTCTTTCATATTTGTTCCACTCTCTTTAAATCTTGCCCATTTCTCTACCTACCAGTTTACCCCCTACTTCTATCTATTTATAATTGTTATGTATTGATCACTAAACAATTCTTGTTCATTTTCTTATTTCAGGTGTCTTCCAGGCATTCCCTTTTCGAGGATTGTTTCCGACGGCGAGTGATGCTATGACTGTACATTGCCCAAGATGGTGTGTATTTCCCCTCCATTCCTTTCGTCCTTGTCAGTCACCAGTGTCTTCCTTTGCACAGAGAGATCGTTGATCTCACATCTGCTCGTCTTAACCAACTGTGGCTCGGTCAGCGTCACAGACGCGCCGCAATCCCTTTCGTATTTGCTTTTCAGTTGTTCACAGATCTTCTGGGGGCCACAAACGGGTTGCTAACTACCTCTCGTTCACCCTCACTCGTTTGCAGACCATTGCAGTGTCACAAGCATGTCTCTAATCATCTCTCGTTCACCACAGCTGTTCACAGACCCTGATAGCATTGCATACTGGTTGCAAGTCTCCTCCCCATTCGCCCCCTGTTGATTGCATCTTTGTCCACACTTCTTTCTGCCAATTCTAGGTTTCCCGTCCCGGTGCATCCCACTGATCGGCAACTTCTAGCTCTCAGTCCTGCAGCCCCACCTCTCGCGAGCATCCATTAGACACTTCTAGCGGACTTGCAAGCCCAGACAACACTCCCACAGTATCTTCCATTTGCTAGAACTATCACACCCACTTGAGAGGGTTGTTTCTATCTTCTGTTATTTTTTTTATTTGTTTTTATTTACTGCAATTTGCGTTATCATTATCTATATTGTGCTTTGTTGTTATAGCATCATCCTTGAACACATTTTTGAAAATCAGCAATACAACAGTCCTTTTTTTCGTGGTTTGGGTTCTCTGGTATTATTTGACATCAGTGCTAGCCCAACCCTAATCCTAATCTATAATTCCCCAATACTTGACCCACCCAAACTTTTTTCTCTTCATTTTTCTTCTTTGTCTTGTATTCTCCTCCTTTCTCTTGTTTTTTTTTTCCCTTCCATTTCACACCCAACCATGTTGCAGTGTCATTACGTGACAGACCCAATCCATAAAGAAATATAACTGGAGATTCATTGCCTGCAAAAAATGGCTGACCGAGATGGATAATGGGACCTAAGGCGACATCACCTTCGATCTCCACCTCGAGAATCAAAGAGGAGACTGCGGCGACGATCTGAATCCGTTCATCGCTAGGACATCAACGATGATGAATATTGCCTACGCCGCTTCGACATTCACTATCAAAAGAGGCCACTATTTTCATTCTATTTCTTTCTTTTGTTTTTTTTTAAGATCACAGTTCTTCTATTAACGATCGTCTTATGATTGTCTTATTTGAGTAAATTTCTATCTCAGATAAAATGAATGATCCAAAGAGGATAGGAACCAAAAGGTGGGATATACGATGTCCAATAGACAAACGAGAGAAAAATAGCGAAAAACTTTCGTAAAACTTCGCGTGGATAGCCCCAAAGCGTACGTCCAAAATGAAACCTAGGCGAAAGTATCTTTGAGACATCCGCGAAGAGGGTCTTACGAAAGCAACCTATAACCAAAGAATCAAGTATAAATGCTTGTTCTGGGTCAAGAGCAGCTCCCAAAGAAACTTATTATTATGGCTAATTACATCTTGGGAGATACATAGAAAAACTTTCTGTAACATGGGTCTTGCTTCTGCAATTTTATGAAATCTGGTTATTTGGGAAACCAACGGATTTAAATGATCTCAAGGGAAAATCTCGATATTCTTGCATCTATATCAAGTCATAAGGCAGAGGATGAATTACCTTAACCACTACCGGCGGCGACGCTTAGGCATGCGGGGCTCCCAAGACGATATCAACGTTGTATCAAAGGAATTGATAGCGCATAAATGAGGTGTCAACAAGAAGAGAAAAATCTCTTAAAAAAATGTAGAGGTAGCTGGGTCACGATACCACGAATCTGTGATCTCAATTTATGCAGACCTAAATCTACCTGATTGTGAAAGTAGTCAACCCAACACAACCGGAGGCTCCTTGTCAACAACTCATAAATTGCGTTGTCCAAAGAAGTTTTGGTAGACCTAAAGTTAAAGGAAGGAAACTCTAGTTCCTATGAGCCTAAACAGGTAGAGCTCAATGAAATTGGGCTTAAGCTCACCAAGAAAAATGGCAGAGCTGTCGCTGGAAATATAAGAATAAGAGGTTCAACTACACTTCGATTGTGGCAAGGAATTGTCCTTCTTAGATGGTCTGGTTGGTAGTTCCTATCCAAAGTTGGATTATAAAACACAAATTCCAGTTCTGAGCCTACCCTGAGCCTGAATTCTACGGCTCAATTCATCTTTCATACGTGTCACCTGCTCTTTTGCTCATGTGTATATACATACACATGTTAAACGTGCTTATTAAATTCTCTGCAATACTTGCTTACAATTACGTGAGATACTAACCCTTTTTGCAGCAGTAGCAAAGCCCCAGGTACACGAGTTTATTTTATTTTTACTGCATTTTACTGCTCTTTTGTTGCGGTTTTTTTCTTACCGTTCTTTCTGAGGTTGTCGTTCGGTACAACATAAATAGTCTTATCTCTGCGGGCTATTTTCATAATCAGATATTATACAAAGTGTAAATCCAAATAGTAAAATAGACAGGATTAAACACTTAAATAACATCGTCTCCAAAGCACAGTCAAACAATATAATAGTTTTGGTTGTCATCGAGGTTTTCCTTGGGATCTTTGACAATTCTTACTTTTTACTATTTTGGAGTTCAAAAATAACTGTTCATACTTGAATCACTCTCACTTGTCTTTCCCAGGTCTATTTTTGAAAACCTAAAATTTGAAATTTTGAAGACAGAACCACTGATCTTAATCGAAAGTTTTCTTTAATAACTTCGGTCATTTGAGATGTAATTAACTATAGGGGTTTGCTTCTATAAGGAACTTGAAACACAGGTAAAATAAACTCTATCTAATTTTTTATATTAGGTAGGGAACTTTTCGACCACACATAAAAGATTCGCAGACCAAGCGGATGTTATGAATTTTGTAGTTTATATGATTTAGCCCTCTTTGTCAAGTAATATGCTTATCTCTTGGGATGAATGTATTGCTTGTTGGGTGGTGCTTGATTATTTAAACTAGAATGTATATGAGATCCATTTGTTCTCTTTTTTTTTTTTTTCAAAATTAAAATTAAATCAATTATATTCAAAATCCCGACCGGAACAGATCCATGGATGACAGTTATTACTTGTCGAGAATGTGAAAGGTGTCATCGACACAAAGGATTTGTTAGTTTCATGAGCCACCTTCTTAGAGTCTGTTTAAGACGCGCCAATGGCCCTTGCAGTAGTCCGCTCAAAAGGGGCCGATGCAAAGAGGGAGATACCCACATGTCTACAACCGGTCCTACACTACTTCAAGGACGTAATGCATGGCTGCCTTTCAAATGGCTTCCTACCACTAAGGGACATCTAACACACTATAGATCTCATACCAGGATCGATGTTACCAAATCATCTTGCCTACAGATTACAACCTGCAGAGTACAAAAAGCTCCAATGTCGGAGGCAAGATCTTGTTACAAGAGGATGAGTCTGAGAAAGCACGAGTCCATGTGTTGCCCTCGCCCTTATAGTGCCCAAGAAAGATGATTCATGGCGGTTGTGCATTGACGGTCGTGTCATTAAAAAATTTCATCAAATACTGGTTTCCCATACCACATCTTGATGATCTCTTAGATCAGCTACACAGAGCCACCGTCTTTTCTAAAATCAACCTATGCGGTAGATATCATTAGAAAAGAATGCGGCCATGAGACGAGTGGAAGACCGCCTTCAAGACGCGAGATAGTCTCTACTAATGGACAGTTATGTCTTTTGGCCTGTCTAATGCACTTAACACTTTCATGCGACTGATGAGTCAAGTGTTTCGGGCCCATACGAGAAATTTGTTGTGGTCTACGTCGACAATATTGTAATTTATAGTAAATCAAAGAGGAGCACTTGCAACACATTGGGGCAACATTCAAGGTTTTACGAACTGAACAACTATATGCTCATCCCAAGAAATGTAACTTCATAGCAAACCAATTATCTTTTTAAGGTTACATCATGTCTAGCCCAGACATTCAAATGAAGCCAACGAAGATCGAGGCAATCATCAGCTGGAACACACCATAATCATTCACCTAGCTACGCCAAATTTTTTGGGCTAGCTTTCTTCTTCTGTAGATTTTCTGAAACTTCAGTGTTATTAATGCTCCCACCAACAATAGTTGAAATAAAAAGAATTCATTTGGACTGTCACAACCCAGACTAGCTTCGACACATTAAAGGAGAAGATGACTCAGACACCCGTTCTAGTGAGGTTGAGTTTGACGCCTCTGACTTGGGTATTGGCACTGTACTCAGTCAATAAAATCACCCCATTGCCTTTTTCAGCAAAATGCTAAATGATACACCACAAAAATATTTCACGTACGTCAAGGAATTTTATGCCATTGCCAGAGCCCTGGAGCACTGGAGTCATTACCTTCTGATAAATGAGTCCACCCTCTTCACGGATCAAAAAGCTTTAAAATTCTTATACAATCAGAGCAAACTAAAAGGGCAACATGTCACTTGGTGGAGTTCTTAGCTTCATTCTAGTTCGTGCCCAAACAAAAAGCAAGGAGTCAGATCCGCATCGTGGACATGTTGAGTCGTCGTCACCTACTGATGACATCTCTACCAAATCCTCTCTTTTCTACTTAGGCTAAATTTCAAATTCTTGCTTATTCCTTCCACTCTCCTTTAATTCTTACCTATTTCTCTAGCTACCTAGTTTACTCCCTACTTCCATCTGTTTATAATTTTTGTGTGTTGATCCCTAAACAATTCTTGACCATTTCCGAATTCAAGTGTCTTTCAGGCGTTCCCTCTTCAAGGGCTATATTGGACGGCGAGTGGTGTTGCTGCTATACCTCACCCAAGGTGGTGTGCGTCTCCCATTCGTTCCTTCCTCCCTATTAGTCACTAGCGCCTTCCTTTGCACAAAGAGGTTGTTGGTCTCACCCTTCCACGTTTAAGACGACCACAACTCCCGCCTGCTTCATAGACGGGCCGCTAACCACCTCCTATTCGCCCCTAGTTGTTCACAGACCTCAACAACAACGCAGACAAGCCGCAGGCCTCCACTCTGTTGACCCCCAGTTGATCTCAACTTCGTTCGCGGTCCTTTCTACTAATTCCAAGTTTCTTGTCGCAGCACATCCCATTGATCAGTCACTTACAGCTCCCAGCCTCGTGGCCCCACCTCTCAAGAGCATCGGTTCGGCTGCTTTCAATTCCTTGCCCCATGGCTCCGACAACACTCCCGCACATCTTCCACTCGAAGAACTATCGCGCCCATTCAAGAGGGTTATTTTATCTTCTGATATTTATTTACATTTATTTTTATTTTCTTCAATTCACACTATCATTATCTTTATTGTGTCTTGAAGCGTCATCCTTATACCTTTTTTTAAAAAAATCAGCAATAAATTAAAGTGTTGTTTTTGTTGTGATTTGGGTTAGCTTTGGTATAATTGCCTTTAATTGACAACTGGAGGTTAGGTTTGTCAATGTTAGCTTTTTTGTTTGCTTCACCCAAACAAACTTTAGAGTCTATGGCCGGGTCAGGCTTGCCGTTTAAATGGAGGGCCAAGCATTGACTTCAAGCTTTAGAATTTCAATTTTATGCAATATATGTGTATATATTGAGAGTATAAATACAGATAGTATTGAATATGTTGATTTTTTTTGTTAGAAATTATTATTTTTTAATGCTGTTGATTGTGGCTTCTTTTGAAAATAAGCTAGTGGGACATGAATCATAAATAGGTTGGCCATGCATAACATTGTAAAGAAGATATACCTAAAAAATAGGTGTAGCATGCTAGGATTTGGGATGATTTAGGGTAAATCAGTAACATGACTAGAATTTGTCCAAATAATCTATGGAAAAAATCAGAGAGAACATCCCATTTAGCACTCGTTGGGAATAATGGGGATGATTCATAAAACCAATGGCCATTAGTCGGATAATAATAATTATGATGATGATGATTTTATGTTAGCATCCAAGTTACTCCCAGTCTGTACTTCTCTTAATATAAGTGTTTGAGTTCTGTAATATTTCAACTTATTATAGTTTTGATGACTGATCCTTTTTTTTTTTCTTCTCTTTGTAATGTATATGCAAACATAATGAAGTTTTATCTATCTTGTATTGTATTTGCATGACTGAGCTCTTGAATAGTTCAAATTATATAAATGTTCATGATCTTTTATGGTAAGCAGATACTTGTCTATATTTTTTTCAGCTGTGATATGTATTTTGTTTGCTGACAAGTAAATCTGCATACCATCTTAATTTTTAATAGGTTACGGTTGAAAAGATTGAAGCTCTCATGGAGTTAGCACAGCTGAAGCGTGAATACCAGATGCTACATGAGTATAAATTTTACTATTCTCTTTAGAAAACTCTGATGACCGGATATCCATGTTAGTTTCTTCAATATCATCTAAAATAAAAAGGGCGTCATTTATTTTTGTTTAGTACCTGAAATGCCACTGCATATGACTTCAGCAGATGCCTTATTCATTTTTTATTTAAATAGTTTTACTTGCATATGCAGCATGTGCGCATGTGGAACTCCTCTACCGCAATTACTATCATATTTTTGCTAGTAATTTAAAAGCTTTGCTGTGAGGGTGTATTTATGACTTCTAAATTTTAATAACTTTAATGGAGTTTATGATTATTTATTCTAGTTAGTGGCTTAAGATCATTACTAGGTACATATTCTTTGCTCAAAAAATTCATACCTTGGCCTCTCATGAGGGAGTTTTTATAGAGTTTTGGATCAAATTTCTAGAGGATGGAATCAATTTGAGATGGTAATACATGGAGATTTCGTCCTGATTTTATGTAAACTTCTAAAATTTGGTTTGAGGCTTTCCACCGGCATCAGCCCTTATGATTATTTATTATTTTTAATAACGAGAGAACACTAAGCATTAATTGTTTAGCATATGCAGCAACAATTTTATTTAAAGGTTAAAAAATTTATTGTTGTTAGTTTTGACAAAAGTATTATTTTTTTGTGAGGGCAGAGGAACACTAACGAACCTTTCTAAGAAAACATCTTGGAAGCGCTGGATGGGCAAAGAGCTTGGGGCACGTTTCAGCAATGTTAAAGTTAGTACTGAAAGGAATGTGACTGCTAATGAGAACCATTCCATGGATTTGGCCAGGTTTGTAAAATTACTGATTTTGGAACAATATCTTCTTATGTGGAGTTCTAAGTTTTGTGCTTCTGGATAAAACTGGTGAAGGTTTATGCTAGTCATTATTGAGATGGTTGTTTGAAAGGTTGTTTATTTCATTGTCTGTAAAGAAAGAGGGTAATAAAATAATGACTAACAATGATCTTCAAAGAATTGTTTGTTTTCATTATTTTCCTAGAATAGTGTGGAAATTGTTGCATATTCTTCTCGTTTTCTTGTTGCTAAGTATATATACCTAATGTGTTACCCCATATACCTTGACTTGCTGAGCCTTTTTTGGTTGAGCTCTAAGTTGAAAACCTCAAACCCTAAATATGGGTTTTTGTTTTTGAGAGAAGAGATGTCATGTGATTGGGGGTTTAAGCCGTTGACTTATGTAAATTTAAAATTTTTATTTTGTTTTTTTGTTTTTTCATATTCTCCGCTGTATTCCTTAATGGAGGACAATCATGAAAGAAGTAATGAGGAAATTAACAAAGATAATTAAATTGTATCAGAAAAGTGTAAGAGAATGTAATCTTAAACAGAGTTCTTGAGCAGTGGCATCATATTCTTGAAGGGTTTCAATCTAAATAAGAAGTTTATTCATGTCAGAATTTGTTCTATATGACTCATAATATATTGTTTGTAGATATAGTAGAAACAGCAAATCACTGACAAGATATAAAGCTAATTAATTTAATCGCATAAACTAAAATCATCCCAATCGAAAATAAATAATCATGAAGCTCAACTTATATAAATGTATTTAATACCCTAAAATAATTAATGAAATGAAATTTTTAAACTTTAATTCCTGAGAGAAACCTTGTTGCAAACATAAACTATATAGGAATAAGATGAATATCTGATAATCAATTCAGGCTGCAATTCATTCTACCTTGGAGAGTGGTAGTGTAGATGATTCAGAAATTCCAGTACTGGGCCACTTCAATTTGGCTAACTCGTAGAAATTGCAATGTAAACACCAATGTTGGAGCTAAGATTGGAATATAAGAAATTTTACCCGCAAAAACATAGAGATAAAGTATTAGTCTTGATTGGGTAACAGATCCTCAATGTTGAAAGTAGGATTCATGACTTATCAATAGCATTTTTTGTATATAATTATAAGGTCCTGCGTTTCTAATGCAAGGTTTATAGGCTTTAGTAGGAAGTATTACTTGGGGGCAGTAAAAGTTGTGTATAGGAAAGATGTGAACTATCATGAATGCTTTCAGACTACATTATGTACAACTGTTCCATTTCTGTTGCCAACATGCAGTAGTAATCTGATCATTTACTGCGCAGCGTAATATGATGCATGCCGATGTGAGGCCAAATTTTAGTTACTTGGGAAAGAAGACACGACTAGTTGGAAGAGGAAGTGTAGGGTCTAACATGAGGGAGTTGAAGCGAGCAGTCGGAAAGCAGACAGAAGGGAGACAAATCGAGAAGGTTGGGAAACTGAATAGTTAAGTTCACCTATAAATTTGTCGTGAGGGAGGTGGAAAGTTACAGGAGAGTCGAACGGTGAAGTTAGTGCTTCCTCGTAGTTGGGGACAATGGATGATGACTTCTTTGTCGAGCAGCGGAGGAAGGAGCGATGGAGGAGAGCTCGTGCCCTAGCCTACTATCGAAGAAGAGTGGAAAGGAAGGAGCATCACAAAGGAGGACGGATTTAGATCATGCTTTCTTGCTGTAGGGAGTCGAAGCCGAGCCAGGAAGAAAACAATCGCGTGCGGAGGCATGGATTAAGGCTTTTCATAATAATATGATATATATATATATATATATATATATATATATATATATATATATATATATATATATTATGAAAAGCCCAAGGGCTGATTTTATTGAAATAGAAAAAGGATACATAAAGGTTGTATGAGAAGAGCCCAAATGAGGCAGCCTATCATACGATATAAGTACAGTAATACCCCAACAAAAAGATACAGATAGACTCAATAAAATGTAAAAAACAAGTAGCTAGAAACGAGCCAACTACTTGTTATATAATATATATATATATATATATTGAGCGGGATTAGATAAAATAAATTTAATACTTAATCAATGCAAAACTAATAGTTTATTAAAATTATAAATTAATTAAATTATATACATGTTTATTTTAGGCTTTCAATTGTTAAAAGAGTTGACATCAAACAACATATTAATCGACATTTGGGTGAGTGCTCCTATTCTTTTGTTATAGTAATGTTTTATTTCTTCTCAGCCAAACGTATTTTTGGCTACTGTTATGGTACTACATACCCATGATTTATAGTTTTGATAATTTTATGACCTGTATGTTATGATTTGCTTAATTTATTATTGAATCTTGTACAAGAATATTGACTGATATGAAATTGAGAATGAAATATTTATTATTAAAAAGGTAGTATTTTTTTGGTATGTTTGTATGTATATGTTTGACTGTGATAGAATTACCCATTGATGGTATTAGTGAGGGAACGTTAAGATACTTGTGCATGTATATAGAAAATGATATTGATATATATTAATTGACACAACTTTTATCCTATGATCGTGTGACGATTGTATGGATATATAAGGATATTGATATGTTATTGATATAATAAAGTTTTTTGATAACATCAAGTATTTTATTGATTTATTAAAAGCTTGATGGGCATACATATTGCTCCTTTTTTTTCTTATTAATGTGATTTATGAGTATGAGTATGCATTGACTTGTTTAGCTCATTGTTTTTTTAAACTAACTTTTCGAGTCATTTAATTGATTAAAAGATGAACGATAGACGAAAAAATATTTATAAAAAATGCAGACAATCAATAATAAGGTAAATGTAATTTTATTATTTTAGTTTAATTTAATTAGTAACTTTTTCATCTATTAATTGTATATCAATATTAGAAATTTAGTTCTCATCGTTCGACCTTCTGTTTCAATCTTGGTTAATTTCATGTCCTGAATCGGGTCGTGACAAAAGTGATATCAGAGCGAAAGTTTATGATTAATTAATGAAATATAGATAAAAGAATTAATTGGATAATTATAAAATTTAAAGTTAACTCAAATTAATAATTATTATTCATTTGGGCATAGTGATATATCTGAAATTATAGAAGAAGAGAATCTGATAGAAAACAAAGAAATACAACATATTATTAATGTAAGCATGAATGCTTTCACCTAAATGATGGCAATGATGACTCGGTTGATTTAGGAGTTCAAATCGCAGTCTATCGAAATGGATACAGTCTTTGTTGATAAGTACTTGAAGATATTTCAAGGTCTGTGTTTATCCTTGTTCAAGGGAACTGAAGACCCGATTTAAGCGGAGAATTTGCTAATGAGGATAGAGAAGATACTAGAAAGTATGGTTTGTCCAGATGAAAAAAGAGTATCGTTGGCGATGGTTGTGTTGGATGGAGAAGTCGAAAGATGGTGGTATGGACAACATCGGGGCTTTCTAGGGAACATACTAATATTATGGTCAAATGAGAGGAATTTAGGGAGTTATTCACAAAAAATTATGTACCCCTATTCGCTTAAAGACTGATACAAGGCAGGTTCATCAAGTTGAGACAATGAGAGAAGACAATTATGCATTATGTTGTGAAATTTGCTGCATTATCGAGGTAATCGTCACAGTTGATCGCTACTGCAGAAAAAAAGTGTTGTAGATTCCTTTCGAGATTGAAGGACTTGATCCGACAGTCTTCGGTATCTTTAGGGAGTGATGAATATTCAGTATTATTGGAACGAGCTAGAAGAGTGGAGATCAACCATCAGTTTACCTAGAAGCGTAAAAAGATGCACTAGAGGAAGACTACAGGAGAACATGTGGATTAATCGTAGGGATCCAATGAGAAGAAGTCCTAGAAAAATTTGAGTGGAGTTAGCAAATGTATGACTCAGGATACAGTAGTCTCTGTGCTTAATGTGGAAGACAACATGAAAATGAAGGTTTGATGAGCTCTAACACTTGCTATTGGTGTTGTCAGTATGGTCATATAGCAAGATATTGTCCACCTTTTGGTCACAAAAGTGTTGAAGGTCAAAAATCTGGTGGAGCCCCTTCACTGAAGACAGCTTGTGGACAAAAAAAGGTAGAGTCTACAACTATAGCTCCTACCCAAGATCAACCAAAACAACTTGTTCAACCTCGAGTATATTCTCTTACTCTTAGTGAGCCTGAAGAACCTATTATTAATGGTAATGAGGTTTGATGATTTTGACGTATATATATATTTTTTGAATGCCCGAGGGTTATTTTTGTTGAAATTGAAAAGTACATAAAAGTTGTATGAGATGACCCAATAAAGGCGTTCTACCCATACGATACACAGACACTAACATCCTAAAAAAGATAAAACAGATAAAACTCTAAAATTCATAACTCGCAGAAAACCAGTTGTTAGGGACGAGCCAGCTTGGTCTTGCTTATACCTCTAGTTCTAGGAACGGAGCCAGCTAACAAATTGTTGAGTGTCGTGTCATTACCCGAAGTTATTAAAGTATCATCCATTAAGTTCCCAAGCTGGGGTGTGCCTCCATTCTTATTTTTCTTCCTAGATGTGTATACATGTCATTCCTCATTCGAAGACTGACTCATCTTATCTGTGTGATCGACAAATTGTCGGACATGTAGAAGAGGATGAGCCCCTAGCTTTTGATTAACAGTAACAACATTCTCATTCTGAAGAGATGGTAAATGTGTCTCCTCGGCACCTGTTGTTTCCTGAGGTTGTGGAGCTGCGATACTATCCTGATTATCGGACCGAAGAATATCTTTTTGAGGTAAGGATCTTGCAGTATTGTTTTCAACAGTGATAGAGACTGTAGGATACCCAAGTGAACCATCTGTCAATACATCAATCGGAAGAACAGAAACAGTATTGTCTCCGGTAGTGGGAGGGAGAGGTGACATTGTATCAACCGGTGTTTCAAAAGTCTGTGGAATGCACTCGGGGGTGGAAGAGGGACAAGTATGAAGTGGGGCAGATCCAGTAACATTTTTACTCTGAGGTTTTAGATTTGGATGCAAATGATAACATTGAGAAAGAGAATGTCCAAACATCCGACAGTGGCTGCAATAAAGAGGTATTTGTTCAAGTTCTGCTTGCTGCCAAAATCTCTAATGTTGTGTGTCAATCTATATCTCCCAGAAAAAGTAAAATAATTTCCCGTTCTATCAAAATTCTGGTTTCAGAACGCCGAGTCAGATTCACTGTAAGCATATCAGTTTTGAGAGGTTTACCGTATACCATTGCTAAGGCGTAGAGGAGCTCTTGATTGTAAAGGTGGCCCTTCAAACCTGGGAAGCGCAACCAAATAAGAATAGTAGTAGGTTCAGTATGAGGGTCAAAATCCACCGTCCATTTTAAAACCTTCATCACCTGGTTGCCTATTCGAAGGAGTTTTCTCGCAAACAAATGAGCGTAGTCTGCATCATTTGATAATTGAATGAGAATGTGTCGACCATCTAATTTATCAATCCTCCAACCCCCTTTCATCTTCATTTGCTCAAGATCCTTTCGAATTAGCTCAAGTTTAGGGCATATCCATAAGGAAACTTACCTACTAAGAACAGTCGGTAGGGCGCAGCTAGTGTGGAGATCTCGGCCTCTGTGAGAAATATTGCAGCTTTGTCCATTTTACGGGATGTTTTCTTGAGAAATCCGGTTTCAACGCCAAGAGCAAAAGTATCGTGGTAACTTTGCGGAAACATATTAGAAAGAGGGGCGGGAGCGGGGTTATCATCGGCGAGGGCGGCGGCGTAGGAAAGAACCCCTGAGGCCATCACCTTGGTCGGTGCTTCACTACGTGCTCACTGTCGCTGAGCAGCGGGACGCAGTCTGCTACCGAGGACGAATGCACTTGACGCAGACGACAAGCGGCGTGCGAGCAGCAAAACAGCGACATGCGACGAGGGTGAATAAGGCAGCGACGGAAATAACGTGTGACGAGGAAGCGAAGCAGGGACGAAACAGTGACGACGCGATGCCGGCGTAGTTGTCCAGAGTATATATATATATATTTATATATATACTTTTTTTTTGAAAAAACCCAATGGCTCATTTATTAAAACGGAAAAGATACAGAAATGTTGCATGAGATGGCTTAAAAGAAAACTCAACTCACACAATACAACACACACAAAACCCAAATAAAACAAAAAATACATAAAGATAAAAAACCAAAATGGCACCAAAGGGTGCAAAAGTGCTAGGGACGTCCCTCTTTAATCCTCCCTCTGCCTCTTTCTCGGAATTGAGTCTGCTAACAAATTAGTAAGGTGAGTGTCATTGTCCGAAGTAACCAAAGTATCATCCATCAGATTTATGAGCTCAAGTGGGTCTTCATTCTTTTTTTTCCTCCTCGATGTGTAGACTAGTTATTCCTCATTCGATGATTGACTCATTTAATCAATAGATTGTTCCAAAGTTAGTTGGACAGATGTAGGCTGTTGCACAACCTGATCCCTATGAACCTGAGTGACAGTTACAGCTTGTTTGACCTGAT
The DNA here is from genome assembly GCA_003013225.1 of Phalaenopsis aphrodite. Taxonomy (NCBI): domain Eukaryota; kingdom Viridiplantae; phylum Streptophyta; class Magnoliopsida; order Asparagales; family Orchidaceae; genus Phalaenopsis; species Phalaenopsis aphrodite. The sequence goes on along the minus strand of NEWO01000020.1, from coordinate 1,326,077 downwards.
GGGGCGGTAATGAAACAGTAGAAGTATTGCAACATGTAATAACGGTGATAGGCTCTAGGGCAAGTGGGGTTTGAAGAATCTCCCTCTCACCCACGATAGGAGGTTCCAGAGACGACTGAATGGTTGTAATATTGTCTGCGAGAATAGTGACGTCTTTGGGGGCATTCTTTTGATGATCAATATTATTAATAACTTGGAGTTGATCAGGAGGAGATGAAATCACTGTCTCTGGCGGAGCACTGTGCTTTTTTGGTCTGAGGTGTAGATGTAGATAGTGACATTGAGAACTGGAGTGACCGAACATACGACAGTTTGAATGATACGAAGGAAAAGACTCAATCTCTACTTTTTGCTAATATCCATGATGTTGTGTGCTCAATCAAATTTTCTCAAAAGCAGATGAAGTGATGTCTCTTTCAATAAGTATTCTGGCTTCGGATGGATGAGAAAGATTAAAAATAGAAATATTCGTTTTAAGTGTCTTACCATAAGCTGAGGCAATAGTGTATAAAACTTTTTGAGTAAAATAATGAAATTTCAGACTAGGGAGGCGAATCCAAACCGGAATGATAGGAGGTTCCGTCTGAGGGTCAAAATCCACAGACCATTTCAGCATCTTCATTGCTCTGTTATCAATTCAGATTATCCTTTTAGCAAATAAACGCGTGTAATCCTCTTCATTATTAATTTATATGAGAATGTGTCTTCCATGTAACAGTTCAATTTTTCACTCCTCAACTAGGTGTATAAGCTCAAATTTCTTACAAATCAGCTTCATTTTGGGAAGACCATACAGAAATTTCTCAACTAAATTCAGTCGACAGGAGGAGGCAAGTTGAATATCTTCAGCTTCTGTAAAAAAGATGGCAGACTTCTCATTCTTCCTTTCAGGTTTCTTGATATTCTCCTCCCACTCAAATGAATGAGGGAAAGAGCACAATTTAGGTGTACCTGAGGCAGTGTTGACACCCGCAAGAGCAGCAGCATACGATCTGTCCGAAGCCATCCCCAATAGATGGAGGTGTGGTGTTAAGAAGAGTGAGAAAGCAATGAAGAGCAAAGTCAGAATCCAGAAAGTCCAAACCCAAAAAATAGGGAGCAGGAGCGGAACTCCGGCAAATTCAGTAGACGCCCTGTAGGCTGCAGCGAACGCAGCCCGTCCATAAGCTGACGACGCCCCTGCGAAAATATGTCAAGCAGAGCGCAGAAGCAGACCCTACGAAAACAGCTCAAGCAGAGCGGTGGCGACAAAGGAGACGTGACGCAGAAAGGGAAAGCGACACGACAAACAGTGCGACGCAGCCCGCCGAATCCAAAGCGTCAGACGACGCGAGAAGCCGACGAGGAAGGTTAAGCAAAGATAAGAGAGATATCAAAGCAGACGCTAGGGTTCGCCGTGAGGCCATATATATATATATATATATATATATATATATATATATATATATATATATATATATATATATATATATATATATATATATATATATATATATATATATATATATATATTCACTAGGGTTCGCCGTGAGGCCATATATATGTGTGTGTGTGTGTGTGTGTGTGTGTCCCCAAAAATATAACAAAAAGAAAACAACCCCTAATCATTGTGGGTGTAGTCGGTTGATATACCGCTTCCCCTGCCCCTGAATCTAAGGAGGGAGTCCAGCAACATACTAAGATGTGAGTTTCCGCCCGAAACTATGAGACAGTCGTCCTGATAATTCTTGAGATCTAGCATTCCTTTCTTCTTTTTCTTAGATTTGTAAACTTATTAATCATATCCCAGAGGTAGTCTCGTCTGAACAATAGGTGGATCTTCGATGGAGAGCTCACCCAGGGGGTATGTTGATCTGTAAACTGCTGATCTGACTCAGTCTGCAGCACACCTTGATCCTGACACTTCTCCAAAACTTGAGTACATTTTCCTCTCGCAATAGGTGGTTCCAAGACACCTTGGCTAACATGTGCTACAACAAAATTCGTAGTATTTGTGATCTGAGGAAGAGCTGCCTCAACAACAGTAGGCGGAAGCTGCTGATCCAGTTGGTGAGGAGTAGCCTTATGAGTCAAATTCTCATTTAACATATATATATATATATATAGAGAGAGAGAGAGAGAGAGGGTTCCTATCATGCTTCTGAAATATAATTGAGTCGCCCTGTATTAAGTCTTTATCTTTATTGTGATTGCTTTTCATGAATGGCACTAGTTTCATGGATAGCTAATGTTGACTTGCTTGTATATAAATTTTGAGGATGAAATTTTTTTGTGTGTGGAAGATTGTGAGCCCACATTTCGGTTTCCTCAAGGAAGAAGAAACGATAAGTTGGAAGAGGAAGTGCAAAGTCGAACATGGGAAAGTTGAAGCGAGAAGTCGAAAGCGAACAGTTGGGAGACGAATCGACAAGGTCGGGAAACCGAATTAGTTAGTTAGCTTATAAATTGTTGTGAGGGAGGCAATAACTTACAGGAGAGTTGAACAACGTAATTTAGGGCTTCCTGTCGAGCGGTGGAGGAGAGCATGTGCCATAGCCTATCAGCGAAGAAGAGGAAAGGAAGGAGCATCGCAGAGAAGGTGGGCAGGTTGAGATCGTGTTTTCTTACGGAAGGGAGTCGATGAAAAGCTAATAGTTTATTAAAACAATAAGTTAATTAAATTTTATACATGTTTATTTTAGGCTTTCAATTGTTAGAATGGTCGAAATCAAACAACGTAATTTAGGGCTTCCTGTCGAGCGGCAGAGGAGAGCATGTGCCCTAACTTATCAGCGAAGAAGAGGAAAGGAAGGAGCATCGCAGAGAAGGTAGGCAGGTTGAGATCGTGCTTTCTTGCGGGAGGGAGTCGAAGCCAAGCTAGGAAGAAAACAGTCGCATGCGGAGCTTTTCTCTCATGGATTAAGACTTGACCAAAGATGGTAATTTTTATTGATTTAATGATAATAATTAATAACAACAACAACAATAATAATAATAATAATAATAAATATGTAAATGAAAAGCTAATAGTTTATTAAAACAATAAGTTAATTAAATTTTATACATGTTTATTTTAGGCTTTCAATTGTTAGAAGGGTCGAAATCAAACAACAAATTAGTCGACATCGAGGTGATTGCTCCTATTATTTTGCTATATTAATTTTTTTTTTCTTCTCGATCAAATACATTTATTGTTACAGTTATAGTACTGAATACTGCTGATTTATAGTTCTAGTTAATTTTGTTCATATGGTACAAATAACTTATTTGTTCTGTTTTGTTTAATTTATCATTGAATTATGTACATGAATATTGATTGATATTAAATAGAGAATGAAATATTTATTATTAAAAAGATAATATTTTTATAGTATGTCTGTATATTCATGTTTTGTTATGATGAAATCTCTTTTTGATGGTTCTAATAAGGGAATACTAAGGTACTCGTGCATGTATATGGAAAATAATGTTGATATTGATGTATCTTAATTGACATAATTTTTAGACAATGTTTCTGTGACGATTGTAAAGATAGATAATGTTATTTATATATTATTAATATAGCAAGGTTTGTTGAATACCATCAATTATTTTTTTAAATTTATTAAAAGATTGACTAGTGTGCATGTTATTTCATTTTCTTTTATGTTACTGTAGTTTGAGTATCAGTATTCACTGACTTGTTTAGTTTTTTGTTATTTTAAACTGACTTGTTAGTTTACTAAAAGATGAACGATAGAGGATAAAACGTTTATAGAATATGCAGACAACCAGTAACGAGGTAAATGTAATTTTACTGTTTTTATTTAATTTAATTAGTGATTTTTTCATCTGTTAAATTGTAAACGAATAAAGAAAATTTAGTTTTCACCGTCTGAATTTTTGTTCCCATATTGGTTTATTCCAAGCCCGAAGCGGTCAAGGTGATTGAACGGAGTCTAGAAGTTGTTTGATTAATAGACTTAGAAGTTAGTAACTAACCCTTGGTAAATGCAAAATTTAATTTTGTAGACTATCTTTCTTAAAAGTCAACGAAGAAATCTTTAGGTCAGAGCACAGGTTTCTAGCAGTCACCACACTTTAGCCGGGTTCGGTGGCAAAACGCAGTTTTCAATTATAGCTTTTTGAAAAAACAGCCAAAACTCAATTTTGCCGAACAGATAAAACTGCATTGCGATATTTCACTACCACTACACCGCGGCCGCAAACGCAACCTAAGTAATTTACTTTTTTTAAAGCCATTGTTACCATTTTTAACTGCGGTAGATACGATTAAATTTCATTGTGGTTCAGTATGACCTTAAGATTTATTATTTGGTGGAAAGAATGAAGCAGAAAATTTAAAAGCTGGAACAGCACTTTTTTGAAAAATTTGTAATCTATGCATTCAATCTAAGAATCAATATGGGTTTTCCGGTTTAGACATAAATTTACTATAAAATTGTGCCTGTTTGAGCCGACAAGGTAGAGATGTGGTCAAAAAGGGTGTTGTTTGAGATAGCTTAGGAGAAGGGCTTTCTAGCTTATAAAGGGGTTTGGAAAAATTTTGGGGAGATGAAAGCAGCTTGAGATGGATCAACAAGTTTGGCATGTGGATGGCGTCTCTTGGGGATGGCGTGATTTACTCGAAATTGGCTCATCTAAATTAATTAGAAAAATAGTTGTTGGGTGTTGGATTCTAATCTGCACAATTTCTATGCAATAAAATGTGCAAAGCCAAATGACCACATAAGTTGTAGTGATTGGAACTTTGATATAAATAATAACGAAGGTTTGTTCGTGTTCGACTGGTTTACAATTCGAGCTAAATTTTTTTTTTTTTTTTTTCGCAAACAATTCTAACACAAGCTACTTAACAAGCCAAACACGTGTAATTCAGGAAAATTGAGCTTTTTTTGCAAACCTAATGGCGGAAACCAAACCCATGTTTCTCACTAGAAGGAAAACCAGGAACCATTTGTGGAGTTATGGAAAACTTGATGAAAAAACTTGGAAGACATTAAGAAAAAAAAAAGGTTGAAGGAAGTCTGCATCTTTTAATGAAGCTTGCTTTCAACCTAGCAACCTCCATATGGAATGATGCAAAATGCTTTGATTCAAATTTATTGCAAGGCAACTATAAGAGAGCTAGAGAAAATAATAAAGATGATTCAAAAGAAGAAATGATTGATAAAATTGTTGAGGAAAAATTTAGAAATTACCCTCAATTTTTGCCCTTTGTTAAGGACATTGGTATCTCAGACCTTTTATGTATGTTGCAGGTTGAAAGTTGAGAATGCAGCCCTTAAAGAAAGCATGTCGAATTTGGAGCATCTTACTTCTAAAGTTCATCGGCTTCATATCTCACTGTTAAAGGTTAGTTTGCATTCACACTACTGAGGGCAACTTTTTGAATTGTTCAACATGATAAAATTAAGCTAAAGCAACCCTTGCTCCTGCTACTTTTTGGGCTTCCATGTTGATTGATAACCACGATGCTCTTATTGTTTTTTTCTGTGACTGTAGATGAAGCTGAATCTCACAACACATGTTTTGTGCTTATGTTTTAGATTGTCTCTTTCCTTATTGTGTTTGATTTCTCGTCTCGTTTTACACTCGATGTTAATAACTTATCAGAATAAAAGTTTGTGTCTATTAAATTGATTAATAAAATTAGTTTTAAAGGATTTAAAAAAGGGGGTTCGATTCGGCTAACATAAATAGAAGTTGTTCAGATGATTTAATGAGTATAGGTTCAACACCTCAAATGCAACTAAAACAATTGAAAAAATGAAGTTTTATTGAGTCGAATTGTAATAGTTGGCATAAGGCTTATGATGATGATGACAGGGTATGATACTTCTCTATGTGCCCCTTTACTCTAAACTTTTAACATTTGTTATAACTCCATGGCTTCTTATTTTATCTTCTCCTCCGTGATTTATTTATTTTATATGATACTCTTTATATTTGCATCTTGTCAATAAACATGCTTATGTACATGGATTAATTTACTTGCTCCATCTAACTAAATTTATTTTCCCTAATAACCTGATACATTTGCATCCATATTAATGAGCATGTGCATGTGCATAGATGAAAGTTGCCAATATTGCTGGTCCATTTTCTGATCTAACAAGCCAACAATGTTGGACTGACTTGAGCTGTCTTATTGATTTTCAAAACTGTTTTTTGCTCATGGAGTTTTTACTTTTTATTCGGTTGCTTATCTTGAATTAAGGTGTGGTGATCCTGCTTACAATTTGTTATAAGAATATATATTTAAAGAATCGGTAGGTGGCAGAAGCCCAAATACCGATTCTTTGTGCGCTAGGCCCTATAGTGAGAAGCCCGCGCCATGTGCTATTATTCGAGGACTACCGCATCACGGTGATTCGAACTCTTGGCCTGAGGGGACTTACAGTAACCTCGCCAACCAATAAGCCAAGACTTGCGCGCGCGCGCGCGCACACACACACACATATATATATATATATATATATATATATATATATATATATATATATATATATATATATATATATATATATATATATAATTTAGAAAATCGGAGCAGATCGGTCGGCTCAACTATGAACCGATGGTTGATTCGGTCCGGAACATATGATAGCCTGTTTTTTGTCATTGAATCGTTAGGAACTGGTCGAATTGCATGTTCAACCTGTAAATTGGACAACTAGCTCAATAGTTCGAAAAATGTAAATATTTTCTTATATATTTTCTTTTCTGTCATTTTAATGTTTATAGCTCTTTCCATACGTTTCCCAATTCAACAGGCAACATCAATATCCACGTGTGTGTGTGTGTGTGGAGAGAGAGTGAGTGGGGATGTGGGGCTACAAGGAGGGGAGAGGGAATAGGAAAGCTTATATTTTGTAGGGTTATTATTATTAAATTTTTTTTGGAATACTAAAAAAGTTTTTGGGCATTGGACCACCTGCCTTAGGCCCTCAAGTAAGATAAATTTTTTTTGTAAATAGTACCACTCAAATGTGTTTTATTTATTTATTCTTATATTATTATATTATTATTGTATTAATTAGATTTTTTTTTGTATTTATTAATTATTAGGTTGTCCGGTTCAACCCTAGTCAAGCCAATGAACCTTGAACCTTTGGTCCTTCTGGTTTGATATCGATCTGATTTTCAAATGTGTGTGTGTGTGTGTGTGTGTGTGTGTGTGTGTGAGAGAGAGAGAGAGAGAGGATTTTTTGACCAAAAATTGGACAAATGAATTTTAAAATTAGTGTAAGAATGAGTATATGTTGTAATTCAAGTCGTCTGCTTGTGGGGGTCAAGTCTTTAATAAATTTATGTATCTTCAATTTAGTGAAAAGATAATTTTTATTTTCAAGAATGCCATTTATGTTTCTCAAAACCGTTTTTTGTTTATTGTGCCATTATTATTATTTCATAACTTTTCAAGAATCAAGTATAATAGCAATCATGATAGCAATTCTTGATAGAAACAAATGGACGAGGATTATCTTGAGAATAAATTAGTGAAGGTAGATTTTAAAATTTCTTAATTTATTTTGACATCAGCATAGTATAAGAGTTCATTGATCATCCATATAACAAAATATTACATGATTTATACGTCATTATTATGTTGAAATTTCTCATAGTATATCTTTTAATTTGAAGTTTCTGATGGTTGGCTAAGAGAAATTTGGAGCAGCAACCATTGTCTAATTTCATGTGCTAATATTTCACATGTAAATATGAGTCTCTAGGTGTTAGATATGTAAATACATAAGAAATGTGTGGTATGTATGTAAAAATACATAGAATGAATACCTCTTTATTCTATAATCTGTTCAACTTATTGGTAAACTATACATTGGCTTCAGCTTGTGCGATTCTTCTTCCTTCTTCCAAATGGTGCAGGTAAGAGACGATACTGCGGCCATTGGTTCTTCAGAAAATATGGAGTCATTAAAGAACATAATGGCAGAAGCAAACCAGGTGAAAACTGCTCTAAGTAGCTCTCTCCCTCTTAGCTGGTCTGCGGATCCTACGGTCGCCTCTATCGCGTACGATAGTCTCTTCGAGCCATCGGACGGCATGTTGGAGCAGCAGCGAAGTAGTGATAGAGTTGTCTGCTCCGCAGAAATTGAACTGGTGGAGCTTCTGATTTTAGCTGCAGAGTTATTCAAGGAGAAAGCTGAAATAATTACTTCTTCCTAATTGGATTTCTTTGTTGTACATAGTGTTTTACTGGCTGCCGGAATTTGTCTTGTATTCATATGATGTTTACTTATCTAACCCCAACATCAATTTAAACGCATGCCACGTTACGTATGCGCAACAAGTTGGATTTCAGTTTTTAAAAGTTAAAATGGTGGTATAAATGTAAAAAGCAAAGCTTAGGTGTTAGATTTTTAAATACATAGAAATTGTGATATGGATATAAATGTCATAAGAAAATTAGAGAAAATCATTTAAATTAATAGCAATACATGGTTTAGGTTTCATGTCATGTTCATTTCTTTTTGGACCTCAGCAAAGCCGTTGGTTGGTCGTATTTTCCTTGAGTGGAATTATTATTATTATTATTTTGTGCTTATTTTATTGAGATTCAAGCTCATGTCTGGAAAGTTAGGAGCTTTAAAGAAATTGATCTGACTTAGAACTGATTGACTATTCATGTTAAAATTGGGCTAATTTTAAGTCACTTTGGGGCCAAATTTGGGTTAGCGGCTTGATTTTGAGTCAATGTTGTAGGCGGGTTATTTTTGGGTTAATAGGTCGATTCAAATCTGACCTTAAAAATTACATGTATTAAGAAGATGTTTAATCTGAATCAGACTCGTAAATTTTTTGGGTCAATTTGAACTTAGGTTTTTTTAAGGAATTTTTGGATTTTAATCTGTCAATTTTTTGTTTTATATATTATAATCAGATGAATAAAAATATTAAAAAATGAATTAAACATGCATAAAACTAATTAAAATAAAATTGTATTTAAAATTATCTTTGACATGTTTAAAGGTCTTGAATTAGGATATTGTATTGAATTGATGAAACCTGAAAGGAAGATTGGCATGAATGCCACCCAATTATTATGTATTTTTATGCTTAACACTTAACTTTTCATTTCCCTTATGTGATGCATGCATGTAAGATCTTAGCGGTAGAAATGTAATTTAGATTTTAGACAAGTGAATACATGAGAATTGAATGTCTGGTGTGTAAATGCTGCAAAATATTACCATTATATTTTTTGAATTATATTAAAATAATTCTAATGATCTTGGAACTCCTCATCTAATGTCCCATTTGACTTTTGCTGCTACGCATTTGTCAAATTATGGTTAAATTATATTAAAGTATTACCATTATATTACTTAAATTATATTAAATGTGATCTTATTATGGTTATTATTTTTTTTTTTTAATATTGAGCAAATTAAGCAAATCACAATCAAGTTGTTAATATGTGGAGTTTTTTTTTTAATGAGTTAATACTGTATGTCATAAAAATTTTGTTACTAGACGATAAGATAACTCTTTGACCTATATTTTCATGGCAGCCCGTCATGACCGACTGTTTTAGAAAAAAAATATTACATGTGGTTGTTTGTATGTCTGGATAGCTGTTCATGCGGCCGTTTATACGTCTGGATTAACTTGTGGTACCGTGGTTGTGAGGTGATGTTAGGCCATGCAGACACGTCTGGATTAACTTGTGGTATCGTGGTTGTGTGGTACCGTGGTTGTGAGTAATATTCTCCTCGTCTTTAGATGTAATCTAACAAATTGTCATAGCTAAAACAAATGACCCGAAAGATTGTATAGTTACATTTCAAGGAAAATTTGAGGTTCAGCATACATTGGTTTGGACTTTTCTTTCTAGAGATACTTACATACTGACCGCCTGAAACATTGATATCTACAGACTAAGCATGCATGTAATTTTTTTTTTTTAAATCTATAGAACCGATGTATTTACACTCGTTACAATCAAACTAATGATAATTCGATCAAAATGAAAAACACGGGTTGGCCTTTTACCATGTATTTAAGTGAGTGTGAAAAATGGATAAAAGAGGGAGATTGATTTGTAAATAGCCAGTTTCGGGCAGTATGTTTGTAATTGCCCCTTCTTTCTATAGTTGAAACGCAAATAAATAATCCATTTCTTTCTTCAATTTCTTCTTAGACAAAATTGATTTATAATTATACAAACAACTCTTATTTTACAACTAAAAAAGTTACATATAATTATGTTAAATAAAAGCATATCCAAATGCAATAAACTCTTGGACTTATTTAAAACTATAGAGAGCCCTAACACACCAAGAATGGTATTGCATTGAGGCCATATAGTAAAAGCAGACGATGCATTTACTAATCTAATTCCCAAACATTCATATTTACATCCATACCATTCAAATTTTAACATCACATAAAGAATATCACCATCACTATCTTATGACAAATAAAAGAAATCTATTCATGCATAGATTTTAACACCAATGTATTATGTGTAAATATGTAAATATATAAGAATTATGTGGTATGTATGTAAATTTCCTTTTTTTTTTTTTTTTTTTGTAAATTAAATGAAGCAACAGCCCAATAAACCTCATTCTGCCAAATTCATCACCATTGATATTAAAGATGGTTGATAATAACAAGCAAATGACAACACAGATTA
>NEWO01000020.1:1291233-1306275 GCA_003013225.1 Phalaenopsis aphrodite | reverse complement strand
TGAAATCATGAAAGAAAGATTTTAATTAGAAATAATTTAACCCTCACTTAATACTTCCAATGAATTAATCTAATCATTCTAATGACTCCTTTTGATCATGATCCAACCAAATTTTCTGTAATATTATTTTTATCACGACCTGACTCGGGGCTTAGAACTAATAAGACTGGAACGGTTGGTCGATATTAGCATTTAAACAACTCTCCATAAAACTATAAAACCTTCCAAAATATAAAAGAGTCGTTAAAATCCACCAAATGCAATAATATCAAAACATTTAGAAATATCTACTATAAACAATATTCTCAAGCCAACATCAACAATATATCAAAATCTAAAAAAATAGTGCAAAAAAAAAAGAAATCAGAACAATATGTCTACCTCTGTAGACCTTTTGTAAACCGAGTTCCGTCTGTCGAACATTTCAAGCTACCATTACTTTTTTTTCTTGAAAGAGAATTAAATTCAACTCTAAATTTGACATAGTGAATAATTATAATCTTAATATGCATTAAATTATTATGTCAATGTTATGTATGAATGACCAAAAGAAAATGCAGTTCATTTTTTTTATAAAATTTAAAACTTTTATGTTAAATTTATTCATTCCCTTTCACTTTAAGTATTTAACATTTTTAACATTTTTAAGATTTATAACAAGATTACTTTCATGCATGAATGTACTCTAAAAAATATATTCAAAGGTACCCTAAAAAATATACCTCAAAAAATGTACCCGTAGGTTCCCTAAAAATATACCAGATACACTCATATTGCACTCGAAGTGCAATTTTACCATTTACTTTACCGTGCACGGTGCATTGCATCCTCTGTCTGTACAATTTGAGGTTAATACTGTGTGACTTAAATTTTTTAATTTTCATTTCATATAAATTTAAAATCATTTAAAATGCACTTTTATATTTAAAATCATTTATAGGACGATGTTCCTTGGTGTATGCTTTTCGTTGATGATATCCTTCTCGTGGATAAGACTAGAGAAAACTAAGGAAAAACTTGAATTATGGAGGTCTACATTGGAGTTAAAGGCCTTCGTTTGAGTAGAACTAAAACTAAATACATGAAATATAATTTTAGTAGTAGTAGCTCTAGTGTCAGAGTTGTAACTATGGGTGATCAAATTATTAAAAGGTGTGAATGCTTTAGATATCTCTGGTCTATTGTTCAAAGTGATGGTGATATAGATGGGGATGTTATTAGTAGAATTCAAGTTGGTTGGTTGAAATGGAGGAATGCTTCGGACCTATTGTGTCCTAGAAAAGTACCGCTTAGACTCAAAGGAAAATTTTATAAGATGGTGGTAAGACTTGCAATGCTCTATGGCACTGAAAGTTGGCCTTTAAAAGAGAAGCATTAAACTAAGTTAAGTGTTTTCGAGATGAGAATGCTTAGGTGGATGAATGGCTTTACACTTAGAGACAAAATGCGAAATGAATGTATCTGTGATAGGGTTGGTGTAGCTCCAATGGCGGACAAAATTAGAGAGAGTCGTCTTTTAGATGGTTTGTTCACATTAAACGTCGACCATCGGATGATCTGATTAGGAGAGTAAATGATTAGGAGGGTAGATGTTTTAGATTCGACTTATGTTAAGAAAGGTAGAGGTAGACCTAGAAAGATTTGGGCATATTGCATAAAAAATGATCTTCATTTAGTGGAATTAAATGAAAATATGACACTCAATAGGACGCAATGGATAAAAAGGATTCATGTAGCTGACCTCACGTAGTGGGATAAAGATTTGTTGTTGTTGTTGTTGTTGTTGTTGTTGTTGTTGTAGCTTGAAACCTAGTGAAAATAGTAGGGCGAAAAAATATTTTTTTTCACTCTTGCCTGTTCTGGTGTATAGAACTTGAAATCATTTATCCACTAGAGAGCCGATACTCTTAATGCTTTATTTAAAATGAGAAATTGTTGTAATTAATAATCATCATTTTGATCACCAATAGGAGGTTGGGGCTTTTTGAGAACATACATAGTATTCCTAGCGGTAATATTAACATTTGATGATGTAACCACCAAGGAGCTGCCGAGGACAGGAATATCGACAAGTATCACTTGTAGAAAATTTGAATTTGGCACCAGGTTTTGGAAACAACATCTAAACAAATGAAGATGGATCTTCCATCGTAGGGTTTGGAGGGTCAATATGAACATTTAATTAAAGGTTCTTCGGCTGAAATTGAGGATTTTCAGCTCAGGATCAGCCTTAAAATACTTATAGACTTTATTCTTGAAATATGGTAGGGGTGGTATGATTGAATATTTTCAAGTTTGACTTTCTGCCAATATCTAATTGATGGAGGCCCAATCCATACCTGCTTTCGAAAGAGGACGGTAATGTTAAATCCACCAAGACTAGCCAAAGAGAGCCTAGTAAAATTATTTGTTGCAACGTCTGTCTTTAAATATTTTTCAGAAATAGAAGCCAAGCAGAATAGAATGGATTTGTTGTAGTAGCGAAGACAAAGATGTGGAAATGAGATTCAAAATGGAGTAACATGAGGCTTTACCGTGCAAGTAAAATGGGGGAACCATTTCAACACGCTTATCAGGAGGCTTTTGATATAATATGAACACTATGAGAAGAGGCTGATGTAATTTGTTTTTAAAGAGAACTTTATAATGAATGTTGTCGGTTGATACCGAACAAAATTGTAATTTATCAGTTGTAGATCAACGAAGAACTTGCAAATTATCTTCTTGCTAGGAAGATTCATAGAAAATTTGTTTATAAGCAACAAGAGGAGCAGTCTAGCAAGCACAAAAATGTCCTGATCAGAAAAAAGAGTATGCTTGCTTTTAAGAAGTATAGGCTATTTACGTTGAATAGCCTCTGAATTCTGATAAAAAATGTAGAATTTGGTAAAATTTGTAACGTTTAAACAACAAAAACGTTTGCAAAATAGTACGGAGGATGAGTTAGAGGATTTCAACACAAGAGAGGAAGGGGATCTACCTCAGAAGTTCTATCGGCCACAAGGGAAGGAGGTGACTTCTTTTTTTTTTTTATTGGTTGAGGCTCAACGAAGGTCTCGAGAGAAATCATTGCACAGGTAGTTATGATCCGAAGCGGCTCTGTCATAACAAAAAAATTAGGAGATCCTTTAATAGTGATCAATGGAAGTGATAGAATACAACCACGAACATGAGAAAAAACTATTTTGCTGGTGAGACAAAGAGGATGGCACGACCAGGGCTGCTCTAGGAACTAGAGGGACTAAGTGTGGATGAGATGCCAACGACATGAGGTGTCGTCGGCTTCAATGACAACCAATGGACTCTAAAAATCCAGTGGGAAAGCTACAATGGCATTAGAGTTGCACGAGGAAGCAACAAACATCTGTATGAAAGGCCTTCTTTGGAAGACATTGTGTGGCGACCTAGCCGAGGCTGACCCCACACGAAAGTGGGAGCACAGAGGTGTGCAAAGTTAGGTGATGGGGAGCGGGTGTGTCTTAGTAATCCCTATCATAAAAAAAATGAAAAATTGTGCTGTATGCATTATTTTAAGATCAATGGTCGGGAGTTTGCTAGCTAGCTTTATGTTCTATGTGCTTTACATTCTGTAAATGTGCTATAAATTGACATGACTGCAGCCTTTGTAGAAGCAAATATTACAGGTTGTTTTACCGTTTAACCAGCATGATCTACTAAACAATATTATTGTTTTTGGGTGTCAAACATGGCACTTGGAATGATCATTGCAAAGCAATATGGTACTTTATTCCATGAATAGGCTAAAAATGGTTCACATTAATGAAAACAGGTTTAGCAAAGCTGCAACTTAAATTTTGTATGTAGTTTGTAGTATTTTACATAAATGTTCAGGAATTTTTAATGTATTCTGGATGTTAGTAACCAAAACTGAAAGATTCATTGTTCAAGCCATCTAAACTTTGGTTTATATATGACCTTACTTTGAAACTAACTTTGTTTCGTGTTGGTTTTGCAACCTGTGACATCAAATTTTAGTTGGGCTTGTTTAGGATAAAAATTAAAGGATTCTAATTACAGCTTTTATTGTGCTAAGTTTGGATTAACTTTTATAGTTATTTATGGTTTGAGAAAGCTGAAAACATCGAAAAGGGTGTTTGCCTGCATTGTCTCTGAAGAAACTCTCCCATAAAAACTCTGTTTCCACATCATTTCCCATACCTGGTTGTCCTATGCTTTTCACAATCCGACCTCATTCTGCTTTTTTTCAAGATGCAAAGTGCCTAATTTTTTTCTTTCGCAATTTTCAAAATTATCATCATATTTATTTCTTTACCTCTCACCACTCTACCCGCTCTCAATAAAACATGAAAAGCACACGATACCTTCACTGATTGCATTGTAAGGGACACATCATTTAGATTTATTACTTTTTCGAGATGGATGCTATTTTGTTATTTGTTTTTTAGGATCTCCTTTGGGCGCTTCATTGCACCCCATTTATTTTAAAACTTACCGGCAATTGATTATTCTTTTTTTTAGTATGAGAATTTGTTAGATTGTTTTCTATTTTTAATTTGTTGTATTAGGCATCTTAATCTTTTATTTTCATACAACAGTTTCTTAACCAACAAAACCAACAATAACAACCAAGCCAAAGGAGGCCTTTATTTGGCCTTGTATTCTGTATCAGTTTTGATTTGTCTAGTAATTGTTTATGTGCTTACCTCCATACTCAGATTAAGCTGTTGGCCAAGAGTTTTCCAGAATGTTAATTATTTTCTGTAAATGTTTGAGTTGTCTTTATTATTACATGTATCGCTTAATACGGTTGCTTTCTCTCCTCTTAGATCACCTTTTTATTGGTGATCACAAACTAATTGGCTCTCTTAAGTGATAGCTTTAAATTCTCTATCTTACAAGTATTGGCAGACATGGATGGTGGTTCTAGCAGAGGCGGCACTAGTGCTGACGTGATATTACCGAACTACAAGCTTGGGAAGACTTTGGGAATAGGTTCTTTCGGCAAAGTAAAAATTGCAGAACATGCATTAACTGGTCACAAGGTCGCCATCAAGATTCTTAATCGCCGAAAAATAAAGAACATGGAAATGGAAGAAAAAGGTATAACTAGATTAAGTTGTGGGCTTTATTTATTTGATATTTTAGATGCTTTCACCTTCAGCTGACGCATCTTTGAACTCCTCATATCAATTTTTATTCAGGCAGTATTTTAGTTTACTTGATGCTTATTATAGAGGTTTCCTTTACTTAATGGCCTAAGTTTCTTTTCTCAATCAATCTTTCTTTTCTGAGATGTTTATTGTTTGAAATTATCCGTTTTATGGTTTTTTTTTCCATCTATTATTATACCGAGTTCATCTGCATTTGTGCTTGTATGCTGGATTCCAAATTCACCTGTTCTCATTTTATGTGTAGGTGCACCTCATGCATGTTGCAGAGTGGCGTTTAAAACATGTTTATGAGTGTTTTTTCATTGATTATAAGATATAATGAGAGCATTCTAAATCTTAGATTATTTTTGTAGATTCTACTTGATTCTCTCCGACTACCGAATGTAGGGAATTATGATCATATATAAAAAAAAGGATCCATTAGGTTTGGCTTTTACTTTAGAAGTTCGTTCTTTTGTGCAACATTATGTTTAGTTAATCTTTTTTTGTAGTCTGAAGTGGGTTATATTGAGCTTTTCATCATAAACTTATTAGCTGAATTTTTTGATGCTCTGTAATTTTTAACTTATTGTGTTTTTTGCCACTTCTTATATTGCAACAATTTAAACTTTAGTTTTCTCAGCTTTTTCTTAATTCATTGCAGTAAGAAGAGAGATCAAAATACTAAGATTGTTTATGCATCCTCATATTATACGCCTTTATGAGGTTATAGAGACACAATCAGATATTTATGTTGTAATGGAATATGTGAAATCTGGTGAACTTTTTGATTACATTGTTGAGAAGGGCAGATTGCAAGAAGATGAAGCTAGACGTTTTTTCCAGCAGGTGAGGGTAATTTTATTCTTTTTTTCCTTCCTGACTTAATCCATGCCTCTGTTAGTTCTAGCTTTATTACATGTTTTCATTTCTTGTATAAAGCTTTCTGTGAGATGAATTTTCTTTTTGCTTGCAAGATACCTGTAGCTATTGATTATGTTCTTGATATGTTAGTGTACATCTTATGATAATGTTAGGCTTATTTATTTTTTTTATTTTTGAAGTTAATTTTTTATTGGGTTTGTTTTATTTTCATTTCATGATGATTTGATGTTATCTACATTTCGGGAATTTTCTTTATTTTGCTATGACAATCTCAATTTGTTAATTTTGTTTAATATGCCATAGATTTATAGTTAATACCTATTATATATTTCTGGTTAAAAATAGTTTGTTTTGATGTCGGCAGATAATTTCTGGTGTTGAGTATTGCCACAGAAACATGGTAGTACATCGAGATCTTAAGCCAGAAAACCTGCTTCTGGATTCAAAATGCAATGTTAAAATTGCTGACTTTGGCTTGAGTAACATCATGCGTGATGGCCATTTTCTTAAAACGAGTTGTGGAAGTCCGAACTACGCTGCTCCAGAGGTACAAACTCTGTTGTCTTGCTATAGGATCCTTCATGTATATGCGATAGAATATTCATTCAAAATTGTCTTCCATATTTAGGTTATTTCTGGTAAACTGTATGCTGGGCCAGAGGTTGATGTTTGGAGTTGCGGTGTTATTCTTTATGCTCTTCTCTGTGGTACTCTTCCGTTTGATGATGAAAACATACCAAACCTCTTTAAGAAAATAAAGGTAAGATACCAACTTACACATAATGTGCTTATTGGCTCCTGACATCTAACATGTTACAAGTGGCTTACTTCTGTGCACAATTATATATGTTAGGGTGGGATATATACCCTTCCTAGTCATCTTTCTTCTTTAGCAAGGGATCTAATTCCAAGGATGCTTGTTGTTGATCCGATGAAGAGAATGACTATTCGCGAGATTCGTGAACATCCATGGTTCCAGGCTCGTCTTCCTCGTTATCTGGCTGTGCCTCCCCCTGATACAATGCAACAAGCTAAGAAGGTTTGCTTTTTGTTGCACTACGATTTGGCTACTTTTCATGAAAGCTTGATTCAGTCTACTTACTGGTTTAATTTTACTGAAGCGCGCATACTCTAATGCTTTAGGTTATATCATCCATACTGCTTTGTTAAAAGGCTGGCCATCCACATATTACTAGAAATTCTCCTAGAAGATTTTCCGACATTATAATTTACAGAAGGATAATTTTGCATTGTTGAGATTCTTATAATCCGGCATAATTCCCATGGCATGTAACATTTACGCTTTTAGGTACATGCTAAGGAGTTATCATTACACATGTTTTTGTTTGCAGCCACGATCTAACATATATTCTTGCTAGTTTCCACGATTAACTGGATATTGGTGACTTTTCCTAAATTCCTTTGTGAATATTCGTAAAGAATCGAAGTTAGCCATCAAATCAACTTGCAAGTGTCATGATTTTGCAGTATCTCCTTTCAATGGATGGTTGTGTTGAAGTTTCATAATGCAACATGCGATTTGTTGTTTAAAACCTTTCTTATTGTCTGACCTTATGTATATTTCATTTTTTAGGCAAAATGTTTGGCATCCTACAAATCTCTTGTGCTGTTTCTTGTTGGCTTCGTATTATGATCTTTTAGGATCTATTTCTATAACAAATAAAGTTTGGTGATTTTGATCCATCACAAGCTCCTTATCATAATGATCAAAGCTTATTACCACTATTATGGTTTGGCTTAAATCCTTGGCTTCCATTCATTTGTGCTCAATACTATGTTAATTCTAGTTTCGACAAGCTGTTTTTTAATTGATAACTTTGTTACCTTATGCATACCTATTCTGCCTTCTATTCCTTTCATGGTATGCTCTTTTATTATATTATACTTGTCAAAACAAACCAAATTAGTTGCTGCGATTTTATCTTTAATACATGCTACTCTCAAAACATTTATACTATAATAATTTTAGTTTTTACCTTTTCTAATTTCACCATACAATTATTTTGATTTTGCTCATTTTGGTTGCATTCAACTTAATTTTTAGTGATTACTGTAATGCACATTGTTAGGACTTGTACAACATAATGACACTTGCTATCATTTATATAGCTTATGCGTGATTGTCGAATTATTATGTATTCTTGTGGAACTAACGATTTTAGCCTGCTAGTTTTGACCTTACAAGTCATTATTATATGTCTCCCCAATTCCCCACTAAAACAAGTTTTCTAAATGTAATGCTTTTGGGCATATTATTAGTTCATCATTATTGGTTGTTTATTATCACTTATATGCATATTAGAGTTGCATATTAAGTATATTAAGTATAAAGTCTTTGTTATACTGATTTGTCGGTCAACTTTTTTGAAGATTTGAAAAATAATTTTGGAATTTAATTTAAATATAAGAGGTATATATTTTTGGTTTTGAAAGTAGCTCGTTTTAATTTTTGAAAAATGAGACTAAATGGATCTCATTCGTACAATAGTTTGCATAATCGTGTCTGATACCGTGAATACTACACATTCCAAAAGGTGAGTGTATATTCCGACGGTAGACTCAATCTTGCAAACTAAGAGATTTGTGACATCCTTTTGGTTTGCGAATCTTTTATATGTGACCGACAAATTTTTCTACCTATTATAAAGATTAAGTAAGGTTTATTTTACCTAGGTTCTAAGTTTCCTATAGAGGCAATCCCATATAGTTAGTTACATCCTAAATGACAAGAGTAGCTTAAGAAAACTCTCGATAATGATCAGATGTATTAGTCTTCAAGAATTCGAGGTTTAGATTTTCACTGTAGGACGTGGAAAGACAAATGAGAGTGACTCAAATAGAAACATTTATTTTCAGGAGTCCAAAAGGAGGAAAAGCTAGGTGATGTCACAGATCCTGAGGAGAAACCTCAATGACTTCCTATACTATCCTAATGTGTGGCTGAGTTTTAGAGACGCTGTTATTTAGATGTTTAATCATGCCAATTTTATTATTTGAGACTTATATTTGTATAATATTCGATTATCCAAATAGTCCGCAGAGATAAGAGGGTTTATGTCGTGCCACAAGACAACCTCAGAACCTAAGACGAGTTAGGACTTACACTGCACAAAATAGTTGCACAGGTGCCTAAAGAGGGTGTGAGGATTTATGTTGCGCTAGATGAACTACCTCGAAGTCCTATGAGAGAGATTGTTGAAGAAGATTTTTTTGTCGCTCGATCCAAGCTTTTCGTCGTGTTGCCCACAAAGTTGGCTTCAAGCTCATGTTGTAGCGATAACTCCCGGGTTTAAGTGTTTGAGAATAGTGGTTTATGTTTCACAGTTTTGGTGTCAAAGTTTGGTTTTGTTTTGTTTTTGTTTTTTGTTTTTGTTCGGGTTTTGCATGCATAATAAACAAATTGCAGGTAAATAAAAGACACTTGAAAAAAAAAATACAGTAGACATAAAAGCGTACATGAGGATCTGCTACTGTTGCGTGACTAATATTGCAAACATAGTATGATTTATAACAGATTTAAATAAACTTGCAAGAAAAATAAACAAGAGGAGAAAATTCAGCACGAAAGTCAGAAAAATGAGTCGTAAAAATCACAAGTAAAGGAAACTCTTAGCCACACATGAAAGACCAGGACTGTGTGTAAGACATTGGTAGAAGTGGGGGCTCAGAGCTGGACCGTGTGCTTCCCGATCTTGAACAAAAGTTACCAGCCTGACAATCTACGGAGGGCAGTTCTTAACCTCAATTCAAGTGATTAGCCGTGGATCTTTATAAATTTTCATAGAAAAATTCTTTGATTTTCATGCAAAAGCTGTTATTTAAGCCGTTTTTATGCAGAGTTTTTTTTTTACATGCAAAAAAGATTTTTGTTTTATTTTTGTAAATATTTTGTAAAGTCGTGTAGTCCACGGGCTTGTCACTCTAATCGTGCTAGAACTACTGACAACCTAAAAGCATCGGGGGCAACAATCCCACCAAGAATTGACGAATAATATCATCGATCATTTCCTCTCTCTTATTGAAGATCCTTGAGTTAGGAGATATTATTCTAATAATCTCACTTCGTATCCCTCGTTTAAGTACACAAGCAATGTCGTCATCGCCCTCACCATCTAGACCCTAAACTTATCCTAGTCTGTTGGTCTATATGTGTCATTAACAAATGCCCCCAATTGACAGAAGGATTTGAGTGTATATCCAAGCTCAAATTCTAGTGCACTGGGTTTCACTGTAGATCAAGTCATGACGGGAATTCTACTATTTGATTTAATCGAGAAAGTTGTGAACTATATCTTGGTGCATCCTCGTGTCTAGTATTTTGATCGATTTGTGGATTATGGTCGTGTCTAATTTCAGTATTCATTTTAAAATTAGGTAGATGAATGCTCACCTAGGGTGTGCTCTTAAAATCTATAAAGCCTACACTGAAAATTAGGTAGATGAACTCTCACTTCTGGTGTGCTCCTAAAATCTAGGAAGTTTATACTGAGAATTAGGTTGATAGACTCTCACTTAGGGTGTGCTCATAAAATATTGGTAGCCTACACTGAAATTAGGTAGATGAACTCTCACCTATGGTGTACTTTTAAAATCTAAGAAGCCTACATCGAGAATTAGGTTGATGGACTCTCACCTAGGGTGTGCTTCTAAAATCTAAGAAGCCTACTCTGAGAAATAGGTAGATAAACTCTCACATCAGGTGTGCTCCTAAATTCTAAAAAGTTTACACTTTAAGTTGTGCTTAAAGTGATTTAAGATGTTCTACCCTCAATTAAGTGTTTTCCAACTGATCCTCAAATATTTATAAGTGTCTTCCAAGTAATTAAAGCAAAAATCCTCTTTTTTTTTACTTAACCATTGGGAAAGAAGCAAAACAAAAGAAAAAAAAGGTATGTCGACCCACCCCCAAAACTTGCAACCAAAAAGGGGGAAGCAGAAAGTGAATCGGTCCTGAAAGCGCCTCAATTCTCTGAACAACTGTAATTAAATAGAATCTCGAGAAGAGTGCTCAAGTATGCTTCAAGATATTGTTTTGATTGCCCAAAAGGTGTTTAAAGCCTTCTCCAAAATAAATATTATTGCAAGCCCAAATCAGCAAGTATGTGTAGCAAAAACAGCTCTCGTGTTTCCCAAACTCAATAAGTTCATAAGGCAAAAAGTAGTTCCCAAATGTCTGCCAGCAACACTATAAAAGCCTCAAAAAGAAACCACATTGATTAAAGCGTCATAAGGATCTCAAAATCAGCATTGAGTTCAAGGAACCACAACAAAACTTTCCAACCCCTTGACAGCCACCGAACAAGCCCAAGTAGTGCAACTCGGCAGCCACCAAACAGGCCCAAACAGTGCAGCCCGGAAGCTACCTACAACAACTTCTAGACTCCGACAGTATTTATATGACCCCAAAGAGCATCTATATGAGCCCAAACATCAACTACAACACTCAAACAACTACCTACAACAGCTTCTAGGCTCCGACACACTCCAAACAGCTACCTACAACAGTTTTTAAGCTCCGACAACACTCCAAACAGCTCTCACAGCACCGTAACAGCTCTCACAACACCCTACACAGCTCTCACAGCTCTCCAAACAGTTCTCACAGCACCCTAACAACTCTCACAGCACCCTACATCACTACACAACATTTTTAACAATTCTAAACAACAAAAGAAACATCCTTGAAACAGTCCCAAGCGGCAATTTTAAAGTCTACAAATCCCTCTCCAAAACAACGAATATGGTGCCCAAAACAGCGAGAAACTTTCACAAAATACTCCAAAGCAACACTTAAATTTGTCTCAAAATAGTTTGCAAACCTCTCCAAATCAGCACTTTTGCTTGTCCAAAATATATAATTTTCTTCTCAAATTGAACTCGTACAATCTCATATATTTCCATAAGTCACAACTAAAGTTTTTTAAGCATGAATACAAAGATATTAAAGAATATTTCATTCAGAGCTACTCTAAGTATGACTCAAGTATATGTAGCCCAAATACACGAGATTCATCACATGGTTGACCAAAAGTTATACAACTGAAACTTGAATCCAAATTTATCTAATCCTATATGAAAGCAACCACAAGGTCATTTAAACTTTTAAATTGCCGAAAACCTGTAAAATGAACTTTCAATACTTGTAGAGTCATAACAACATTACAAATACAAATAACTACATGTTGTTGTCAATTAGCATCACCAGAAAATCTTCCCTTAATATCTTTTCAATCAATCCACAAGCATGTCACAAATTTAACTGCAATGACCTAAGTTTCAAAAATATACATAACAACAAATAGACAACTCGAAGAAAATCCGTCGTTAAATATCAAAACTTAAAAGGAGCAGTCAGCATTTCATAACACAGTTCACCGTTAAACTTTGACCAATAAAGAGAAAGAATCAAATCATTAACCAATTCCCTTAACAGAGAGGGAGACAGCATAAGCTGAATAAAAGAAAAAGCTATCTGAAATAGAAACACAACAACAGAAATAACTAGAGATAACGGAAATAGAAGCTAAATAAAATTATGATTCCTTTAAATAGAAGCTGTCAGGTTGGTGGGCGGCTGGCAGACAGACGACGACAGCGGATGGCCAGGGGCAGAGAGCTGCTGGCTGTTGTGCTTGAAGGTCGTGGCGGAGTTGAAGGTCAGCCGACAGTTGTGGTGGCGAACGGTCGACCAGCGACTGCGGTGGGCGGCCGTCAGCGGCATGCAGTCAACAGTGATGGAAGACCGGCGACAACGTCAAATAGATGGTGGTGGGTTGGCGGTGGTGACCGAGGGCTGTGGCGACGGACGGTGGTCTGCGGACGGTGGGCGGCCGATAGGAATGGTGTAATCTAAATTTGGTAAAATCAACTGGATTTTAAATTCTGCCAAAATGAACATGGTTTAAACTTTCAATTCATTTATACTTTACATTGTATTTATAATTCTTCATACAAAAAATATAATTTTCTCAAATTCATGCAGAATTACAATATATCACAAATCCACTCAACCAAACAACCCCTTACTCTGTAGTTTTGTAAAGTTCAAATCTGTATTATTTTGATCATAGTGTCATTGTCGACATCAATGTCATTGCCACCTGTTACTTTTGATTTGTCCTATTATTGCTAAAGGAAACATGTGAATAGATCAGGATACTTTCATTGATAGGAGAAGGGTAATAAATACACATTAGAAGACTCAAATACAAGGAAATAAAGGAAAGATAATAATTTAAAAATAGACCACATAAGAAATAGATAAATATGAAACAAAAACAAATAAAGACTAATAATAACTGCAACGAAAATATATTAATAATTTTAATACTCTTTCTCAAGTTGAAGCATAGATGTCCTTAAGAAATACTCATGTTCAACTTAGATTTGAAGTCATCAAATAACGGTCGAGGAAGATTCTTGGTAAGAATATCTGCTAATTGAGCAATGGATGAGAAAAATAAAATATAAATCTCTCCTTAATGATGTGTCAGTCAATCTCTACATGCTTAGTGCGATCATGCTGGACCAGATTATGAGCAATGTTAATTGCGACTTAATTATCACATAACAATTGTAGAGGAGCAAAGGCTGACATACGTACTTCTCGGAGCATGAGGCGTAACTAGAGAGCTTCACAGGTACCCAAGGACATGAAGCGAAACTCGACTTCAACACTGCTCCTGACCACAACTGACAGTTTTTTGCTTTTGTGCGTGACGATTTTCGCACACAAATGAACAATATCTCGAGGTAGATCATCGATCATGAATGAACTCGGTCCAATCAACATTCGTATAAACAACAATAGAACAAGCGATGTGTCGTGAAAAAACTAACCTGAGCCCGACGTGCCTTTTAAGTAGTGAAGGATCCCGTGGACAGATTTGAGATGATGCTCATAGAGATCATGCATGAATTAACTCACAATACCAACCTCGTGGCTGATGTCGGGGCAA
The DNA here is from genome assembly GCA_003013225.1 of Phalaenopsis aphrodite. Classification (NCBI taxonomy): domain Eukaryota; kingdom Viridiplantae; phylum Streptophyta; class Magnoliopsida; order Asparagales; family Orchidaceae; genus Phalaenopsis; species Phalaenopsis aphrodite. The sequence goes on along the minus strand of NEWO01000020.1, from coordinate 1,292,279 downwards.
GTATGTGCGAGGTAAATGAATTTTCTCAGAAGGCCTGGTAATGAATTTTTTTCACTGTAAATGCATTGGGAACATCATATAGTTTCTCATTGGAATCCATTGAGACATCCACATGTTTGCAAAGGAGAATATTCTTTTCTGACAATAGGTCAAGCACATGTTTGCGCTGAGACATACACATTATTCGAGATGACTGAACAACTTCCATGCCTAAGAAATATCGAGGCGATCCCAAGTCCTTCGTTTCAATAGAAGTGGCAAGAATGTTTTTCGAAGACTCTAATGTTGGTAGATGGTCACATGTGAGCACTTTATCGTCGACATAAACGATAAGAATAGCAATTTGGCCACTGGAGAAATGTCAAAGGAATAGAGTATGATCTAATTGGGTCTAAGAAAATTTATGACCCACTATCACCTTTGTGAATTTATCTAACGAGACCCTTGGGGATTACTTCAGTTTGCAGAGGGAGTTCTGCAGTCGGCATACTTGTCCTCGAGAGGAAATAGAGACAAAGCAGGAGGGAGGCACATGCACACCTCCTTTGCGAGATCCCCATTTAGGAAAGCATTCTTGACATCAAGCTAGAGAAATGGTCAATCCAAAGTCACAACATGGGATAACAAAAACTGAATAGTGTTTAATTTAGCAACTGGAGCAAATTTTTTTCTCTTAGTCAACTCTGTAAGTTTGGAGTAGCCTTTGACGACCTGTCAGCGTTATTTCAGGGTTGGAGGGGAGTTGCCCGCAAGAAGCTGTCGGTCACCGGAATCGAAATCTCGTTGCTCGCTTCGGAATGACGTTGAAGTATGAAATCAAACTGACCCCATATTTTTCATAGTTTAAAATGAAAGAGCAGTGTGCCTCAAATCTTGTATCTATCCCGAAGGATAAACACAAGACTTGAGGATGAGACTCAATCAAATAAACTAAGGAAAGTATGACGTCTGTTTGGTCTGCGAAACCTTTGTATTTGTCGACAAGTTCCCCTATTTAATATAAATGATTAAATAGAGTTTATATTAAGCTGGGTTCAGACATGCTT
>NEWO01000020.1:1258812-1276587 GCA_003013225.1 Phalaenopsis aphrodite | reverse complement strand
TTAAGCCTAAATGTTAATTAAGGCAAAATTTCCAAAATTGCACATTTGCCCATAAGGCTCTAAGACCTCATAATTTGTCAAATTCAATTCAAATGACTTTGAAGTTTTTATCCTACTTCATTCATGGGTCAATTGAGACATCAGAGGAGAAAATGTGATTTTTCTAAATTTAATTTAATTTATTTAATTATTTTAATGCAAAAAATAGGATTTTTCAAAGAAAATTCCTAACTTTACCAAGGTAAATTCTAATCCCTTGAAATTTTTACTGGAGGTAGACCTAAACCAGAAAAGTCTTTGGACAAAATTTCATTATTTTTTGAATTCTCTGTGATTTATTAGAATTATTTCAAGTTCTAGGTTATTTAATAAAAATAAATTATTTTAGGTGGTGAAAATTAAGTTTTGTGTTTTTGAAAAATCTCCCTAAGGTTAGAGGACTCAGAAGAGCAAATTTTATAATTTTTTGATTTTTCTTTGATTTATTGGAATTATTTTAGTGAAAACTCATTTTTAGCCTTTAAAAAAATATATTTTTAAGCTTTGAAATTCAATATCTTTATTTAGAAAATAAGGAAAAATATTCTAATTGTTTCTAAATGATTAGAGAGCAATTTAAACATTTCCATGAGTTTTATTATTTTTGTGTTTTTTATGAATTTTTAATTATTTAAATATTTAAAATAGGCTAAAAATCAAGTGTTTTATTTTAAATATAATTTTATTTTTATAAAATATCCTTGATCACAGAGAACTCAAAAAAACTAAATTTCATAATTTATTGAGTTATATTTTGATTTTTAAAAAATCATTTCGTTGGGGTCCAAGGAGGCTAGGGATTGAGTCCCTTGTTGTGGTGTAAGGCCTAAGTGTGAATTCGATTACGACCGGATTTGGGTGTTGGTCTAAAGCTATGGTAGAGGCTCTGTGGGAGAGGGATGGGATTTTGGCTTCTTTCACTATTGTGAAGGTGTGGGTGAAGTTAATTTGAGTTTGGTGGACTGTGGAGGTGTGTTGGGTTCTGTCCTGGTTTTCGGCAAGGTTTCAAGCTCAAAATTGAGCTTCGACAATGGGAATTGGTGAGGGAAAATGGTCGGAATGCATTGAGGGGATCTTAGGGAAGCTCTGTGTGAAGTTTGGAGATGTTTCTCTAGGAAAATTTCAGCACACCTCCCATGGTCGTGGGAGGTGAGTTTTTATAAAAATGGTCAAGGGGTGGCTCTCATGACACAAGTTTGGGTGCATTGTGGTGCTTAGGTGGAGGGTAGAGGAGCGCTTCAATTTGATTTGGATGAGCTGGCCTCTAGGTTTGATTTGGGTGAGGTGTCATGGGGGTGGCTCTCGGTTTTGAGATTTTCCGGCCACTAGGCTGGTCGGCCGGCCAGTGGGAGGTGGCTAGGAGCTCAGGGAATCCAGAGGAATCCATCACAACAATTTAATGTAAATGTGCTTTGATTTGACAAAGATATCTTAAGCATGTGTATTTTTGGAAATAATATCCCTTAATTTGGGGGACCTTTGGTCCATGACTTGATTTAGGTGGCTTCATGGTGTTTGGACTGGTCACTAAGTCTAATTAATGGCTGTGATGGAGTTAATTTGGTGACTTTATGGTGGTTAGGTCACATTGAGTGCATGGGTCCAAGTGGGTGCAAATGACCAAAACTTGGGTTTGGGCTAGGTTAGTCATGTCAATTTGCCCAAATAAATGTTGGTGTAGATGATCATAAGGAACAACTTTGGTGAAGAATGGAAATGGTTTTGAGTTCAATTGAAGGGTCAATTTGAGGGAATTTTGACTCTTAATCAATTTGGTTATGTTGGGCTAGGTTTGGGTCTAGCTTGGGTTAGCCTTGGGCTAATTCCAAATTGATTGTTGTAAATGGTCAATAGGGACCTCATGAAGAGTTTTCAACATGAATTGAATGCCAATTTGGAGGTTAAGACAATCAATTGGGTGAAATTTGAGGACTTAGCCAATTTGGGGCTAAATTTGAGAATTTTGGATTTAGGCCAAAATCAAATGGATATGAGGCTTCACCAAGGTCAATTAATGGTTGATTTTGATGTATAGGAATGTTATCAAGATTTTACTGCATTAATTGGGGCCAATTGACTAGGCTATATGTTTAATTTGGTAAGATTATGTTATATGGTCAAAATTAGAGTTTTGACCCAAATCAAAATTGGGCTCAAATCATGAGTCAGTTGAGCTTGGATTTGGTTTAATTTGGTCATATGAAAAGTGAATTTGAGTTTAGGATTGAAATTGAGGTCAAATTGATGGACATTTGAATTGAATTTGGGGAATTTGGGTTTTTAAAGGCAAATTTGGGGGTTTTGGTTAAAGATGGTCAAATTGGCCAAATTGGGTCATGTGGTAGTTGAGAGAAATGAAATTGAGAATATTTGGGATTTATTGGGATTTTCTGGGAATTTTTGGAATTTTGGTAATTTAGGGGTGTTTTAGGGTAAAAGGCCAAGATGGGTATTTTGGTAGAGTTGAGGTACCAATCATCACCAGCAAGCCATGAACCAATGAAAACCCCATTTTGGGTCCTCTACATAGTGGTCTTAGCCAAACCATAGCCCTAGGGCTAGTAGGTTTATGGGACTATCTAAATGAGTATCTCAAAAGATCAATGGATCTATGCTAGAAATTTGAGTTTAGGGTTATGAGTGAATGTGGGTGTATATAAGTGTAGTGAATGTAGTGAATGCCTTAGCTCCAGACCAACACCCAGGGTTAACCTTAAGGTCCAACAGTCCTAAGGGTGACTCATCTTGAGTTTCCCCCACAGTGATCTCACCTACTAAATGCTAGAGGTTAGGACCAATATGTGGAACTTCAAGTTGAGTAAAGAAGATGGTAGAATTTCTAATGGTGAGGGCTCCATGTCTAGTTTTCTAAGAATAGTCAATAGGAAAATCCTATGACCAGACCTTAGGCTACTAAAAGAGAAAAACTAAACCTCAACCAAAAGTGAGGTCAACACCACCGTGCGTTCAAAAGATTCATCAGAGTTAAACTTGGTGATAAAAATTCAGCGGCAACCCACTGCTTTTTTTCCTAGAGGAATATTCACAATATCTCACTTATGTTTCACTGAAGGGCATTCATCTCATCCATTATTGCTGCTTTCTAGGAGGGGTCTGCTAATGTGCCTCAATAGTGGATGGAAGATGATGATCCATCTGGACAGTAACAAACGCTTTGTAGGTCTACGATATATTGTGGAAAGAGATATTTTGTGGAATAAAGAGGGCTTGCTTGATCACTTTGGGAACTCACCTCCTCATTCGGAGTATGATTAGTGCTGGGGATATCACCTAGAGTGGATTTTAGGTTCTGAAAAGAGGTAGCGGGCTCCAGAGTAGGAACATCGGGACGGCTGCGCGTACTGAGGGTGGGAGGAGTTTCTAGTTGTATAGTAGATGGCAGATCTAGAGGGACATAAGGCTCCTTGGATATAGTGGTTCAAGAAATATCCACAGGAGTCAGACAAGGAACAATGTCGAAGAATTATAGCTCGCCCTCGCATGTAGTGATAGAGAAGTAGGGGGCACTTTCGAAGGAGATATTGACACTCATATAGAATTTATTTTTTATCAGATCAAGACATCGATAGCCTTTTTGAGTGGCAGAGTCTCCGATGAAGACACATTTTATTAATCTGGGATCAAGTTTACTACGAGTTGGAGCTGTGTATCAAACAAAGACCTTGCAAAAAAAAATGTGGGATTAAGAGTGGTGAAGAACCGATTAATAGGGTAACATGACATCAAGCTGGCAAATAAAGTTCTGAAGCTGTGAATTTTTTATGGGGACTCTATTGATGAGATAAGTGACAATACGCACGATATCATTCTATAACTTTTTCGGGACATTAGATTGGAACATAATGGAATGAGTCATCTCGAGAAGATATCAATTTTTTTTCTCTTGGCTGTCCCATTTTATTGTGAAATGTTTGTACATAAGCTATGATGGAGGGTGCCCTTACCAAAAATTCACCTAATATAGAGTTAAAAAAGTCACGGTCATTGTCAGTTCGAAGGTTGAGTTGACGTTTTGAATTGGGTCAAGATGGAGTGAAAGTTTTTGAAGATGACAACAGTTTTAGATTTATATTTTTAGATATAAATCCACATCATTCGAGTGTGGTCATCAATCAAGACAAAGAACCATCATTTATTAGTGTAACTGGGAGTGCGAAAGAGCTCTCATAAGTCACTGTGAATAAGTAAAAAGGGAGCAGAAGTTGTGTAAGAGTGGAATGAATACGAAACGAGATGATGTTTAGTTATTTGAAAAATGTCACATTTGAAGCTAGTAAGGTTTTTATTAGTAAACATTGACCAATACAATTATTTTTAAATAATGAAAATTAGGATGACCCAAACGATAATATAATAACATTATAGGACATTCAGTGGATTGAGAAAAACTACAACTACTGAAAGAAGTGTCCTCGTTCTCCGTGCCTTTTTGTTGGCAGAAGTAGAGCTCGAATACCTCTTAGCAGTCTAATCATTCTCTTCGAATGACGATTTTGAAAGACAAACATCAGGAGAAAAATTAGCAACGTAATCAATGTCATGTGTTAACTTATTGACAGATAAATTGTCACACTTTAACAAAGGTACTTGTAACACAGATTTTAGAGTTAGATCGGCTGTTAATACAAACGACCATTTACCAGCAATAGAATTACAAGAGTCATCAACAATTTTAAATGTATCGTCCTCCGAGCATGGATAATATGTCAAGAAAGCTCAAGAGCATTTAGTCATATGGTTTGTGACACCAGAATCAATGATCCATGGACTAGAAAAGACAAAAGAAGTGAGCGTCATAGGAATGATATCTTGACGGATGTGGAAGGTTGATGGGTCGGAAGACAGTTGACTGGATCCAAACAACTTGTTTAATTGCTCCATCTAACTCTTTAAAAGATTTGGGTGATTCCAGAGTATTCCGAGTGGGATTTTGTTGTGCCGTAATATATTCAAGTGTCTTAGTGAGACACTTAGTAGCGAAGGATTTGGATAAAAGTTTATTCGCTAGTTTCTTGTGAAGCTTCCAACACTTTTCACGAATATGGTTGGGTCTGTGATAGTAATTATAAGTGGAGTGATTGGTCCGTGATGACGTGGGTGGTTGAGCACTATTGGAGGACAAGGTAGCCGATTCAGCTGAAGGAGTGGCAGTGCCAAGCATGATAAGTCTTCGACTTTCTTCGCAGTGTACCTCAGTGAATGCAACACGAGTTGAAGAAAAACTTTCCCGACCAAGAATACGATCTCGGACTTCGTCGAGATCGTTGTTTAGACTCGTCAAGAATTGGAACACGCGATCTATTTCCACAATTTTCTAGAAAAAGGAAAAGTTTGTCGGAGAGTCGCATGGGTAGTCATAGTAGAGACCGCATTCCATCTATAAGCCCACCAATTCATTGTAGTACTTACTAGGTCACGGTCCTTGATCCTTGTTTTGACTCGCGGATCCTCTTGGAAACCTCAACTAAGTTTCTTACGTCCAAGTAGATATCCCGAACTGTCGTCTATAGTGCACTTGCAGATGAAGAAACAATTATGAACGACCGATCGTAGCCTCCATTGGATTGATCAGCCAAGACATGACCATGAAATTCTCCACTTCCCATGCACCATATGCCGAGTCAGTTTTCAGGGTCAATGAATCATCCCTGTGAGATAGCCAAATTTTTCGTGTCTTTTGATGAACGATAACACGGTTTGAAAACATTAGAGAAAATTAGATCCGTTAAGTTTATGCATGGTGATCAAGAAGTTCATTTGGTTTTCCGGTCCTCCAGTTTTCGGAGGAATTGAGGTCGTTGTCGATCCTCCGCTATACTTAATTACCCCGTCGAAAGGAGGCTCGATGGTGGAGGCCGCCATGATTCCGACCGAGCTGAAGATGAGGTTGGGATTCTGAGACATCGAAGGATTCCGACTGCAGGAGGGAGAACCGGCGACATTTAAGCGACTGAACCTTCAGGGAACTTGCAGGAAATATGCTAGAAGACAGAGGAAATATGCAGGAAATTTATAGGGAGATATGCAGGGCAGAAGGAGGGGCCGACAACAAGGTAGATGACCTAGCGGTGGAAATATGTAGGAAATCTGCTAGAAGGCAGAGGAAATCTGCAGGGAGACTTGCAGGACAGTGGAAGGAGGGTTTGTAGCAGAGGAGAACTCCACGGAAAAAGCTTTTGGGAAGGAGGGTGACAGAGGAGGCTTATAGTGAGTGTCGACGGCAAGGTAGATGTCCCGACAGTGGCTTGGGTTAGATCCTAGCTCTGATACCATGAAGGGAATCTGAGAATAGAGTAGGATACTTTCATAGATAGTGGAAGGGTTATAATTACACATTATAAAACTCAAATAAACGGAAATACACAAATAAAGGAAAGATATAAATTCATAAATAGATCTCATAAATATGGAAACAAAAGCAAAAAGAAAAAAAAAAGGCTAATAATAACTGCAGCCGAAATATGTTAATAATTCTAATAATTGCTAATTGTTTTCAAGTTCTAACTCCCTGTTTTATGGGTTTTTCTTTTGCTTGCCATTGTATGCTTAATTCATCTTAAGCTTTTTTCTTAATGATCTTGTTATGATCAAATTATCCAATTACTGCCATTTCTTTTTCTTCTTCCAGAATTTGTTTTAGAGAGTTGCTTTTGGAAAAAAAATTATGGCAATGAAAACAGTTTTTAAAATGTTTTGAAAATGAAAGTAGAAAATATATAAGCTGTTTACCAAATATTGTCCCCTCCTACAAATTTGGCTGCTTTCTATGTTCTTTTCAAATTTCTGTTTTTTTCTAACTTGATAGCAATTCTTTTTTTTTTCATATGCCCTGCGTGAAATTTGATGATTTTTCTCCTTAAGCTTGATATCACCCAAATTTGTCTTCTGAAAAGTCCTCTGCTTTCTACATGTTCTCATGAATTATGTGTTTTAATAATGTTGTTTTTTTGCAATCCTTATATAATTTTTTTTAATTGATTAGTGGTTTATCTGACCCTTCAAGAAGCATTGTTGTTTTTTGCTTATTTGTATCTTTTATGATCAACTTTACGCTAAAATCCGTCAATTCATTTCACACATGCAGATTGATGAAGAAATCCTTCAGGAGGTTGTAATAATGGGATTTGAGAAGAACCAGTTGGTTGAATCTCTGCATAACAGAATCCAAAATGAGGTGCTCAATTCTACCCAAGATTTTCTGAAATCATTTAGTTCTTAGATCAAAACACTTTGTGTGGCTTTGTCACAGGCGACTGTAGCGTACTATTTGCTTCTAGACAACAGGTTCCGTGTTGCCAGTGGCTATCTTGGATCTGAACTTCAGGAAAGCATGGTGAGTTTTGAATTTCTTAGCTGCTGTTTAGGACCACTTTTATCTTTTATTTTCTATTTTTTGTTTTTGTTGTGTTGTTTATATTTTGATTTGCAACAAAACATGTTTGGATTTTTTATTAAATTGTCATTTTTTAAAAAAATATTCAAAAATATCTAAAAGCTATTTTGAATGTTTTAAAAAAACATTTTACTTTGTTATTAAAAACATAAAAAAAAAATATGTAAAAAATAAAAACAAACATAATTTTGAAAATAAAATTAAAACTGATCCCAAACAACCCTTAATGCTCAAGTTTGTAGGAAATTATCAATTAAGATTCTTCTGTTTCTGTTTCTGTTGTGTTCTATTGATTTTGTTATTGACTACTAGGAATGTGGCTTCACTCGAATGGGTACATGTGATATGCCTGCTCCTGCTCTTAGCCCTCCTGCTGTTAGCCCTCGCATGTTTGGATATGTGGATCCTCAGGGTGCGAGTTTAAGGCCCCATTTCCCTTCTGAAAGAAAATGGGCTCTTGGCCTTCAGGTCAAGAAATTTGCTATATATTTTGTCTTATATGCTTTAGTTAATTTTACGCAATCTTTTTGAGTTATAGTCATTGTGTTCTTGCAGTCTAGAGCTCATCCTCGTGAAATAATGATAGAAGTTCTTAAAGCGCTTCAAGAATTAAATGTTTCTTGGAAAAAAATTGGTCACTACAATATGAAATGCAGATGGATGCCTGGATTTTATCGTGAATACAGTGATGAATCTGACATCATTGGAAATGATGATCTTGCTGCAAGTGCATCTTATGTGGTTAAGTTTGAAGTTCAGGTACTCTAGAAATTTTCACACACAACACACACAAACACATGCTTTTACTCAAATAGTGACAACCTCATTAACTGGTTATGAAAGGGTCTTAATTTTTGCTTAAGTATTTATAATTGTTGGAGGATACTTAGGTGGTGAGGAGAGTGAAAAATTCTTTCGACTTTTAGCCATTTTTTAATTGAGAAGGACTACTACTTTATGCTAGGATTCGACATAAATAGAAAAAAAGCTAATATCGTGTCTTTTTGTATCCTTTTCATCTCTTTGAACGTTCACTTTTTATCACCGCTCTATGCTAGCTATCCTTTCTTCTTTTTCTGCATATTTGCATAATGAAACAAACTAGAATTTTATTTTAAGTTTACTATTTATATTCTATGCTTTTTTATCATCTACATATATATCTGAAGATGGTCTTCAATAAACTAGGATTTTTTATCCGTTTTTTGATGAAGAATATTTCTCAGAGTTGCATGGTGATATCTCAGTGTTAGGAAAATCTATGTTTTTGTATTGTTTCTTTTCTTAATCAGCGGCCACCTTAATTTCTTGTCTTGTCAAATCTTCATTAAAACTCTAGTCTCAAGGCATCCACAAATGTCGCAAATTGAATCTATGCTGGTGGATTATTGATAATCCATTTATCTACGTGAAAAATGTCAAAATAATCACCCGATTCTTTGTACAGGTCATTTTAGTTCCAGAGTCTATATAAGTGCTGATTTAATACCCATACAATTTAATATGGGCTGAAATGGTCCCATAGAGAACTATTTCAACCCTAATCTAATTTGGCACTTATAGATTCTGGGACTAAAATGACCACCATTAAACAGGGGATTATTTAGACATTTTACTCATATGTCTACCTTAGATTAGGTTGTCCAGTCATTTATGATCTAGAGTATTGGTTGTATCTCCTCTTAAGAATGCATGTATACCCTACTTGTGTCGAACTGCATGAGTTCACTTAAGAATAGCTAAGGAAGATTTACATACATACCACTTAATTTCTATGTATTTACATATCTAACACCTATACTTCAATTTTACATTTATACCACCTTTGCTATGCATAAAAAGGTGTATTTTACATTTTAAAAGTAAAAAATGTGGTATTTTTGATGTGATATGAAAGATTTGGGTGACAAAGTGAAAAAATAAAACTTAGGTGTTAGGCATATAAATACATTGGAATTGAGTGTTATGTAAATGCTCGGATAACTAATCTCTATATATTATTCTTATCTTTTATTGACACGAAAAACTTGTTCAAAGAGCCTCCAATGAGGCACATACTAAGGCTAGAAGAAAAACTTAAAGCATGAATTTATTTTTTTTAATGAGGTGTTACCATGTATAGTGGCAAAATCTAAACATAGGTAAAAGGCATTGTGCTGGATTAATGAATTAATATAGCTCTTAAATGATGCATAAAGTTAACATTATAAATACTGATGAAATAACTACTGAGAGATTAGAGAGTTATGCAGTGCTTTGGTTAATAAAAAGTTTTAAATGAAGATTTTAAAATTAAGAGGTTAAATTATTAAGGAATTATCATTTTGGTATTAATATAGAATGAAGATTATATTTAGAATTGTTTTAATTATAAGGAATTAAAGTTATTAGTCATACAATAAAGTTGCAGGGGAGAATAGTGAAACGTAGAATTGTGAAAATTATGTTTGTATCAGAGTTTAGTTGATTTCATGTTAGGAAAGCCTATCTTAAATTTTTTTTTTCAAATATTAATGTAAAATAGTGGTTGATAATTGTTTTCACTATTTTTTTTAATTTATCATGAGAAAATTTATGATTGGTTATTCATGGAAATTAGTTTGATAGTCATTTTAAAAAGAATTTATAAGAATATTTGAGCATCTGAGCATCGACTAATATTAATAGTTTTGATAGAGCAAAAATGGGTTTTGAGCTGCAAGAAGATTATATGGATGAATAACATTAAGTTCAAATCTTTCTTGCTTTTATTATTGAGATTTTTATTAAGAATATTCAAAATAAGGTACTTTGGTGTTTGCTTTTCACGTATGTAAGTTAGGAAAATATTTTGGTGAAATAAGTTAATTGACATGGGAGCGTCTCGCGCGGGATATTACGATCCAAATTCTGCGACATTCTGCATTCTTGCTTCCATGGTATTCTGTGTTCACACGGGTTCCATAGGTTCCATGATCTCGCATCTGCGAAACACGCGATGATTCTGTCTTTTAAGGATCGCTATTACGGGATTCTGCTACGTGTAGCAGCCTCAGCCCTGGCCCTGTTGACCAATATTTAATATTTCTTTAATTAGAATTAGGGTTTTTGAGAGGGAACTATTTATATTTTGTTAGTTGTTGATTTTGACAGACTTTAGCTGTGGTGTTTGTGTTTGGAGATGTTTGTTTTTTTGCTCTCCGGAGTAACATATCATCTTTCTCTGGAGTGACATCATCTTTTTTTTGCAATTAGTGTATTTGTATCTTGCTTAGGAACAGATGGTAGATCCTCCTCGCCATTTGTGATTCTTTTTGTTGTTTTCTGTTTGGACTGCTGCCAAGCACCCCCTATCATCTTCCAAATGCCGTCGACCTCCTGTATCCTCGTTCTCTTTCTACCCCACAACCACCCTCCAATGGAGATATTGTTTAAAAGATAAGTACTTGGCCAAACAAATATTTTATTCATGTTACGTGATGTATCAATTATTTGATAATATTACTAATAGATGAAATAATATATAGATTTAATTTTAGTAACAGATATGTTGGTAATTCTCTGATAATATTAGTGGAAGACAAAATGAAATGTAGATGTGATATATTTGACTATTTAAATGTATTATACAGAAGAATGAGGATATGGATAAATATGTACTTACAGGGTTAAGGTTAGGTGTTTAAAAGTATGATAGGAGAATTTTTGAAATTTGAAAATATTTCGGAGATTTAGATGATAGATTTAATAAACTTATATTTAGGCAGACAAAATGTCTTTTTCACCTAGTGTTGATCGGTCAGTTGTCCAAACACATTTGCTTTAGACAGATTTTTCTTATACGACTGAATCTCTTTTGCTGTGCATGTGATATGCAGTTGCTTCAATATTTTTTCTTTATATATTTTTTGATATATGTTAATAATCCTATAGCGATAGATTTGCTCTACATAGTTACTTGTGTTTAAGTGTGCAAATTATATTTTTCTTCTTTCTATAAACATGAACACGTGAGCATTCTTTCATTTTCTTATCAGCTTTATAAGACCAGAGAGGAGAAGTACCTTCTTGACTTGCAGAGGGTCAATGGCCCACAGCTTCTATTTTTGGACCTCTGTGCCACATTCCTAGCTCAACTGGGAGTTCTATGATGGCTTTCTCCTCCATTTTTTCCGGTTGCGCTACTGTTTTCCTTCAACGTCTACTCATGTAAAACTTGATCACCGAAATTGATTTGGGGGCGGATTAGACAGTATTCGTAAATGCATATAGTCTGTCACTGGCTTACCTTTTTGCGGTGCGCTGGCGTTGGCTTTTATGAAATTGCTTCTACGTACTGGTACCTCCCAAAACATACAAAAGTAGTAATAAAAAGCAAATTAATGCATTTTAAGCTTTGTTTTTTTTTTTTCTTTTTTTTACTTTAGTTATATGTTTTTTGAGCAAATTATGATTAGCTTCATCATCTGCTTAACTGAGTTAATATGAAAGCGTTTGGCCTTTTTGTGGCAGACTCAGATTCTGGTTCTTTTGTGCTGAATAAGATAATAAATATATAGGTATTGCTGATATTACCTTTTTAATGGAAAACCGCTGGAACTAATAGTTGTTCCAGTTGTAGTGGTGCATTGATGAAATTTTCACATTAAGATGTCTCCATGTCAAACTTAAACATATAGTGCTGCCCCTAATTAGTAATATCGGTACCCATCTACTAGCACGAGTATCGTTATTTTAATAAAGTTGGTGAAACAATGTGAAGAAAATTTTGTCTATATTCATGGTGCTATATATCATCTTGATGTAGCAACGAAGAAATCAATGTTGCTGGCCGCATCCTTAACATGCTTGGGTCTTGCTCACCGGTCTCAACTAGGAGACTCAGAATCACACTTTTTTATGAGGCTATCTCTATTTCTGTTGTGTAGCATGAAGTTGTTTGTCCTATTACCAAAGATGCTAGATGAGTTATAATTCCAAACAATGTCTGTAAATGTCTGTTGTGGTTCACTACAGCTCCATAGTAAGAGAAATATTTTTCGCTCAATGATGAATACCTTTTGGGATAGCAGTCCTCGCCAAAGGCGTAGCATTGTGATAGCTAATAGAAAGTGTTTTCTAGAATTAAGCTTATCAAGAGCAGAAAGTAGTTCACAAGATCAACCTGAATAATTTTGACAACATAGGGTTTTGTGACTTGTGCATTCATCCCTTGTCATGTTTTTACAGGCGTGTTGAGTGGCTTTTTATTTTGAAAAAATCAAAATTATTGCTTTTAGGATGTCTAAATGTCTTGTTTTTTGTTTTTCTCTGGAAAAAGAGAGAATGAGTGTTCTTTGTAGGTTTAATTGAGGTTCATTTAATGTGATGCTCCTTGATAGAGGTAGGTATTGAGATAGTCAAATTCAATGTGATGCTCCTTGATAGAGGTAGCTATCCCTCTGATTGTTGGTTATAGTAGGAGTTCGCTCACGATTGCCAATGTTAGTGGGGAGTTCTTCCAATAATTCCAACATGTGGCAAGAGTTCTTCTGGTCGAGTTCAACTAGGTTATGATTTTACTGAGCTTCTTTTGATTAAGTCAAATTTGTTTTGAAGTCTTTTTCTTTTTACACAAAAGGGTGCATGTTGGCTGTGTATCTCTAGGACAACCTCATAGTTGTCAAAGTTCACTAAAATGTGTAGGATAGATGCTGAAGGGACTTTTTTCCTGTATCATCTTTTTCATCTATCTTGTGCCTAGATATACATCTATTTGGAAGGTATCTATTTGGAAGGTATCTTGACATATTGATCAACTCATTGTTACTAGGAGTGGAGCGACTGAAAGTGCCTTTAGATAGATCTGGCAATGGTGAAAAATAGTTGTGACTAGGTTCACGTTTGCCCATGCGATGACTTGCCTCGTATATATAGTTTCCTTGGAACATCATGAAATTTATGAATGTCGAGGTTTTGTGCTATTTGTTTATTGTGTTATTAGGATACTAATGAAGGTATTAAATTTACGTAGAGGTTACTTGGAGGAGCAGTGAAGATAACCGTGGATCCGCTCTCTTTTTTTGCTATTGCTTGGAGGATATGCAATCTCCTCATCCAGCAAGATGTACATATGTATGCGGACTATGCGGCCGGGTTTGTCCCATAGTTGTTTAACAGGTTCAAGGGGAGTCTAGTTGCAAAATGTTGAAGTGATCTTGATTTTGAAAAATGCGCAAATGCCATAAATTTTGTTGTTCTATTACGTGAGGGAAGAATGGCTATATATATCTCCCTCTAGATCTAGTATGAAAGTTTGTATGATTGTATTTTGAAGACATTGATGATCTTTAGTGTAGTAAGAAGACTACACTAACGAAGATAAATTCCTCTAATTATCTACAAATGAGTGAAATCTATGTAAATTCCTCTAATTACCCTTATTATGAGTAGCTGCTCAAGATGGATTCGAGTCACCAACTATTATCTTCTAATAGTGAGAGAATGCTTCTTTTTTTTTTATATGTTCCTCTCATTATCCCATTCCTTGCCCCGTATGTCAAACCAAAAGGATCTTCAGTACATTCTAGTGGGACATTTATGGCACCTTATTACCTTTATCGAAAAGGCAGTAATCCTACAAAGGCAGTCATCTATATTTTTTTATGTGATAATGAGAAAGATATACTGGTTTAGTGAAAACCAAATTTTCTTAGAAAGAGGGTCTTATTTTTGCCTTGAATTTTCTTTTTTATGTTACAATTGTAGTAATGTTCATGTTTGTCTTACTACAGGTTGAATGGAAAAAGATTGAAATAGCTTCTTTTGCTATTGAAAAAGGCACATCACAAGGTCACATCACAAGGCAACCATGGGATTGTTAGATAAAATCTTATTCCAGTCACTTGTTTTAGTTTTGGAAGATTTTTGCTCAGCTAGAGTGTCTGTCGTTGACTGTAATCATAAAACCTAAAAATTGATGGCACATAAATGAAAGATGATTTGTTTTCTTAGAAAGTTTTTTTCCTTGCCCGCCTCAACTTTGAAGTGAGGCACCAAAAGGAGCCATTGGTACGAGAGATGGATCTATTACCACGATTGGAAGGTATTCCAATGGCCAAGAGAAAAAAGAAAAAAACTAAATTAATTGGTCTTCGGGTTGCTCCAATTAGTAAGGAGTGAGCTAATGAAGTGGTCCTAGCAATTACCAAACATCATATGTCGGAAAAAGGAAAAAAGATAAAAAGACATCCATAAGTGCCAATTAAAGAGATGCATTGGCTATGATGTTGTGATATTCTCAAAAAGGGATGTCAATTAACGTTCAAAATATCTTTTTTTTCAAAATGGACACAATACAGCAAAATAGGAAATGCACACAATCAGTAGTTTGTCACTGTTGGTTGGGTGTAGATAAGATATAGTCAACTAACTAACGATTGATAGAAAAGGAGAAAAAAAAAAAAAAAAACTTAGAGAAGAAAATGACCTTATTCCACCTATTGGATGTAGAAAAAAATGTGCACTTTCCAATCCAAAAGAATGGATTTCCTAGCACTGCTAGTGAGGGCTAGAGACTATCAATAGTTATTCTTTCTCCTTGGCTATTAACTAGCTCTTGATACTTTGAGCTTAGAGAAAAAGATGGGCTTTCTTCACTAGCCCAAATATCAAAAGTGGATTGAGAAGTAGAAAGAAAAATCCAATGTCAAAAGGAATCAATTCACACTTCATAAAATCATATATTTAACACAAAGGAAATGAAGAGTCAATGTATCTTACTATAAAGTGGAATAGAATAATTTCTTTAAATATATAATAGAAAAAAAAAACTTAATGTAGCTAGCCTCAACCTATAAAAAAAGATCAAATGGATCGAAATTTAGACACCCCTTTTTCGTTATCCATAGAAGTAATCCAACCTAGTATCTTATCAAATGAAAACTTCCACTGAATCCTTGAATGAAAGAGCTCATTCATCAAAGGCAAAAGTCCTAGAAAAGATCTTAACTATATTTCTTGAAAAGATTTAATTTAATCACAGTTATATCACGATTATAGATTGTTCCAATGATCTTTGTTTTTTTTTTGTTCTCCAATATGAACATTACTAAATATCAAATAATATAAAAGAATAAAAATATGAAATTTAATTAACATTTATTAATTTCAATTAATTATCTAAATTAGTGTTGTTTACAGAATTAATTGTGGCAAAAATGAGACTCTCGCCCACTCCTCTTGCTGGGAAAAATATTGAGTACGTAAGACGTACGCAGCGCTGCGTACGTCAGTAAGTTACAGAGATGTTACAGGGGGTTTTTTTCTTTTTTTGAGTGTGTATTGAATCTTCGTACCACACTAAGACAATAATTTATTACTCTACAGCTGTGAATTTTTTAGTGCACTTCATATCCTAAGGATTCTATTGACTGACCTTTGTGATAAATTTCATAACGTTTGGTTGATTTGATAAGAAAATAAAATTAATATCATTTAATAACATAAAATTTCTAGTAAATATAAATTATTTTTAATTGAATTACAATTTTTTATGAAAATTTCCTCTAGTAACTCAAGCCATTTGAAATTATTTTCCATAATTATATATATAGGAATATTGACATGTTGCACGATTAACACGAGCAAAACACTCTCATATTATGTGTTGGAATATATATCATTCATAATTAACTTTGTTCAACATGCATTTTTGAAGCCATAAATATAAACACCCAAATAAGCACTACTTTAAATGTTCTTCATCATTAACTTTCATATTAGCTATTACCCCTACAATTTTCATGCATAACATAAGCATGGGAGATGGTAACTTTTACAATGAATGAGTTATTCATATATTTTTCGTCCTATTTTGATGCTCTTAGCCCAAAAATATATTACAAATTATAGAACCATATCCATATGCTAGTTTCAAGTATTTCAACGACTGACATTATACCATTTTAGTTGATGCTTTAGTGTTACAACATCCATGTATTTGAATCATGTTTGAATATAGCTGAAAATGTTTTGACAACAAAATAGTATGTTATGGTTTGAGCAAACTTCCTACACAATGTCTGATTGTGATTCATATAATGTTGAATTTAATCAAAATAACTTCTTAGAGTCATGAATTAATGCATAAAAAATACATATATCACTTTTAAATTATTAATAATAATAGTATTTTTTAATATAATGATAACTTTTTTTTGCACTTTATAAATATAAATTTAATTATATTTATATTTATATAAATATAATGGGGCGTGATATGTCAAGTGAACCCTACAAATTTTAACAATGATCAATCTCAGTTTATTGCAGTGTGTCCACTTGACACGTGACGTCACTCCATTAGACTTCATGCACAAATTACGTCTAGAGTAATATTTGCTCATACCTCATAGATCTCTCACTGGTTTATGTGAATTCACAAGCAACATTGATAAATTAAAATTAACTTTCTTTTATTTAAAATAAGATAATATTCACTTACATTCTGATTTTCCACATAATTTTTTTTAATTAAAATATGTTGATCCAAATTAAATTATAACGAAGTCTCAATGCCACTAAAATTACAAAAAATAAGTGAAAAAATAATAATAATTTATATTCCAAGTAAATATTAGTGATCAGGATGAATACATAGACCACCCAAACTTTTATTTATTTACATTATCCTTCCGTTAATAGATGCACACGTGCCAAACCCACATCTATTTGAAGCAGCCCTCCGCGCCGAGTCACCGCTTTGAAACCGTCCGCATCCGCGTCAACACTTGACCAAATCTCTCCTTATCAATCAATACCTATTTATTATCTCCCCCATCGCCATTCTTCATCGTCAACCTCACATGCACCAAATGGCTCGCTCGAAGAAGAAGAATCCATACGCGTCTCGCGGCCTGGACAAGTTTTCTTCCGTTGTGTCGGCGCTCCAGGCGAAGAAGAAGAAGATCATGTCCGGCGCTGGCTCCAACGGTATCGCTTCGGTCCGTTTCATGTGTTCCGATTCTTGTGATTGGACTCCGGTCGTCGTTCGGCGGAGGGAGGAGGAGGAGGAGGAGGATAAGAGGAGCGGGGAAGGAGGAGATTTGCAGCCGGTTTCGCAGCAGAAGAGGGAGAAGATGGAGAAGAAGGAGATTAGGTGGTGGAGATGGAGGCCTTCGTATTATATGATGGGGGTGGTGCTTCTGATTTTGCTCTGTTTTGTTGTTTCGGGGAGGGGGTTTGCGATTTGCTGCGTGTGCGTGTGCTGGTATTTGTTGCCGGTGTTGAAGGGGGAGGAGAGTGGGGAGAGGAGGAGGGGGAGGTGGAGGTGGAGGTGATTTTATTTATTTATTTTTATTTTT
>NEWO01000020.1:1212314-1253252 GCA_003013225.1 Phalaenopsis aphrodite | reverse complement strand
GGGGTTAAAGAAGTCCTACTATTAAAAAGAATATAAAATGTGGGTATTTTTTTAATTATATTTTTATAGGAGGCCATAGGTCAAAATCCAAAAATATGGGGGTTTAGATATATATCAAATAATTATAGTTATTTAAAAAATAACTAACACAATAAATTTTATTTAATTATTATTATTTAAAAATAGCAAATAATTAATAACATTAATGATTGTTACATCCCTTCTTAAAATAATATTAATGTAATTTTGTTAATAATTTATAATCACAACTTTTTGAGTGACAATATATAACTGATGCAAGTAATAATATTTTTATTTCATATTAATATGCATAAACAATTTGCATGCCCGTACGAACATACAAGAGATGTATCTTAAATCTCATTTAATGTCATACATGTAAAATATTTTAAATAATAATGATTTCGAGTTTAGGAAAATGTGTTTTTAAGAAATTTCAATAAATTTGCGGTCTAACTACAATTATAAAATGATAATATTTTTAAAAATATTTAATATATTGAAAAAAATGCGTTGTCGATGCCCCTTCGATGGGAGGGTTCGAAACCCGCTCGTGCTGGTTTCACTGTCGATCGTCCTCAGAGCTCGACTCCCCTCCCCCTTGATAGCCCTATGCACTTTGGTAATCAAATATTAAAACTATGAAGTATTCCTCTTGCCCACTTCTCCTCTATTAATTTTAATCATAATTTTAGATTTTTTTTTAGGTTGGGTCTACTTCAATCCCTCTTAAAATTATTGATCGCTAATTTGATTAAATGATTTGAAAGATTTAGGTCGTATAAATATAAAATTGAAATTTGGATGCTAAAAAGATTAAATACATGAGAATTGAGTGGTTTGTATGTGAATGCCCAATTGTGTGGAACACCCATCTAGGGCTTTGAAGGAGTCGAGCTTGAGTGAGCTCAGGCTTGGGATGTGTTTGGCTCGTTTGAAATTGACTTTTGTTTGAAATTGCTCGTTAACAGTGTGTTTGTGTTCGGCTCGAAAAACTTATTCATGTTCTTGTTCAACTCGTGTTAGACTCGAAATTGGCTCATTAGAATACCAAATTATCATAATAATTAAATTTTTAAATAAAATTAAAATAATATTTTTTCTAAAAAAATATTTGTATAAAAATTAATTAATTATAAATTATACTATTTAACTTTATGAATATTATATATATATATATATATATATATATATATATATATATATATATATATATATATATATATATATATATATATATATATATATATATATATATATATATATATATATATATATATATATATATATATATATATATACATATTTTAGAGCCAATTCCAACACGAGCAAATAAAACTGTTCGAGAATAATTTATCTTCCATTGCTTAAAAACCTAGCAGCAGCAGCAGCAGCCTCTGCAGTTCCGGCATCTCGCAGCGGCGGAGACATGGCAGTCGGGTTAGAGTTTCTTTCTTGATCCGATCTTTTCTCTCTTATTTCTACATCTTTTAACTGTTCTGACTCCAAAATCTCAGGAAGAACAAGCGAATCTCAAAGGGTAAGAAGGGAGGTAAAAAGAAGACGTGCGTATCCCTTGAACCTGCTTAGTGCTTGCTTGCAGTTTTTGTTGTTTTGTTTTCCTCTAGATCTTCTTTACTTTTGAGTCGACATTATTTTGCAGCGTGGATCCCTTTTCCAAGAAGGATTGGTACGATATCAAAGCTCCATCAATTTTCTCTGTGAGGAATATTGGGAAAACTCTCGTGTCGAG
The DNA here is from genome assembly GCA_003013225.1 of Phalaenopsis aphrodite. NCBI lineage: Eukaryota > Viridiplantae > Streptophyta > Magnoliopsida > Asparagales > Orchidaceae > Phalaenopsis > Phalaenopsis aphrodite. The sequence goes on along the minus strand of NEWO01000020.1, from coordinate 1,251,478 downwards.
GACGCAGGGAACCAAGGTGACACATTCGCTTCCCTGGATGGACGCTTAGCTACATCCCTGACATTTAATTCCTTGTAGATAGTTTTACAAATATTTTTTTCGAAGGTTTATAGGATGTTTTGGTTTATGATCTAAAAACCTCTCTTGTGCTCCATGTTGTAATCCGTTTCTCTTTAATTTAGTTTTTTTTAACTTTTTTTTTCAGAAAAGATAGAAATGCTTCAAAGATTAGATCAAAATCAAATGGAGCGTGCATAAAAATTTAATTTTTTAGAATTTATATGGAATTTGCCAATGAATGATAGCAAATAAGCATTGAAATAATTGCTCTACGGAGAACATCCATCAACTTAATGAAAGTATAAATGTTAAATACTTTCTGTTTGAGGCTTATTTGCGCATATAGTAGAAACAGTATGATAGAGTGGCAATAGAGACATGAAAATAAGAGGTTTTAGGACTAGTTTTAATTCTTTTTAAGAATGTGGAAATATCTAAACAAAAATAAACAGAGAATAAAACATTGAAAGAGTAGTCATAATGGATGAAGAAGATTTTACTGATAGAAAAATTCTAGTTATTTGGAACAGATTGAGTGAAGAAGGGATGGAATCATATTGATCCAATATGTTGGGTTAACATGATTTTAACAATTACAGCGTTTTACACTTATTGACCTAGCTAACAAGTTAAAAAAAAAAAAGACTTAAATGGATTGAATAAGTTAGGAGGTTTTAATACCTAATTTAATGTTAGATTTGGTTGGATATTGATGACATCAAGTAATAACTTAATTGGAAATTTACATACATAGCACGTAATTCTTATGTATTTACATATCTCACACATAAACGTTAATATTTACATACATAGCACTTTGGTGCTTTAAGCCTATGCATGAGAAGGTGTATTTCACTTTTAAAAAGTGGTAATGACATTATTTTTTATGTAGCATTAAAGATTTGAGTGTTGTGTGTAAATATGAAAGTTTAGGTGTGAGATATGTAAATACATTAGAATTGTGTGTATGTATGTAACTTCACCTAACTCAATTGCTTTGTTTTAACTCTTACAGGAGTAGAAGCTCTATTTGAAGGACTTTGGAACCTCATACTCTAGATGGTTTGCCCTTCATGTGGCATTCATGTATCATGTAATATTGAATGCCCAAATCAACAAAAAAATGTCTATAATGTGAGTTCGAATAATGCCATTCATATATCGATAACCTCAACAATCAATACTTGAGCAATCTTTTGTTGCATAAGGAATAATGGTTGGATGGGCATACATTCTAATTGAAGAAGAATCCTGAGGTCACTTGTTGGTTTGATTTATTTCAACATGGCAAATGCTCTTTTATATTTGAAGTATGATTTAGATGAATGTTAGCTCACCAAACTACATATTTGCTTCAAGACTAAGCTTTCTTATAACCTTGCAAGGTTCATAGACTGGTTGGTAGTTTGCTCTAGGTGGAGTGCAATAAACAAGTGGGAAAAGGTCTAGTTTAAGACGTAATATACGTTAATGTAACCATAAACATGAAATCATAAAACTCTGTTTCCTTCATCATGCATATCAAATTTTTTTCTATCGTTAAAATGCATGTTTTGATTATGGCTAATAAAGAACACACCATTATATGATGCAAGATTATCTGTTGGAATGGAGTTGCATGAATTTAATACTCTAATCATGAACTTTTTCTATACATTTCAATGTGTTTGATAAATTTCTTGCGATGAATCAAGGTTCAAATAAAAAAGTTAATATTTGGATGAATAACATATGTTGAATGAAATTCATTAAGGTGTTGTTTGGTCAGCAACAAAAGTAGTGCATGTGCGTTGCATTCATTTGCGGTTGTCTGTAGTTCAATGTGCTTGCATTTCATTATATAGTTCATTTTCAATGTATTTGGGATTCACTAGATTTGGGCAAATTTAAAATACACGGTTTTGTGTAAAGTGATGATGTAGCTCCTACCGCCACTGTTGGCTGCTTCTTGTTGCCCGTTGTGCGGCCACCTCTACCGCCGCCAATCGGGACCTGTCGCACTCCAGTTGTTGTTCACTTTAATGGATCTATTATACATTGAATGCTTTTTTCTTCAAATTAAATAAGAGGATACAAAGTCCTGGCTTATTTTACACCAAACCAATAACTCAAAATTAATCTAAATACAACTCATTCCTTTAATACTAAATTCCTTTCACACTACATTCCTTTTTCACCAAACCAAACAACCCCTAAGCAATCCCTCATGCTATAAATGATAGAAAATGAATGAGCTGCTATGAATGTATTTCAAAATTATATAAAAAAAATCTAATTTAAAAATAATAATTAATATTGGATGATGAAATGGAACTATTTCAATATATTTTTTGTTTTCAGGTCTGAGCTGAAAAATTATTCTAAACAATACTTGATAATGTTTTATTAGAATCTCATAATGTCAACAAGCCAATCAGATGCACCGTTGATCAAAAGCATGTGAAGTAACCATGGTTATGGTTATTGTTATGAAGTAACCGTTGACCAACCATTTTTAGTTCCTATGGGGAACAGTAGGGTAAGCATAATAATAGTGCTAATATTTAAAAAAAATGATTCCCTTGAGACCATCTTTTAGATGTAACGGTGGTTATGTTTATTTTAATTTATGAGGCAGTTATGTTTTTTAATTTTATAGATGCAACTAGCAAGATAATGTATCTTATATGAAATATTTGACAAAGATAATTCAAATTTGGCTAGATTTTAACTTTTTTGATACAAAGATAAAAATACAACATGACGAACAAGATGTTAATCATATCATGCGAATAGGCAGCACTCAATTAGATTTACCAAATAACTTAAATTAAAGAAAATTAGAGGATATACAATACCTCGCCAAAGAACAAATTAACCTTAGGTTCTACTTCAGTTTTTTCAGTTGTTAACTCAGATAGTCTGTTGATTCGCAGATGCTCATAGATGACACTGAAAGAGTGCCGGAAACTGGAAGTAAGAGGCAATGCCTTCTCAATATTGTAGAGACTGGCAACAAAAGGGAGAAGTTGAAAGTTTTTTTGTTGGCAACAAGAGCAGTGATAGTGCAAGGAAGTGCATGACTTGGACGATTGTTGTTTTTGTTCTGGTCTGTTGTAGGAGGTAGCAACAGCTGTTGCAGATTGATATTGTAGCTCGAAAAAGAAACTGGACTATTTGTTCCTTTTTTTTCTGTGTTTTGGCGACAAAACATAGAGGTTAAAGCTGACATAGGAAGGCAGAGTATTAGGCTGCTGGTGTACAGAAATACCGAGCGAAGGAACAGCAATTTGTTTTCTGAATAATTTGCTGGTATTCAGATGTGAGATTGGTTGTTTAAACCTTAAAAATTGATTATTACTTTTAAAAGAAAAGAAGACAGATGCCCTAAATAAATACAGAAAAAACTAGATACTAGTATAAGCTTTTAATTTTGAATCTGTCATTTTATCTTGTATGCTACATCAATAATGATAATGAGCGGCTCAAGGTGCTTAGTCAAGTTATGCTTCCTGTTTGTTGGCCGGCATATACATTTTTTGATTTACACTTTGTATTGGGGTTACTTCCATGTTAATTATAAGGGAAATTTACACACATACCACACAATTCTTATGCATTTACGAATCTAACACCCAAATTTGATATTTACACTTCACAACTTATTGGTGTCATAAACCTATGTATGAAACTGTGTATTTCACTTTTAAAAAGATAGTGATGATGGTCATTTTATTTATTGTTGAAGATTTGAATGATATGCATGTTAATATGAATATTTAGGTGTTAGATATGTAAATACATAAGAATTGTGTTGTAAGTACGTAAATGCCTTTTATAAATCTCTTTTAGAAATAAGTGTGTCCCCGATATATATTCTTTAGATGATTTTATGACCAAATTGTCAATCGACCACAGGATTTAGATGAACTGTTTCATTTTCTTATCTAGATAGCCTCCGAAGGTCTCAAGCACAGAGTATTTGAGATCTCTCTGGCAGATCTTCAGAATGATGAAGATCAAGCTTACAGAAAGATTAGGCTTCGTGCTGAAGATGTGCAAGGCAAGAATGTCCTCACAAACTTCTGGGTATGCCACCAAAAACTTTTTTTTTAATATATATTTATTATTTTATTTAAGGCTCTAAATGATTCTGTGCTGGACATTCTTTACCACAGGGCATGGATTTTACTACTGATAAACTCAGGTCCCTAGTTCGCAAGTGGCAAACTCTCATTGAGGCACAAGTAGATGTGAAGACCACTGACAACTACACCATGAGGTTATTTTGTATCGCATTCACCAAAAGACGCCCCAATCAGGTCAAGCGCACTTGCTATGCTCAGTCCAGTCAGATCAGACAGGTTCGGCACCTCCAAAATTAAATTTTCTATTCTAATTTGGCCAACCCCTTTTATTTTTCAACTTCCATAAGTTTTCTTGCCATTTTTTGCTGTTTTTTTATAGATTCGTCGAAAAATGAGAGAGATAATGATAAACCAAGCATCGTCCTGTGATCTGAAGGAGTTGGTGCAAAAATTCATTCCTGAGGTGATTGGCAAGGAGATCGAAAAGGCGACAACGAGTATTTACCCCCTTCAGAATGTGTTTATTCGAAAAGTTAAGATTTTGAAGGCTCCAAAATTTGATCTTGGGAAGCTCATGGAGGTATGCATGTTTGCTGCCGCTCTCTCTGAACTGATTGTAGATGTATATGATTTGTTCCACTCACTTACATACCACCCCACCCAATTCCTATGTATTAACATATCTATCACATAAAAAATACCACATTTTTACTTTTAAAAGGTGAAATGCACCTTGTCAAACATAGGTAGGGCGGTATGCATGTAAAAATTGCAGTTTAGATGTTAGATGTGTAAAAACATTGGAATTGAGTGTTGTGAGTATAAAAATCTTCATTAGAATAACATGAGTTTTACTTACCACTTCATGATGATTGCAGGTGCATGGTGATTACAAGGAAGATTTGGGTGTCAAGCTTGATAGGCCTGTAGAGGATGTTTCTATGGAAGGTGAAGCTGAGGTTGTTGCAGCTTAATTTAATTATATATAATTTTTTAAATTATGAAAATAAGATATTTGTTTGATTGCAAATGATATTCCAACGTTACGTGCTGAACTAAAATGCAGTTTTGTTTTCCCCCAACCTTTTTTTTATATGTTTATATTGTCTGATGCTTGGATTTCTGATTATAATTTTATTGGTTAATTGGTAGACATTACTCAGTTGGAAATATCTATTTTCTGTATCTTTTTTTTTGTGCTATAAATTATTTGGTTTTGTGTCAATATTTTGGGAAATTTACATACATACCATACAATTCTTGTGTATTTATCCCTAAACCCTTTTGGCAACGATGGGATTCTAATGCACAAAGAGTCGAAGACATCGAGGGTATCGTGGCATACAAAGGCTCTGAAGTCAACTATTGAATTGCGGTGTACAAAGATCGATGAAACTCCTATCTTGCTTCTCCTTTCGCTCTGATCCCGCCGAAAACCAAGGAACTGTCTTTCTCTTTTAGAGACGAATGGATCACAACTTACAAGTACTTCTGCTGAAGGCAAAAACGGAATTGCAGCATGCAAAGATTGCGAAAACTCTTAGATTGCTCCTTTCGCTTCTATCCCACCTGAAAATAAAGGAACTCTTAACATTTTTTCTTTTATGTGACAATTGGATCATAACGTACAAAGACATTCGTAGAAGACAACGACGGAATTGCGCCATACAAAAATCTCTGAAACTCCCGTCTTTCTCCTCCTTTGGCCTTGCTCCGATGATGTTAATGGTGACATTAAAAGTGGGTGTTGATTTTGTTTTTATCTTAGTGTTTTTGGTGCTAAGAATGTAAGTATTGAAGTTTGGGTGTGAGATATATTGAAAGCCTCCAAAGTTCTATATTTATATTGAGATGGTAAAAATGTATATAGTATATAAATATGAATGAATTTATTGAATTACATAGATATAATGGCATACTAACATTTTATGTAGTCACCCCTAACATCCAAATATATAACATTTAAGTATTATAATTATACTAAAATTTAAGTATGAAACGTTGAATTCACATAAAAAAAATATTTAATAATTGTAAAATTTTAAGGTGATGTTAAAGATTTGAATGTTATAATATTATATATATGAATATTGAAGTTAGCATTAGATATATAAAAACATGATTGTCTTATTACTTTTTGGCATTTACATACATTCCACATAATTATTACTTATTTATATATGCAACACCTAAAAATTCATATTTGCATGCATAACGTTCAAATCTCTAGTATCACACTCCTCTTTCAACATTAAAATCTTCTCATCCTCTTTGTTTAGTTCTCCCACATTCACATAAGTTCCCTCACAATGGCTGTAACATTTTAAAATAAGGCCATTTACATTCATACCCCTCAATTCCTATCTACCATTCGAATCTTTCATGTAATCATATCAGACCAAAATTATCACTGTTAAAATAGAGTACAGTTTTTCATATATAGATAAGATGATATATATGTAAAATTAAATATTAAGTGTTCGATATGAATACATAGGAATTGAGTGGTATACATAGATTATTGGCCACCCACAGGAATGTTATCAACTATAGTTTCACCATTTTTGACCTTCATCTCTATATGCTTCTGTCATTATAATTAATCTTAGGGTTCATTTGATTCCTTATAGTTACAAATCATGCTTTAAAATGATTAAATTTATTTAATTTATCATTAGTTGGAGGGGGTTGGATATAGACTTATAAATGTCCCCAAAATTATTTTCAAAACTTTTATTTTGTTTAGAGAAATTCTTGGGAACAAGAACTTTAGAATGCCAATTCAAAATTTTAAATGCTAAATATACATCTGGATATAAAATATGTATGTGTGTGTGTCTATATATATTTCTGCTAGAGACTATTAGATGAACTTACAAACTAATCTCATATGCCTCAAAATTTTATTCCACACATAAACGGTTTCAAACCCATGACCCGAGAGGTCTTACAGACCCTACCACACACACACACACACACGCACACACATATAATTGTATGTGTGTGAGTAAAATCAAATTATTTTGAAACAAAAAACTAATATGAGCACAATACTAACCAATTTTGTATTAATGATTTGTACAAATTGTTGAAAAATGAATGTAATATACAAAACATGTACCATAATTGAAATTGAATATTTAAAATACTTTGAAGTTATTTGATCTGATGTAAACCAGATGCATGAATTCACATTTTTGTGTTCGGTTTAGAGAAAAATGAAATCAATGTAAAACAACATCAGCAATAGTGGCAAGGTGAGGGGGCAACTGTCGCGACAGGTTGTTGCCGACAAGAGGCAATGGTTGTTGAGCTGCAGAAGACGAGGGGCAACAACGATGGCAAAGGGAAGTTGTCGGAAGACTGCAATTTACATTGCATGTGAAAATCACCCAAATCTAATAAAAAATATAAATAGACAAAATAAATATTATATATTTCATCCTAACAATTTGCACAACAATACAACATTTGCTCACAATAATCAATCAAAATTAATACAGAAAAAACACATAAATTAAAAAATTTCAAACATAAATCCAGTTCACTCCAAACAAAATCCCCAAACCTCAAAACAGATTCACAACATCAGAAGCCCAGATACTCAGCTCTTAGAATTGGAATGCTTCACAAGCCATTCTATAACAACATCAATGTTGGTCGTGTTCTTGCAAGAGATCATGAAGCAGGAAACCTCTCTATCAGTAATGGCTTTCAGATCCCTAAATTACAGTATTTCATAAGTTCAAACTACAAATAAATGAGTAATGAAGATATAAAATAATTTTTTTTCAAAAATAAGGATTTTACATTTCTTCTGTCAAGGCTTCTTTAGAGAGAGCTTCTGGCTTGTCAATTTTGTTCCCAAGTAGCAGCAATGGAATGCCAGTGAGTGAAGGCTTGCTCAATAAGTCATGGAGTTCGCCTTTCGTAATAGATAAGTTGTCGTGATCAGCTGCGTCAACGACGTACCTGCAGGAGAATGTAACATGCAGTTTTAATATGATTTGTTGAGATTGGAAATAAGGTTTCAGAAAAGGGAAAAAATGGAGGTTTGGTATATGTAAAAATTTTAGGGATCCCCACTTTTTTGGAATCTTCTATTTTATTATTTTTTATTTTTAGTAGTTTCTACTTTTAGGATTAGCTGTTGTAATTTCTACTTCCTTTTTCCATAATGAGGATTTTATAGCTTTTCTAATGTGGTAGTCTTTCTCTGTTATTTATCTTGTAACTGAGTTTTAGAGAATTGAAGACGAATAATTATTTTCACCTCCAAAAAACTACATGGTATCAGAGCCCATCTTCGCATGGCATCAAAGCCCATGTTCGGCTTTGAAATGTCATCCTAATCCTGTCGAGTTCATTCGCAAAAGGTCAGTTGTGTGTCTCTTTACCTTCCCATGTTCGCCCAAAACCATCGTCTTTATGACCCCTTGCGATACAACCTCGATTATAGCTCACTGGGAAGATAGTGACTGGATCACGTCTCAGAAGGCAATGATTGGATTGCATCATTCAAAAACCTCTCATGAGAGTAGTGATTAGAGTTCGTTACGAAAGGAAACAATTGAATCACGACATTCAGAGAAACAAGGTGTCCCTTATCTTTCCTCTGATCACGCACCTTCCTTAGAAGCATCATCCGGTTTTTCCAGCGTGACAGAACTCATGATCGAAGTAGTTGTTCGTGTGTCTCCTCCAAAATCATGGTCTTCTTCTTCGAAGATATCGTAGTTGCTACTCATAGATGTTTCTTCTTCGTAGCCACAACTCACAATCAAAGCCAATGTTTTTTATCCACGTGTCCGAACTCACGATTTGGAACACTTGCAAGGAACACCGATCGTGAGGATGCTTGCAAAATTGTAGCCTGCTGAAGACGCTGCTCGTGACCTATCGTTGCCACGAGAAGACACTCTAAAGGCACGATCGAAGCAGGAGCTCCTCGAGATTCTATTTTCCATCACAATCGAACACACCATTGAACTCTCATCATAATCGGACTCACAAATCGAAGCCCAATCATGAATTAGGCTCTTATTTTTTCCTAGGAACCCTGATAGTGTTGTTTTTCTTTGATGTAGTAGATGTTCGTGAGTTTTCTCATGCATGTTTTGATGATGTCGTACAAGTTGGAGATGACTAACACCCAAAAAATTTCTACCATCTCTAATGATATCAATAATTCAAAAACCACTTCGCCTCACCCATTAGGCACGAGCATTGCAAAAAACCATGGCATATGAAGGGGACATGTTGGAAGATTCATGATAAACCCGCAAATTCGAAACAAAAATCTAAACGTGAAGGTCAGAACGATCAAGCCATTGCTGATGAAACCCAAAACCTTCTACCAACTTTAATGCAATACCTTCCATTGAGGAGCAATTAGAGCACCTGCACAAATTCAATCCCCAAATTTTGTCTTGCTCTTCAATACAGAATGATAACTCTCTAGCCACAACATTGTTAAGTGTTAACCTTAATTTTATTCATTCTCGAATAATTGATTCTGTATCAACTGATTATATGACTAATTGTTCTAAATTATTCTCATCTTATAAACCTTATGCACGCAATAAAAGGGTCAAAATTGTCGATGGTTTCATCTCGATAATTACTGAAATATGAACTGTCAAACTCACATCATTGTTAACCCTTCGTGGTATGCTCCATGTTTCCAACTTGCCTGATAATCTATTGCGCAAAATTAGTTTTGATTATCAGTTTCAGGTTAATTTTTACTCTTCTTATTGTGAGTTTTAGGAATTGACTACTAGGACCCTGATTGGCAGTGCTAAGAAAAATAATTGACTCTAATACTTTGATGATGAACTTGATGTGAATAGACAATGTCAAAATATTAGTTTAAATTTTGGCTTTTTTTCCAAAGACACTGATATTATGCCATGACTTATAGGTTAGGTCATCCTAGTTCAAATATTTAATACTCATATTTTTTAGTTTATTTTAAAATAAGAATACCAACTTGACAATATAAAATTTGTTTGTTTTTCAAACATTATCATGCGTCTTTTCCTCTGCAAATTTACAAACCAACTATACACTTTATTCAAATTCATAGAGATATTTGGGGCCCTAATAAATATCTCACACACTCTAAATAAAATGGCATGTTACCTTTACTGATGATCACACAAGATTAAGTTGAATGTATTTAACAAAAAAAAAATTAAGTGAAAATAATTTTCAAAAACCATTATACTATCATATAAACACCATTTCAAAAAATCATTTAAATATTATAGAGTAATAATGGTTAAGAGTATTTCAAAAATGTTTTGGGTTGTTTTCTTTCTGAAAAAAGAATAATTCATCAAAGCTCGTGTCGACACACAAAAAAAAAATAATGAGACTGAAATAAAAAAATAAAGAGAAAACTACATACATATCACCAAATTCTTATGGATTTATCTATCTCACACCCAAAGTTTCATTTTTTCACACATAACACTTTATCTATGGATGAAAAGATAGATTTGATAATTAAAATGTGATAATGAGTACCCACTTTTCATATGATATTTGTAAAAATGTGAAGTTTTGGTGTGACATAAGTGAATATGAAAGTTTTGGGTAGAAGCCCCAAAAATAAATACTTATTGGAGGCAACTAGAGAATTCTTATTGAAAAATTAAGAGTCAAAATATCCTAGGAGTGAAGCCGCTCTTATTGTTGCATTTCTCATTAATAGAGCATCCAATAAAGTTTTGAACTTTGAAATATTTTTTAAGGTTTTTCATAAAATTTACCCAACAAATCGGCTTTCATCTTCTTTATCTTTAAAGATATTTAGGTGTGTTGCATTTGTTCACATTCATAGTCAGAATCAAAGAAAACTTGAACCCCGAGCCATAAAATGTGTGTTTGTTGGTTATGCTCCCACCCAAAAATGGTATAAATATTTTGATCGCATTTTAAAAAAAAAATGTTTGTTTCATAGATCTCACCTTTTTGGAATTACAACAATCATTTTCACTTCATCTTTAAGTGGAGAGCATTAAAACAAAAATTTGATTATTGGATTTCAAGAATTTCTTTAAATCGAAAACTCACAAAGTAATATCCTCCAACTTTGATTGATCAACCAAAAAATTCAAGATATAATATTAGAATAAAATTGGTCTAATTTTTTAAATATTAAATACGATTCAGATCTTCCTACAATGTCATTTGATGATGTTAATACGCTTATAATAACTAACGAAGAAGAATCATGAAAAAAACATTAGTACCATTTGATATTATCTATTCATGACCAAAGATTACTGAAAATAAAGAGTCTATGAACCCTTTGCATTGCTCATAATCTCTGATCCTCCAAGTATATGTCCTCACTGAGCATTTACCCCAGTTCACTTCATCTTTAGGTTTTGTGTTTTCTAGTCTTGAACCTGAGTCTAGCCCTAATCATAAATCTAATAATTTCTCATCTCAATGCTGCTTGTAAGGGGGTGAGGTCTTGCACCCAAGATTCATTTTCTCATTATGTGTCATATGAAAGTCTCACGCCCATTTTTTGGACTTCTACCACACATTTGTCTTGTATGGAGATTCTTAATACAGTGCAAGATGCTTTAAAAGTTCCTAAATGAAAAGAGGCTATCTACGAGGAGATAGAAGCTCCAAAAAAAATGACTTATGAGAATTAGTTGATCTGCCTGAAGATAAGAAAACTATTAGATGCAAATAGGTGTTTACAGCCAAATATAATTCTAATGACTCTCTAGAATGGTGCAAGGCTCAATTGGTTGTCAAGAGATTCACTCAGACATATGATATTAATTACTTATAAACATTTGCCTCAGTAGCAAAACTAAACTTTATCAGAGTCATTGTGTCACCTACAGCTAATTTTAATTGAGCTCTACAACCATTGGATATAAAAAAAACATTTCTCAATGAGGACCTAGATGAAGAAATGTACATGGAGGCCGTTTTAGGAGTTAGTGAGAAGTTCGACAAAAAGGTATGTAAACTAAAAAAAACTCAAAATACAGGAAATTTATATTGTTTGTTAAAGGTCAAAGATATACTCAAGAGTAATGAGATTATATAATATTCTTCAGACATTCCAAGGAAGGGAAGATAGCCATGTTGTTTGTGTATGTGGAAACTAAAATTATCACTGGAGATCACATGTATGAACTAAATCATTTGAAGACTTTTGCCTCATTAGTTTTTAAGATCAAGGGTTTGGGAACTCCTAGGTATTTTCTTGGTATGGAAGTTGCTAGATTGAAGAAAGGGATTATTGTTTCCTAATGAAAGTATGTTCTTGATTGCTAAAGGAAACATGAATGAGTGGTTGTAAGCCTGTAGACACTCCAATTTATCCCAATCAGAAACTGAGATATGAGAAGGATGATGACCGAGTGATACGGTTCAATCAAAAGTTGACATGAAAGTTGATATAATCATTACATACACGACCATATATCGCCTTTTTGGTAAATTTGGTAAGTCAATTTACGCATTTTCCCTCTCAGAAAAAACCTTGAGGCAATTAAAAGGATTTTTATATAACTAAAAAATGCACTGGGTAAGAGTTTACTCTTTCAAAAAACCACAAAACAGAACATATATGCGTTCACCAATGCAGACTGGGTGGGCTCAATTGCTGACAAGAGATCTACATCCGGATAATGTAATTATGTTAGGGAAGACTTAGTTACAATGCGAATTAAGAAACATAATGTGGCGCAATGAGTAATGTTGTGGCAGAATATCGAGGTATGGTTAATGGAGTATGCGAGATGTTTTGGCTCAAGACCATTGTTGAAGAGCTACGAATCCCTATAAAGATGCCAATGAAGTTGTATTGTGACAATAAAACTGTTGTGAGCATTGAAGAAAATCCAGTAAAACATGATCACACAAAACATGTGAAGATTGAAAAACACTTCATTAAAAAGAAGATTGATTGCAGAACTATTTAGATGTCTTTCACCCCAACAACACAACAAATTATAGATGTACTTCACCAAAGGACTTTTCAGGCCTAGTTTTGAGTTCCTTGTAAGCAAGTTAGACATGATAGATATCTATGCTCCAAATTGTGGGGGTGTTGGAAATTTAGGGATTTTTCCCTTTTTTTATATCTTCTATTTTTTATTATTTTATTATTTTTAGTAGTTTCTACTTTTAAGATTATTTATTTCTGGTAATTTTTATTTTCTTTTTCTGGAATGAGGATTTTATGGCTTTCTTAATGTGGCGGCCTTTCCCTGCTATTAAGCTTGTAACCGAGTCTATGGAAATTGAAGAGAAATAATTATTTTTTCCCCCTCTTTCCCCCCCAAAAACTACAGTATGCATCCTGGAATTCTCATTTCAACTAAAAAAGATAAATCAAAGCCTTAAAAGGATCAATGGCAACCATTCTTTAATGTGCTAACTAATGCATAAGTTGTCCGGTGGTGAAAATGGAGGGGACATACCATTTCAAGGCATGAAGTTGTATAAGTTTCAGTATAGGGTTTATTAAAACATCGACATCATCAATAGCATTATGTAGTGTTATGAATCATCATTTCACAATTATAATTGATAATAAGTTTCAGTATAGGGTATTAAAACATCGACATCATCATTAGCATTATGTAGTGTTATGAATCATCATTTCACAATTATTATTGACAAGTGTTGTTGAATAATTTTTTGCAAATCATTTTGATAAGTTATATCCATGTAACTTTTGATAACTTATGAATCGTCATTTTGATAACTTTTTTCACTAGTTCACCATCAAAGAGCTTTACACTTAATTTATTTTACATTAAATCAAACACAAAATAATGATATCTTGTATTTACTTTGCACTCAATCAAATAACGTCGACTTTTTTTGAATTAGTATTGTTTTGCGTAGTTTTTTTATCTCAAAATTTTCCATTGAAGTTCTTAAGAAAATAAAATATTTCAAATACATTATATTTATTTTACACTATATTCCTTCTTACTCTACATTTAATTTTCAACAAATCAAATAGCCACAAATTCTAAGACCTCTATTTTCTAAGCATTTTCTCTATTATTTTTATTTAAAAAATAAATCACCAATTAGAACTAGATTATCTATTAAAGAAAATATATCAAGCCACCTCACTTTAAATATATTTTGTACGTATGTACACAACCATACAACAAAATATGAACTCAATGTTGACCATTGATGTAAAACTACAATATTTGAAAAATTTTATGTTGCTCCATAATTACTTCTAATATCAACCATTGCTCCATCATCCATATGTTTCATGATAAGAACATATATTTAATATATGGATTTCTATTTCGTGGTATGCCAAATTAATTCATTTGATAATCATATATAGTCTCAATATTAATAAAGCTCATATTAAAATATCGAAATTGATTCTCTAAAATTGAGTGTAAGTTCAACTAACCACTCCATAGCTCTATTGGTGACTCGTAAGCTTGATTTCTCAATAATTAGCATGAACTTGAACTTTTCTTCCTTATAAAATATCATTGCAAAAATATTTATTCTCCAATCCTTTGACATTCTTTAAATCTCAATAAGTGTCTCATCTAGACCAACGGTTTTACCCTTTATGCATCTTTTTCAAAGCTAATTCGACTATAACTTATCAATCTATAATGAACTTCATTACAAATTTCATTAAATTGTTACAAAATAATTACGTCTTCCAAAAAACAATCCTTAAATCCTTCACGAGCAGGATCTCTGTACATACATGTTGTAAGTTTGGTCCATATAAGTGTAACATTCATCTTACTAGTAGATATATAATCTTAAAACTTAAGTTCAGCCTTTTTTCCACTTGGAATAGTTTCAACCTTAGCTGGCTATCTTAGATCAGTTCTATAATCCTTAAATTTCATAGCCCCAGTGATTCAAAAGGACGATAATATATCTAATTATTGTTAATTTTCTAAAATAAGTTAGCATTTTCACATGATTTCTGAAAAGTTTTCTCTCTAATCACTGCCATATAAGATTTTACCATCATGGCACATAGCCAAACTAACAAATTTGAATAAAAAACAGCAACTAAAAATGGAAAAAATAAAATTTGAAGGATTGGAAAAAAGCATACACAATAGCAGAGACTGCACGGCAATATCGCTCCCACATGCTGCGAAATCTTGGTTGGCCTCCAAGATCCCATAACTTTATAGTGACATTTCCTTTAGTAACCTTCTTCATATTAAACCCTACCTTCAATATCAAACAAAAATATAGTTAGATTTATTTAATGAAAACAATTCAAGTTTAAATATTAGATATGTAAATACGTAAGAATTCAGTGGTATGTATGTAAGTAAATCTTCCAAGTATAGTTAGGTTCATAAGATGAAAGTGATAGGTTGACTGAAACAGGAAGAAATATCAATCCTGCTGTATATATACCGTTGGAATCATGTCTTCGCTGTATCCACCAGTCTGCAAAAAGACAACTGAATAAGCCAAGGTGAAGCATTATTCAGGAGAAAAAAAAATGAAAATTACAAACGACAACAGAAAATCACAGATACGGACCGCAATAACATTCACAAGTGATGTTTTTCCAGCATTCTGGAGTCCGATTAAGGATAACTCCATTTCCTGTTTGAAGAAGAAGCTGCAGAAATAAGAAAAGCAGAATCTTCAATACAAGCAGACGACATATTTTGCAGAAAATAATCTGAATCTTCTGATGAACACATGAAGAACTCAAAAACTGTTCAAAACTTCAGACTTTCGATAACATGAAAAGCTGGTTGCAGAAAAACTTGTAATGTCCGGTGTTCCAAAATGAAATCATTTCGCAGGAACAGCTTACAGGTTAGACGATTACAGATATATATTTATATATAGCATAGATTGATAGAAGCAGAAGATTCATTAAAGAAAAAAAATATAGATTCTGCTTCTTCCTTCCTCCCCCTCACCACCATTGCATCTCATTATCTTGGATCAAAGCTAATAAGCTTGTCAGAAACATTAAAAAAAAAGACGACTCATCAATAACAATAGCCGCAAAAGTCGAATCAAACCCTAAAAAGCTGTCTGCCTTCTGCAACAAATATCAAGGCATAAAGAAACCGCCACAGGAAATCAAAAGGAATTAACAAAAGCATTTTACGAATCGTAAATGAATCGACAGAATCCGAACCAATGCAGTCGAATCAGGTTACCTTCGCAGCCAATTCAGAAAAGAGTCCCATAACCACATGGTGGAAGAAGAAATTTGACAATACGAAAGCGATTAGGGTTTAAAAAGCAGTGATATCCCCTGCGCTTCCGCTCCGTTTTGAAAATCGCCTCCCTGAGCCAAGCCGCCGTCGAGAGAGTTGCCGGCGAAATAAGCCCAAAAAAATAAAAAATAAAATAAAAGGCGGTATTTACATACATACCACATAATTCTTATCAATTTACATATCTATGTCACTCAATTACCACATAAAAATATTTAAATAAATTAAGTAGAGCTAACATAAATATCAAATTTTAGGAATTAGATGTGTAAATAGATAAGAATTATATGATATATATGTAAATCTAAAAAAAAAGTATTTAATAATAAAAATGATTTTTAATGCCTATTTCTAGGCAGTTAATGTTAGCGCTGGAGCCCGATCCACTCCTGCCTCCCGTTTCGTGAAACCGCGCCAACTCACACTCCCGCTCTTCCGATCGTGAAAGGTCGTGATCTCTCGCCTTTTCACTCTCGCGCCAACCGCTTCCGTCTTCCTATGTTGTGAAGCGTAGCATCTCTTCTCTCCCTCATGTTCGTGATAAAAGTTTTCAGACGGCTCTCTTTCAGTTTTTAAAAGTCACGGTGTTCCTCTTTGGGCTTCCTCATAATAGAAGGAAGAAAAGTGCAAGAAATTGTTCCTTGCGGTGAAGAAATAATAAGAAGATTGTTCTTCATTCGCTTCTTCTTGGTGACTTGTGGCAGAAGAGAAATTATGTTTATTTCTCTTGCAAGTTTGTCTTATTTAGTGTAAAGTTTATTCGGCGTATCTCGGTGTAGAGAGAGAAAAAAAGAGAGACAAGAAGAGAGATCAACAAAGTGGTAGTGAGAGATTCCTCTTGTAAGTTGAGGTGATCAACTGATGTAAATTCCTCAAGTAATAAAATCTTCTGCAATTCCGTTGACGTAGAAAATTTGTCGAACCACGTAAATCTGTGTGTTCTTTTCTACTGTGATTTTTCTCGTTCTATTTTTTTCGATTCGTCGATCGTTCTCCTGCTTGATTTATATATATACAACATCGACCGGTATAGTTCACAACAAACATCGAAAAGGAAAAGAGATTAAATTGATTTGTTTTAGTTATAAATATTTTAATTTGTATGACATAATTTTATTTGAAATGCTTGATACATGTAATATTTATTTCCGTTCATTTTTTTTAATTTTTATTTTATTTAAAATTTATATTTTTTTTCGTGCAAAATTTTTTTTATATTTGTTAGGTTTTTTAAAATAAATTAAATAATTTTAAAAAAAATTCAGAAAATCTTAAAATTATTTTAATAGATTTTAAAAGAGAAATAAATATATTATAAGATATCATACATATTTTATTTTGAGAAAAAAATATAAATTAAATAAATTAAAACATAAAAGAATAAAAATAAAATATGACACCTCGTAATATTTATTTGGGTATTAGATGCATGCTACATAATTTTTATGTGTTTACATGTTTAAAAAAAATATATTTCATATTTGTTTATATAGTATCTTAGTATCATAATTGCATTAGAATATGTCTATTAGTATGAATCTCGAGGCCTTTACATAAATCTTGAGATAAGATTTTAAATAAGAAATATTAAAAAATTCATACAATGCTCCAATTTCAGTAAACTTACACTCAAATCAATTGGCTCGATGAGAAAAACCCAATGATATTAAAATTGATCAAATCCAAGTCAAATTAGACTTAGATTAAGTCATTAAATAAATTTTGAAAGCTTTCAGAGCAAATTTGGAAGATTAAACCAACGTCAAATTTGAAAAGCTTATTGTCTAATGAAGTGTCCCGACATGGCGAATCCAAGAAGTCCAATATTGCTCAGTTTCGACATCATTAAGGCTTTCAAATCTCCATCCAACTTGTCTGATCATTGAAACATTTTTGAGCAGTTCGATCAGGTTGGTTCATGTTCCATCATCAATTGTAATCGGGACTTTATAAATAAAGCCCCGCCCTCTCTTGATGAGAATAAAACTTGAGGCTTCCGAAGAGCCTGAAATTTTGAGAATGAGCTAAAGTTCAGCACCGCTCCTATTATCGCAATCACAATCGACCGTCGTCGACCGCCGCCAACTGTCATCGACCGCGGCCGATCATCGTCGTCCCTCGCTAATCACAGTCGACCACCATTTATCGGTCACTATCGGTCGTCGTCTGTTCCTTACAACAAGTACTTCAGAGCAACGACTGTAAATAAAAAATTTAGTACTTCTTGTGCGATAATAGATTTATGTAATCATCAACTTATAGTAAATCTCTTCAACTAGGTTTTCCACGCAAAAAACTTATGATGTCACTATTGGTTGTCCTCTCTCTTCTGAGTGTGTGTTAAATGCTCGTACAACTCTAAAATGATAATTCACTACTCTACCGCTACAAATCTTGTACCACACATCATGTATAAAAATAAATTTATTTTATAAACATCAATATTATTAGTTTTCTTATAAAATCTTAAAAATATTAGGATCATAATTAATAAATGTTAAAACATGTATATTAGATACATAATTACATTAAAATTTATATCTTCAATTTTGTAATAGTTTCTCATCACTTCACTTGACATTCCTTATCTATTCCATTATTTAGAGATATTAATTTATTGAAAGATTTACATACCACTAAGTTCCCATGCATTTACATATCTAATAACTTAATTTCAATTTTTACATGCATACCTATGAAAAAAAGATATATTTAGTATGTAAATGGCACTAAATTATTTATGTAAATAGATAGAAATTAGGTGTATGTATGTAAATAGCACTAAATTATTTATGATCTTACAAATTTGTGTTATTATGATCCCATATTAATATTTAATTCCTTGTGAACCGTCTTATTCTAAATTTAAAATATTTAAAAGTCAAGCTGACATATTTAGCTCACATATTTTATATGTAAAATATTAGTAGTAAAATTCATCCTTTATATTATTTCAATATTAATATTGATGAGTCCCTAATAAATTTCTATTATTGTGTACAAATCTTAAAATATTTTAAATAAGAAATGCTTTAAATATAATTTCATGATCATCTAAAGTAATGATTTATGAATCCGGATTCAATCTAGCTCAAATCAACAGTGTGAGCACAATTGAATGCTTTGGATCTTCAATTTAATGATCAAATGAATTCTTAAATTAACATATTTATAGTTGAATCAAGCGTCTCGATGAGAAGAATCCAAAATTCTGATCTAAACAAGCCCAAATCAGCATTTTAAGCATAATTGCATGCTTAGGATCTTCAATTTAATGATCAAATGAATTATAAGATTAACATATTTATAATAGATTAAGTCTCCCGATGAGAGGAATCCAACGACTGTAATATCACTTAATTATGATGTCATTGTGAATCTCAAATCTTAAAAAAAACTACCTATGATCAAGGGGGTTCTGCATGGACCAATCGATCAGGTAATGCGAAGTTATCTACCAAAAGACTAAAATGGCAAAATCATAAATATATCAATATACCTCTATCTTCACCTGAAGGCGAAAAGATGGGAAGTACAAGTGAAATTCCAATCTATACTTGAGAAAATCCTAACACTTGTAATTTTTAGTTTTATAAATATTAGTATAGTTTTCATTGTAATATCATAATCATGCTCTATCTATTTTGAGAGAAAAACATACTCTCATCCATACAAATACATAGTGGATTATTTTGACTAGACTAAACATCATTATTTTTTCTCTTTAGGGTTTTTCACGTTAAAATTTTGATGTCTATATTCAATATATTGTTTTATCGTGTATGTGCTGAATTTTCGTACGACACTAAGAAGATATATCACTATTCCATCGTCGTTAATTTTCGAGCATGCAACGAAATATACGATTGATATATATTTTATTTGTTATGTAGTTTCTTCGTGATTGATCACAATTATAGAGGATTAATATGATGCATGAAGTTAGATTGAGATGGATAATCTTACCTAAATTATGTATATCTATTAATAAAATTATTTAATTTAATATTAATTGTATTCCATTTTAATTAAATACGAGCATATGAATTTTTGGTACAATTTAGAGGATGTTT
Source organism: Phalaenopsis aphrodite (assembly GCA_003013225.1). NCBI lineage: Eukaryota > Viridiplantae > Streptophyta > Magnoliopsida > Asparagales > Orchidaceae > Phalaenopsis > Phalaenopsis aphrodite. The sequence goes on along the minus strand of NEWO01000020.1, from coordinate 1,231,030 downwards.
ATCATTGTGATGGGACATAATGTCTTCAAATATCATGATGTCAGCCCTCTCATGTCATTTCATTAATATAATTAGAGAAATTATTTTATGCCTAAATTTATTTGGAGAGCCACGCATAAAAATTTAAAAAAAAAACAAATAAATAAAATATTAAATACAAGTAATTTTTTTATGTAGAAAAAAAGAAATAAAATTCAATAAATTATTTGGCAAGTTTTCTACATATTTAATTTTCTTAATGACGCAATAATTAAGTGATATTTAATTAGTTGGATTTAATATTTACCTTATAAATATTTTTTTTTATAACCCTTGATATTCTCTTAAAATCCAATTAAATAATTTTATAAGTATATAATAAATGATAAATTTATCTTTTCTTGATTAAAATTTCCGGCATGTTTTTATTAATCTCTAAAACCAAGCAATCATAAATTGGCTTTATATATTTAGAGTGAAAATAGATAATCAACTATTTTTTAGAATGCAAAGTTTTTCTTTGCTTCACTTCAAAGTGTCACTCTTTTACTCCTTGAAGAATTGGAGATTTAGGATGCATTTGGGGCGGTGATGCAGCATTGTGTTGCAGTTTGTTATGTTTGGCAAAATTATATTTTATCAGCTTTCTTAAAAAAATTGTAGCTAGAAGTTGCATTTTCCCACCAAACATGTCTACTTATAGTGATTGTTGGATAGTTAACTTAAGAAAAAAAAAAGTCATTGACAACAACATTTTGAACAACAACTTTTTTAACAGCTTCGCAACCGCTTCTTCAAACAACTGCAACTGCTCCAAACATTCCCTTACATGGTATCACACAAATATATATTTATATATTTAAGTTATTAAATTTAATATTCATTTAAATAATATTCTAGTGTTACAATTATATCAAATATATACATAAAAATATGCATCTTATTTTTAAAAAAGTTAATAATAATAATAATAATGTTTCATATACTATTGTGGAATTCTGATTTTTTCGTGAATTACATCCAATGAATAAAACATATGAGATAGAGATAGAGAGAGAGATGTGTAATAATAAGCATTAATTTGAATTATTGATGAACCACTTTCTCATAAAATGATTCCCTCCTATATTATAGAAAATGATATACAATATGAGAAGTTATATGTTTAACACTGTTTTAAGAGGGGTGTCATAAGATATTTTAGGTATTTTGCGTGTACGGGCCTATGACTCGGCTACTCTATGACATAATTGATTGAAATTTGTTTGCCTTGGTTTAGCAAAACCAGTGCGTTCGACTATGCTAAACGAGGGTTGTCAGTCAGTTTGATGCTCTTCGAGCTGACAAGAATCAACTCGATCAGTTTGGTTATGCTAGTTGGCTGTTATAGCCAACTACTGGTCCCTAGATAAGGAGTTACTGTCAGCAGAACGTGACTAGACTATCAAGCAGAGAGTGAATCATCGTAACCCTATGGAAACTCATTCCTCAATAAAAGGGTTCTTTGAGATATTCATGGATTATATTATTGCCAATTCTCGACCACTGATGAGGATGGTCGATGATACAAACTTCTTCTTTTGAGTTGACTTGCGATGTTAGGCAGATTGATTCCTCTTTTGACATTAATTTTTTGTTGGCCTTCAGTTTCGTTTCAGGAGGTCTCATCTAGTCAAATGAGTAGACACGTTGGTCTCCCACTATTCCCGCGGGCACATTCATGATGTACATATACTTAAAAAAAATAAATATTATATAAATAAATTTCAAAATTTTTACACTTAATATAAAAAAATATATTAAAAACTTGCGTATAAATTTATCATCTAAATTTTTAGATCCTCATGCAAAGTATCCATCTTCCATGCTATGAGTTGCCAGAGAAGATGCCATAATAATTAATTTGATTATTAGAAAATAATTATCTGTATTAATTTAAATTGGTAATTTCAATTTTAATTGTAACATTATCATAAAAAATGTAGTATTACTCAATCACTTACGTGTATAATATTTTTTATTAAATAAAAAATAACTATCATTTATCAAACGTGACTCAAGTCCGAACCCTACCAATTACGTCGGACTCTCTTACTTCCCTTCCAATGTTCCTGTAGAGAAAGCTAGCATTCCAGAGAGATCCCAGCGGCACATCATACGAAAGCCGAAGTTTTTTTAACTCACAGGTCGATTGTCGAATCACCAAACCCTACCTAATAGAGACGTATAAGCTGACAGAAAATTTTTTTTTTAAAAGGAGGATTTTGGCAAGTTTTCTGTGATAAATGTTACTTAAAACTCTTGTGTCTTGCGGTAAGAAGAGATCAGAGATTACTGAGCGAGAAGGAGAGAGCTGCGATTGAATTGCTCTCATGAATGTTCTTAAAATGGCGGAGACACCAAGATCAGCGCTTTTGCTGCCAGGTGCGTTGGAAAAATACGAATTTTTGTTTCGAGTTTGTCGGATCTGTGGATTGGGTTTAAGTTGCAGGTTTTGATCATGATGGGTTGATTTACAGTTTTCTTTTCTTGAAGGGCACGCGAAATAGTTTTTGGGGTGTAGTTTTTTTGTGAATATTTCTGATTTGAGAGCGGATTGCGGCATTAGTTTCAATTTAATTATGATAGGTGGAAGTTGGAATTACGGTTCTTCAAGGATTTCAGGGAAATTCACTGCGTTAAGCTAAACCATACTGAATTTGAATTTTATCAAAATATTCCTTTTTGTTGTTTCTATCATATATATTTTTTTTGCTTTGTGGGAAAGTTGTGATGGAGGTGGGATTAGATCCCAGAAACTTCACAAACAACTTCTAAAACTATAGTGGCTGGTTTCCTCTGCTTCTATTGCTCCACCCATAAAAAATTGATTTTTTTTTTCAAAAACTCAGTTGGATTTATGCTCTTTTTATATGCCGAACTTTTTTCCAAATTTAGAACATTACAAAATGTCAACTGGTTCTCCTTTGTTTGGAACTAAATATGTCATGTTTTCCTTATTGCAGCATTATCATGGAGTTAAGTAAAAGGGGGAGACTGAGGATGAGGATCAAACACAGGAAATCATCAGCTTTCCATTGCAATGCAGGAAGCAGATGTTCCGTGTCAATTGTTTTGTGGAGCCTTGTGGGATGCATCCTCATCATCCATTTCGTCTCCCTACTCAATCAGAAGAATGAGGATAACCGAGTTAGATTGAAAAACCATAATTTTACGCAAGAATTAGAGGAATATGAGGACGAAGAATTTCACATGCCCGCTCCGCGGGGCAAGAGGAATCCTCGTGCTTTCAAAAGGAAGGGACCGAGGAAGCAACATTCTGTGATCGATGAGTTTCTCGATGAGTCATCTGAGTTGAGGCCTTATTTCTTCCCTGATCAAAAGTATGCAATTGGTCCGACGAGGGAGATGAATGACAGCAAGCATTTCTATCCGGGGCGGCTATGGTTGGACACCAATGGAAATCCTATTCAAGCTCATGGAGGAGGGATTTTGTTTGATGAGAGATCGGCGACGTACTATTGGTATGGGGAGAACAAAGATGGGCCAACCTACCATGCTCATTCTAGAGGAGCTGCGCGGGTTAGTTATTTTCAGTTTATGTTCTTGGGTTTTGTTTAATTTCAACTTGTTTTATCCTTTCCTTAGATTCACGTATATGCTTCTCTTAGATTCATGTATATCAACATAATATATGTTTGGGGCATTTACATACACATCAACATAATATTTACATTCATTGCACTCAAATATCTAATATCACATAAAAAATACTGCTTTTACTAACTTCAAATGTATCTTTTTATAAATAGGTTTATAGCACCAAGGTGTTAATAAACAGTAAGAGCTTAGATCTTCTTAAGAAACGCTCATGTCTTCCTTAGAATTTGTGTGGCAAATTATCTCTAAATAATGAAAAAAATTTTAATTGTTTGTTTGAAGTTTGTGTAAAGTCAAATGGGCTGCATCTTTTTTTTGAAAGCATGAATATTAAACATGTCTATGACCATCTTGATCTTTATTCTTTTTGTTAATTTTTACTTAATGGCAATTAGGCTTTTGTCTGAATTGATTACCTTCATATATTTAATAATTTGTTTTGCAAATTGTCAATAATTGTTTTGGAAAATGATGCCAATTTTACATGCTTGCTGTATGATTTTTAGCATATTATGCTAGATTTGCATTATAATTCCTAGACCTAAGATATCTTATATCAAAACGAGCTTAAATACATGCCAGATAGCACTAGGAATGAAGTAGTTGAAGAATTCTAAGATGTACAGTAATCAAAGACATAAGGAATAACAGAGCTACATGAAAGAGGAATCCCAATATTGAATATGGACGTTTGCGTATAAAATCCTAAAGAGAAATCATTACTTTTCTTCTAAATTATTCAAATGTATGTCAACACAAGAATCATGCTTTGTGAACTTTGATTTTACTGAAGAAAATGTAGTTTATGAATAGTAGTTTTATATTATTTTAGGTGCAAAAAATAATTTGTAGCTATAATGTGAATCTACATATCGTGTTGTCGAATGTTTATGATGGATTTTGGTATTGAACATGAACTATAAATAGTGGTTAAAATCCCATTTTTTGACCTAAAATTGAGCTTGAATTTAAACCTTCAGGAGGAACTAAGTTTGAAATTAAAATGGAACCTATGATCGTATTAGAACCTAACTGCAATTAAAATCTGCATCAAACCTTGATTGGGACTTTGTGATTTTATATGAAATTGAATTTTCTATTCCTAAATGTGAACATGAACTTCTAATAGGAACTCTCGAGTATGAAACTAAGCTTTCAATAGAGATTGCATCCATTTCTTACTCGGAACTTGAACTAACCATGCTATTGATTTTGATAACACGACTGAAGATTCTGGTAGTTTAACTCATAATGAAGTTTCAAACAAAGATCTTTTTACAAATAGAATGGAAAATGATATTATTTTTGGTAGATTACTTATTTTTCAAGCTCATAGAGAGAAATTCAATATGAAAGTCAAATTGCATCATTATTTTTAATAAATTTTTAATTCTGATGTCCTTAAAGAAAATATGAACTTCCACTTTCATTAATATTTAAGTCCTTTGTTTGGTTTTTCTTAAAGAGGTTGTTAGTTTAATTAGATATATCATATCTGTGCCGTTCAATTAGTTTCAAATCTCCTTTGCTTCTTATCTTGTAGGGATTAACTATTAGTCATTATTAGTATTCCATAGTAAACATATTGGTATCTTACTAGTTGGTTTAGATCATTTACCCGTTTAATATAATTTGCATAAAGATGTTCAAGAGTAAGTCAACTGTGTTATGTCTATTTTAAGTCAACTGTTGATTTAAAAAATGATATTTAAAATTCATACTAAATAATAAAACAATGTTACACATGAATCCTAAAAGGTATCGTACAAGAATCTTTAAAAATCAAATGCTAGAAAAATGAGGCCATTATGAAATCATCTAGTGCATTGAGATGAAAACTTACAAATTGGAAATTTCAAGAAGTTTTTCTTTTAGTTTAATAGTTAATGCAAGCCATTATGAATGACGAGATCATGCCAACTTGTTTTTGTGGATAACAAAGTTGTGTTGCACACATGATATATTAGCTTGTGATGATTCATAAATTACCTCATAAGAAACACATAAATTATTGACCGAGGGTTTTGGGCCAACAATATGGCTAATTGCATAAATTCTCGCAATGATATTAAGTATGTCAAGTTACCAGTTGATCTTCACATCAAGATGAATAATTGATGGATTTTATGATGTTTGAGCACTCAAAATTATTGAAATATTGTGAGAATTTGCCTTTTAATGTTAAAAAAATATTAACTTGTTTCATTTAAGAAAAATGAACACGAGTTTAATTGTGGAGTAATAAAATTTGATTCTAATTTATTATTGTGTTGTAGTTGAATATAATTAATCTTGATATTTCTTTAATGTGTTTTTTGATTAAAAATTGGATGTGGAAAAAAAAAATCCTATGTAAATGGATAATTTTTTAGTATACATATTGCATGTTTTGGAGGAGGTCCCCAGCTTTCCGAGTTTTTAGTTTTTCAACTTTGTAACCTTCAAACATCAAGATCATTCATAATTTATTGTCCTCCTATAATTATTTGATATTGCATGAGTTGAACCTATTCTTTCTTTTATATGTCTTTGATTGAATACACATATAGGTAAGACATTATATTAAAATGGTAAATTACTGTGATGTGTCGTAACATTTTGGAAGACATCATTGATGATAAATCTATTATTTATGGCAAAAATATTATAAAATATGGGTGTAGAAGATTTGGACATTTTTACAAGGGAAGTGATGGTATGGATAGTAATAACCTCGAAGCATCATGAAGTTGGATAATTAACCTAAAAGTAAAGATTAATGATTGTGAGAACTAAAGTTATCACTAGATGTGAATGGAAAGGAAATAACAAGAAATAGTTTGGTCGTCACTCGTTGCACAACCATTTGAGGATGATAAACATATTAATTACTACGTGTAGATAGCTGTCAATTTAATATCATAAATCTTTTGTGCTTATTTTTTTTATTATAATAGCATCACAATATCTTCACTTCAGAAGCTAAGGATGCATTACCAATCGAGTAAATTGCTAAGTTAGTCATTTGACGATTGTTTACATGAGGCCATTTTACTCCTTTATTCTATAAAATTGTCGTATTAATCCTCAAACTCTTTAAATTAGCTCAGAAATAGTACTTTGTTTGAACTATTTTAACCTGTATTAAAAAAAAATTGGGGAATAAATTGAGATTTTTATAAATTATGGGACTAAAACTACCCACTCAAAGAGCCAGGGGGTTATGTTGACACTTTGTTCATTGCCAATCACATATTAAGATCCTAATATGAAGCTTGACTTGGAGCAATTTTTAGGTTGTCGGCATCTCAAATATACATCATTGGTTCTAATCCCTGTAAGAGTCGTTTTGCAATGCAGGTGTAAGACTTTCTATATAAAACCATCATTTAAGTTGTGTTTTTTATATGAGGAGGCTTTATATTTAGGATGGAAATTAAGCTGAATTTCTTTGGCTGGTTTGGCAGTGGTTGATTTTTTATTCAAAAGCTACGCTATAAGTTGTCTGTTTTTTAGTTTAATTTATGGAATATGAATAAAAGAATTTTTATTTATTGCTTAATGAGATCCCTGTACCCTGCAGCTACTATAGCTACTGTATCTCCAGGGTTGATAACTTAAACGGAGCTTGAAAAATTTCATTTGCAGGTTGTTCTGCCTTTTGTGTGGTTTTCATTGATTTTTGGCTTCATTACTTGTCCATGAATAAGTGGGAAGTGAGTTTTGAATTAAAGTGGACTCATTTTATGCCAGGTCTATTTACTATCGTAGGGTTGAGAATTCCTTAAATAAAATACTTGAGGCATGTAATAAGGCAGTTTTGATTTGATAAAAGTTTTTATTATAATTTTCAATCGTATGTGTATGTGAAGCTTTCGAGTATGTTACTAGTATAACTATCTAATTTTGGGGTAAGTTATCTTGTTGTATCGACAATGAGGCCTAAATTTTCTTCATTTAGTGAACTCTTTTTTTTTTTTTAAAAAAATTCTTATAAAAAAATATTTTATTCAATATTAATACAATTGGAATTTAATTTGTGATGGAAAGTTTAATTCTTCATTGATTTTTTGTTGTATGGGTTTCTTTTTAATTTATTCAAATTTACTTTATTTTTGCATCATCGATGGTGTTCAAATTCTAGTATTTTGGTTTACTCTTGCAACACATTATTTTAATAAATGAATTGATAGCGGAGGAGAAACCCAAACCTCAAAAGTAACTTTTATTAATGGGAAAATAGACACAAACTGAAAATAACAGTACTCAAACCTAAAATAATGAAACGAACACCTCGAAATTGTGTCCCAAGGGCGGTAGGGATTGGCTAGCAGTGGTCGTGGCAACAAAGATGATGTGTTGGCCGGCAGGTTTGTCTGCAGAGCAGCGGGCTGCGTGGCTGGACAATCGGTTTGGAGGGGCTAGACGGGTTTGGAGGCTGGAAAGTGGGCTGGAGGCGGTTGGGGAAATGTTGGACATCTACGGGGGAAGAAGTGGAGGGTTTGCGGTGGCTGGATGAGGGCAGGCCGATGATTGGCAGCGGGAAGGAAAAAGCGGTGGTGGTTGGAATGATAGAACGTTAGTAGGAAAACAGACGTACGGTAAGATAAATGTCTCCTCAGGGTAGAGCTACAACTAGAGCACCACTCGGACCCTTGGAGACAACCACCACCTAGGACAAGGGACAGCCTAAGCACTTCCTTGCCTTCAGATACAACCCTTGAAAGTGAAAACAGGATGCCGGTGGCTATCCACATAGAACTTTGAATTCTTAAGCAACAAAAGACTCCCCCCTAGGACTTATATTAGGCAATGTTTTTAATTAAGAAATATAATATAATAGACTAGGATTTAAAATAGGCAATGTTTTAAAATAGAGAAGAGAATAAAAATAATAAGAATTCATAATTTAGGCAATGTTTATAATAGGAAGAAGTCATAATAGGCAAAAACTAATAAAAATAGTAGAAATTCAGAATTGGCAAGTGCTAGGAAGGAAAGATGAGAAAATGAAAGAGGGAATAGGAGGAAAGGAAAGGAAGGAGAAGCATGAGCAGCAGCCTTCCTCTTGAGGACCGGCTCCCATAGCCCGCATCTTGAATTCATATAACACATCACGTACAAATCTGTAGCTCAATCTTGCATTCGCGTGTGGCATGCATCCCTTGGCCTCACCCTAATGTCTTGGCTACTTGGCTTTGCATGTGCCTGTGGCACGTCACATTTTCTTTGCACCTGATTAAGGTGCTCTAACTCAATGCATCCTGCAGCTTTGGTGGGTCTCACTATCTTCTTCTGCTTTTTACTTGCTTCTTGTAGATTTTTGGTTTCCCACTTTGATGTTATGCTTGATTGCTTCCTTTGGTTCTGAATGGCGCACTACGAATGCCTTTATTGACTTCAATTTTAGTAGATAGAATGCTTCAAATTTTATTTGGGAGATGTGACAAGAATCCTGAAGAAAGTTATCATCATTATCCTTCATTTAAGATGCTTCAAGCAAGACGTTTTAATGAGTAATTTTTTTTTAGTTATTTTTATGATCCAGAGGACTTTCATATTTTTCTATAGCGATATCTTCATCTTGTCTTAATGCTTTTTTTTTTTTCTTTTGGCAATTGTTGGTAAGTACTCATAACATTTTCTAGTTATGATTTATGCTTTAAAAAAATGCTAAGATTCTCAATTTGAGATACATAGGAGCCTTTGAACTTGAACAATGAAGAATATTTTACAGGCAATCCTGTCATAAATTTGTACATGTTAAAATATCTTTTTGAAGCATATCTAAACATTACATTTGGAGTGACATTAGAGTTCACGAAAATGATTTCCTCTCAATCCCCTTTGTGTTCTTTTTCTGTTATCAGGTTGACATTATTGGGGTTAGCTGCTACTCTTCTAAGGACTTATGGACATGGAAAAATGAGGGTGTCGTCCTTCCCGGAGATGAATCCAACGCCACCCATGATCTTCACCGCTCGAAGGTGCTCGAGAGGCCCAAAGTCATCTATAACGACAACACCGGCAACTACGTTATGTGGATGCACATTGATGATGCCAATTACACAAAAGCTTCTGTCGGTGTCGCCGTCAGCGATTCGCCATTAGGCCCTTTTAAGTATCTCCGCAGTAAACAACCTCATAATTGTGATAGCCGCGACATGACTATCTTCAAAGATGATGATAGGAAGGCATACCTCGTCTACTCGTCGGAGGAGAACAGCGAACTCCATGTCAGTCTGCTGACCGACGACTACCTGGACGTCACCGATCAGATGCAAAAGATTCTCATCGGTCAGCATAGGGAGGCTCCGGCCATATTCAAACATAAAGGAACATACTATATGATAACTTCAGGGTGCACGGGGTGGGCGCCGAACAGGGCAATGGCGCATGCGGCAGAGGCGATGATGGGGATGTGGGAGACGATCGGTAACCCTTGTGTCGGCGGGAACAAGATATTTGAACTGACCACTTTCTTTTCACAGAGCACTTTCATCGTTCCGATTTCGGGGCTGCCGGGGGTGTTCATTTTCATGGCGGATCGGTGGAATCCGTCGGAGCTGAGAGATTCCAGGTATGTTTGGTTGCCTCTGACAGTAGGTGGAGTGGTTGATGAACCATTAGAATACAATTTTGGGTTTCCAGTTTGGTCTAAGGTCTCCATTTTCTGGCATAGGAGATGGAGACTTCCGAATTGGTGAACTGCTTAACATTGAGTGTACAATGTTTTGTAGATTTTTTTACATATTGTGTATAGTGTAATAAATGTTTTTGTAGATTTTAGTTCCATTTTCAATATTCAAAATGTTGATTTAGGATTTTCGGATAACTAAAGCATGTACTCAAACTCAACGTATAATCATTAGGTGTATTGGTACTTGACAACCAAGTTTATAGCCTTTTTTTTTGAGCTATGTGGTTTTATGTGATTAAGCTATATAAACATAATGGAATGTTTATTTTTTAAGTGCAAATTTTGGCTGATTTGGTTGCTTTAAGATAGAAAAGTGTTTGAGAAAATGAAGCTAGGTGAATTAAATCATTTAGTGGGATGCAATTAAAAGTTAACATGCATTCTAAATATGATTATATAAGTATTTTCTTTTCACACAAAGAAAAAGAGTGAAATCAAAATCATTTCTCTCTGAAGTTTCCTATTTTCTTGCATTTTGAATTCCGTTATATTATTTTTTTGAGAAATGTGATTATAAGAAACCCCTCACCATAAAAATGTATAGAAAACAGAACAAAAGTCATTGACAAACAGAATTGCAACAGTGATCTGTAATGTGAAGTTATGAAATGTCAATATTTTTAATTAAATATATATTAAAAAAGATACAAAAAATGCATGTAGATGTGGATCTAGAAAATTTTCTTACTGCTGAACAAAAACGATGGTTTCTTATTACCAAACAGCCCATCTGCAAAGAACAAATCCTGATTGTACAGCTTAACAAACCGAATCAACATCAGCCGTTCATCAAGTACTATAGCTCAATAAATATCTTCTTGTATTGCAAACGAGGAGATATATACATATACTCTTTACAGCTGCTGTCTACATAAATTTAAATTGATATTAGAGACTTAAACCTAAAGGCACTACTTCATCCCACACTCTCTCTTTTCTTTTCCCTCTACTGATCTTATATCAGTTATTCTCCATTCTCACCAACTCACATCAAACATGGATACTCCCACCAAGTTATGTGTGTAATTGTGTTTTGACATAAACTAGGGAACTAGGGAATCACCCATCAAAGTTGTGTCCCTACACACCTAAACATAATGGTGTCGCCGAGCTCAAACATCGTCACCTACTAGAAACCACACACACACTACTTTCAACAGATCATCTTCTACTCTCTTTCTGGGTCCCGACAATCCTAACAACAACATATCTTATCAACTTCCTACCATACAAAACTATTAACAAGAAAACACCCTATCAGCTTTGATATAATAAAAAGCCAACATACTCTGATTTTCGTATCTTTGGATGCTCATGCTTTCCATGGCAAAACCCCTTCCATTATAGTTTCTGAGGAGATCCCCACTGTATCTTTATTGAATACTCATCCACAAAAAGGATATCAATGCTTAGATCTCAAGACAAGGAAACTCATAAATCTCACATCATGTAATCTTCAACGGGCTAGGTTTACCATATGCCAACTTCATCACCTCTTCCAAAATTACAACCTCACCATAAAATCAACCTCCACTTCTTATAGTCCCTTCATCCTACAACTCCCAACGTAACATCACCACATCTCCCATCGCCCTTACTCCCTCACCACATCCTATCAGCATTCCACCAACTGCAAAAATCACAAGTAAAGAACCCACAACCCAGCCTCAATTGCAGCCTACTCCACATCACCAACCAAGTCATCACATGCTTACCCGCTCCAAAACTGGCCATCTTAAACCCAAAGACATCCTCAATCTCACTCACCAAACTTTTCCATGGATCCAACTTGCTTCACTCAGGCCAAATACTCATCCCAATGGAGGCAAGCAATATCTCAAGAATTTATGGAACTTCAATAGCAAGGGACACGGGACCTAATTCCTTCACCAGCTGATCAACCAATCTTGGTTGTAGGTGGACATTCAAGACCAGTACCACTCCAACGGCTCGGTAGCACGCTATAAGGCCATACCGTTAGCTTAGGGTTGCTCTCAACTGGAGTCAATTATGAGGAAACCTTTAGCTCGGTTGCCAAGATGACCATCATCAGGCTCTCCTCGTGACACATTACATCACAACTGGTCAATTTTTTAGCTGGACATATCCAATACCTTTCTACACAACTCGCTAGAGGGTAGGATCTACATGGAACAACTGCAGTGGTTCGTCGACTCACAATTCCGACAACATGTCTATCTACTCCTAAATGCTATATAAAACCTCAAGCAAACGCCACGCCAATAGTACTAAACCTTCTCAGTCCATCTCAAACAACACGGTCTTCAACCTTCTCTGCCGACCCATCACTTTTACTCTGCAAAATCGACCCACAATAAGTTTATCTTCTCATATACGTTGATGATATCCTCATCACTAGTAATGACTTAGCTTATTCGAGGCATGGTCTGCAATCTTCAAACTTAATTTTAGCTAAAAGAACTAGGACATATATAAACCTTTTTAGGAATCCAATTCCACCACACAAATGCAGGTTTGTTTCTCCAACAACCTCATTACATCATTGAATTATTTTACATTGTTGATATTACAAACTACAAACTTGTCTCGACACCCACACCATCTAAACATACCTTAAACTCCAACGCATCACAATCTTTTCACAATCCAATACTCTATCACAAAATTGCAAGTTCTCTACAAGACCTGACTTTAACACGACCTGATATTGCATTTGTGATAAATCAAGTTTGCCAACACATGCTTAACCCTCTCAATCAACACTTTCTCTTAATCAAAAATGTCCTCTGCTATCTATTAAGCACTCTCAATTATGGCATACCCTTCACTAAAGGCGATCCCACTCTCAGAACATTCTCAAACTCAGATTGTGCTAGGTACCAGTCGGATCATAGATCAATCACAGGCATATGCCTCTTCCTGGGCACATCACCAATTCATAGGAAAGTTTAGAAGCAAAAAAATAGTGAGCTCGTTCATCCATCGAGGCTGAATATAAAAGCCTAGCTACTGCCACCACCAAATTGGTTTGATTTAGATGCCTCATACAAGATCTAGAAGTACCTTAGCCACATGCCAACTAGATTTACAGTGACAACACTTAAGCAATAGCAATTGCCAATAATTCAATATTTCATGGTCATACCAAACACATCGAATAAACTCCCATTTCATACGTGATAACATGTAGACAAAGTGACACCAATTAGCCAATTGAAGATCATGTTGTGTTAGAAACTGAAAACCGCAGAAATACGGATTTAAGAGATCCGACGCAAAACTTAGAATATAAGCACGTAAAGTAAAAAAAAACCTTAGAATGTGAAAAAAACACAGATCCACGCCACAAGAAAAAATCCTCTATGAAGAAATGTACAGATTAAATCACACTCAAGCCTCTCTACACTCTTGGACTCAAGAAAACAATTTGAACGCTCCTCTCTCTTTCACATACAAGAGATCATGAAATCCATAGTACAACCATACAAATTCACAGAGAAACCAAAGAATTAAAGTTCCTAACTAATAGAAATAGTTACCTGTGCTAGAGAGCCAGTCCCAATCATTAGTTTCCAGGCGCTCGGGTTCGGAGAATGATCCGTGCATTGAGCACCACATTTCCCTGCTCACTGTTTCAGAAGGCTTTATTGGGCCCCTTGGCAGCTAGTTCTGGCACCGAGGCACTCCTCTAGTCATTAAAGCGCCTAACTAGGTGCTAGGGTGTTCCTCATCTCCCCTATCTGGCCAATGCTCCTCCATTGTATAATTAGGCTCCACACATAACGATCTCTCACCTGGGGAACGATTGCAATAAATTCCCCTCCATATCTATACCATCTTCATAGTAATATAATTTAGTGTGGCTTAACTCTGATAACGATCTTTCTGAACTCCAACTGAAGCCAAGCATAAGTTCAATTTTTCAATTGTAACAAACTTATCTCCAGGATTTTGAGCCATGTATTTTCTTCAAAGATAATTGATCATCTTAAAGGAGTGAATGAATGAGTGATACATTAGCTTAATCTTTTTCGTCGTGATACATTAGCTGAATGTGCTTAGTCCTGACATGAAAAAAATGTATTCTTTGCTAGATGAATGACACTTATACTATCACTATGAAGTTTTCTATTCACCTGCTCCTTGCCCAATTCTTCCATAAAACTTTGTAACAAAAACATCTCATTGTTAGCCTCAATGATAGCAATATACTCAGCTTCTATAGTTGATTATATGACAATCTTCTTTAGCCTGGAAACTCAACTTGTTGTTGTGTTTCCCAAAGTGAATGTCTGTGTTTTCCAAAGTGAATGTATAACTTGTTGTACTTCTTCTACCATCATATCTCATGTCATTCTAAATCTACATATTCTTGCAGATTAATCCCCGTACATTCAAAGCAAAGTGCTTTGCTGACTGTTCATCTCAAGTATCTGAGAATTCACTTCTCCGCATCGCAATGATATTTGTCTGGATTACTCATTTACTTGTTGACCTCTCTCACTATATGTGCAATATCTGACATTGCATTTATCATTACGTACATCAAACTTCCAATTGCTGAAACATACATGATTTTTCTCATTTGTGCTTGATCTGCTTCAGACTTCTCAATTGTTCCTTAGATAGCTTAAAATGACTATCAAAGGGGGTGCAAATTTGTTTTACTTCACTCATGTTGAATCTGTGTAGGACATTCTCAATATTTTATGTCTGATACAACTTCAAATTACACGCACTCCAATATCTACTAATTCTCATACTGAGGATTTTCTTGGTTATACCTAAATCTTTTATTTCAAATTCTCTTGATAAGCGCTTCTTCATGTCCCTGATTTTCTTTATATCTGCTCTTGCAATCAATATGTCATTCACATACAAAAGAAACATAATATAAAAATGATCCTATTGTTTAATGAAGCAACGATGATATGTCTGACACTTTGAATACCCATTGTCTGACATAATCCTGTCAAATCTCTTGTACCATTATCTTGGTGTCTGCTTCAATCCATAAAAACTCTTTTTCAATCTGCAGAACATATTTTTTTTTGGGAACTTTATGTCCCTGTGCTTGCACCATATACAATTCCTCTTCTAAGTTAAAATATAGGAAGACTGTCTTCACATCCATCTGCTCTAGATGTACATCTTCCCTTGCTACCTAACTCAACACAACTTCAATAGTTGTTATTTTATATTGAATAATCTATTCATTAAAAAAAAAAAAACTTTATTTGAAACAAAGGCTTTTCATACATTCTTGTTTGTGTAGCCATACGATCAACTGCAGTCTTCTCATTTACAATATTGAAAGTAACATATGAGGAAAGTGAAAGATAAAACCTAGTGTTGTTTGATCAAACACTATCCATTCTTTCAAAGTCATCAATTCTGGCTTCTTGGTTTCTTCCAGTGACAAATATAATTTTGTTTTATATAAAAAATCTTCAATTTGTTTAATTTATATTTTTCAGAAAGCAAATTTTGAATCTTTGACCTTCTCCCCCTTTATCTCACTTCCTTATTCATTGCTCTCACTCGAACCAAAGATATTCAGAAAATCCCGCTGCAATACCACTTTTGTTATAAAATGAAAACCGCAGAAATATCGATTCAAGAGATTTGAAGAAAAACTTAGAATAGAAGCACACAATATAAGAAAAACACAAAAAAAAAAATATAAGAAAGCCAAGATTTGACATGGAAAAATCCGAGAATGGGCAAAAACCATGAAACCAAACTACACCAAGAAATCCATTATGAAGAAATGAGGAGAATTGTATAGAGTACACAACACTCAAGCCACTCTATACTCCTGGACTTGAGAAAACACTTCAGGCTTTCCTCTTCTCTCTTTCAAACACAAGAGATCATGAAATCCACAGTACGCCCGCACAAATTTGAAGAGAAGCCAAAAACTTAAACTAACTGCTAGAAACACTTACAAGCGTCGGAGCGCCAGTCCCGAGCGCTGAGTTTCCAGGCGCTCGGGTCCAAAGTCCATCCTGTTGCAGTCGTGCTCCTCGTTGGCGCCTCACTTCACTGCTCACTATTTTAGAAGGCTATTTTAGGTGCCTAGGCGCCACTCCAGGCACCGGGGCTCCCAACCAGGCGCTGTGGTGCTTCTCTTCTCAATCATCAAAGTCATTGTTCCTCCATTGGACAATCAAGCTCCACACATAACAAAACAGACATCCGATATACTCACCAACCATATTCCATAAAATTTGCAGCAAACTTCGATTCCTCGGTCTGAGGGGGCCTCTAAACACAACAAGCTTCGTGCCATTCCAACAGTAGCTCAACTACTCATGTACCCCCGAACAGCCCATGTGCAAAGAACAAATCCTGATCCTTCACCTTAGACAACCGGAATCAACATCAGTCGTTTATCTAATACCATAGCTATAAATACCTTCTTGTATTGCAAATAGCAAGATATATACATATTCTCTTTGCAGTTGCTGTCTATAGAAATCTATCTAGGACAACACAAACCCCTTTCTAGAATAAATAAATTTTGAAGTTTAGGGAAGGCATGTAGCGCCTTTGTAGAATAGACAGCTTTGCTCACGAGAGCATGTTAAGAAGGCAAATAAAAAACTACCCCAATTGATAGAATCACATTACTAGTTTTTAGTTTACACAATTTTAAGGTCTCGGACATGGCGGCCTTGATCAAGCCAATTAACAACAATGGTTGATTTAATAAGTGATTTGGCTTTAAATTTGTAGCCTCAAAAAGGAGGTGTATCAAAAAATTTCTTAAATATGTGCCGCTTGACGTGCAACTAGGAGAACAAAGCTATCAAGACTGATCAAATAAGGTAGAAAAGGATTGAGGTATAATAACTATTTCTAATTTGATGAATAATAGCAACTAATTCCTTATAATTAATCTTAGCACATGTAGTTGGAGGGTGCTTTGAATGAACAAATAGAACCGGAGAGATTACAAAACCATTTATAATTATAGAATGTTATAAAATTTGAACAAAAGCTGTTATCAAGCTAGCTGGCACAAAGATCTTGGATGCTAAGTGACGGAGAATGGAGATATGCATTTTTGCACTCACTAAAACATCAATCAAGTAAATGGTCAGAGTGGAGTTTTAGGGTTCGTTTGGGGCAGCTTAGGCTTATCCAGATAAGCCGCTTATTTGAAAACACGGACAGCGGGGTTCGAGCCAACTGCGTTTTCGGATAAGCTGCTCAAATGCAATTTTTTTTATGGTGATGCGGCGTTTTCAAAACGCCGTCGCAACGGATAAGCTGCCCAAACTGAGCCTTAATTTAGTTTCATTATTTTCTAATTTTAATTTTAGTATATTGTTTTAAACATATTGCGATTATGCGTCTTTTGTTATCGAGAATTGTTCTCCTTTATCATGATATCATTAGTTTGATTCTAAACTCAAATCGTTGATTCTAGCACGGATTGGCGATTTTGATTTTATGATCTTTGAATCAATATGAAATGTAGTTAGCCTATCTATTTATGAAGTTATTTGATACTTATATTTGCAACAAGTGTGCTTCCTATGATTTATTAGTTAAATCAATGTAATGTCCCCTCTGAAGACTACACTTTCTAGTGGGCACTTTTTCTATTCCCATGCATGTTTCAGATAATATTATATTTAAGGCATGTTTCAGATATTTTTTTTGCTTAATTAAAATTTAGACTTTATTCAATCTTGTCTGTTTGCTTGGATGCTAATCTTTTTTATTAGGTGCAAATATGACTCATTTTGGGGGAAGTCATCTTCTCATATCAACATGTGTCTTAAATTTTCTGTATTTGATGATTTCTTATATAGTTATATTTCATTTTCATAGTTTAGTATTGATTTTTTTTGTAAGCTTACAACATACCAAACAATTCTTATGTATTTGCATATCTAACACCCAATGCTTGATATTTACACTTAATAGCACCTTAGTTTCATAAACCTATGCATGAAAAGATATATTTCACTTTCAAAAATGCAGTGATGGTAATATTTTTTTATGTGATGCTAAAGATTTGGGTTGTATGTATGTAAATATGAATATTTAGCTGTTACATATGTAAATACATAAGAATTGTGTGTTATGCATGTAAATGCCCCTTTTTTTCTCGTAGCCCACACAAAATGATTAAAGAGTAATATATTCAAAACATTGTAACTTTTGTACTGCTTCAATCCACAATAAATTTAGCACTAATGAGATGATTATGCAAATTAAGACGATGCAATTAAGGAAGATTCCACTTTTGTCTGAACTCACAAATCACAGACTGATGATACATTGCATTACTCATAACCTCATAAAAAGTCTTGATGTGTTGGTACTTTGAAGTTGGCCCAAAAAGTGTCGATGCAATGTATAGTCATATGAGGTTTTTAAACTTTTTTTTTCTCTTTTCTAT
>NEWO01000020.1:1171914-1211770 GCA_003013225.1 Phalaenopsis aphrodite | reverse complement strand
AATGTAAAAAGTAAAATTTAGTTGTTAGATATGTAAATATATAGGAATTGTGTGGCTTACATGTAAATGCCCCAAAAACTAATAGCCAAACCAGAGTATGACAAGAAACAAAAAGACAAACAGTGAAAAAAAAAATACTATCTGAAGCTGGCCTTTAGTGCCAACACTAATTGCATATTTGTGGCTATGAATGTGGCAACAAAGTTTATTTCAACCACATATTGGACTACTGTTTTGCTACTGTTTCTCTCATGTGAAATGAGCTTTATTAGTCTTACTTTTTATGATCACTTTAATGATCACTGTTGGAGGTTCCAAAGTCCTTAAACACAACGTGGGAACCCTGTTAGGTAGGCCACATTACAAATATACTACATATATATATATATTTATATATAGGTTTTTATTCGGATCAATTGGTCAGACATCTGTTTGTCAGTTGTAAGTCCCCTCTGGTCAGGGGTTTGATTCCCCCCGAGTTTAGGGTATGGTACTCGAATTATAGGCATATGAGAAATGATCGGGGCTCGTATCATAGCCTCCGACCATTCCTTTATATATATGTCTATATATATATTACAACTACTGTGTTGCACATTTGAACATTATTTAAGCTAAATCACACACGGAGGATGAAGTTGAGGTCCGTATAAAATTTTGGTATATGTTTTTGAAGTAAAGATGAATTTAAGAGTTATGATGTGCACAAGATCTGCATTGATTTCCATAATATGTCGTACAGATCCCATGGGTTGCTGTACATCCGATCTCATCAAGAGTCATGGAAGGACAGAGGTATTGAAGCATGTGGTGAGTAATGGACTGCCTTTCCTTTTAAGAGTAGTTGGGACAGGAAAGCTTCTATCATGTGGTAAAGGTGTTCTTTTTAAGTGAAAGAAAACACCAAAGCCATGGCCGTTCTCCTCTCTCTCTCTCTCTCTCTCTCTCTCTCTTTCTTCCCCCCTTATCTCCATGATAGGCTCATGGGAGATCCTTTGTGATGATAGAGGCACATGGGCTGAGATACTTCCTTAGGAGATCATTGGGGAATTTGGCTGCAAAGGGGCTTATGTTAATAACAAAAGCTTAAGAAAAGTGATGGAGAAGATGATAGTACAGAGAGGTTTTAAGTAGATAATGATCGTCTTTCTTGAATTGTGAAGGTAATGAGGATTTACATACATGCCACTTGTTTCCTATGTATTTACATATCTGACATCCAAATTCCAATTTTTATATATATGCTACCTTAATTATGCATCAAAAGGTGGGGGTTTCTTATGTAATATTGAAAGATGTTGATGGTATGAATGTAAAAAGTAGAGCTTGGGTGTTAAACATGTAAATACATAGGAATTGGGTGGTAATAATGTAAATGCCATCTTTTTATATAGATTTTATACGTTTAATTAGGTGTAAGTATATATTAATTTCAATTTTTAACTCTAGAGTGCATTTAAACCCTTTTATTTTATTTTATTTTTTAATCTTCAGGCTACTAAAGGAGCCATCAATCACGAAAATTACACTTCTACCTTCCAAATATTTCCACATAATATCTACCTACGAAGGGAATCAAGGAATTTTTGTAGTAGATGCACTAAAAGAATATGAACATAAGTATCTTATGATTCTTATCTGTACTCATAAATTCTGTTAAATATTTATTTAAATTAAGCCTTGAAGCCATCAATCACATGATATTTTATTTATCACTGTAATTTAGACGTGTAAATTTGTAATATGAATAGCAAATAATTAAACAAAAATAACGGTTTAGAGCCCTCTTATGGTTAAGTATTAGAGAGAAAAACATGAGGGGTCATTTGCAAAACCTTCTTTATACATATATGGGCAGACGCTGGAATGAAGCGGAGCAGAGCGGAGCAAAGTGGAAGAATCTGTCCAAATCGGGAAGTTACGTTATGTGAGTTGGGGGTGTTAGGTCAACGCCCTACTATATGGTACATGGGTAATTTGAGAATTATATATTCTACTGTAGGGATTACTATAGGATTATAAATAGACATGTTTGTAATCCTAGGCCTTTGAGAGAGCTGAAAATTGTATTATGTATTCTTTTCTGAATATTGAAAAAGAAGTCGTCGCTCTGCTCCCGATGATGTAGGCATCTTTGTCGAACCTCGTTAAATCTATGTGTGTTCTTCTGGATTTGTGTCGTTACTGTTTTTCTTCGCCCTAATTTTCTCAACAAGTGGTATCAAAGCGATGTTCAAGGACAAGGAAGAAAAATTTCGGCGGTGCAGGAATAAAGAAGATTTTGGCAGAGGAGTTTGGCGGCTAGGGCGTCAGATTCGACGCAGAAAGTTGCTTCAGTGAATTCGACCGAAGCAAGGTTCGTGGCAGTTTCGAATCACCGAAGAGGAGTTCGGCGGGACGAGGATTTCGGCGCAGGCTTCATTTTCGAAATCGCGAGCAAAGCAGGTTCGCGTGTTACTGCGAATAGACGCAAATGTTTTGACACAGTTCACAGAAGTGTCGTAGAGTTCTTCTGATTTCTCTACCGTTTGCGACAGATAGAGGTTGCGAGCAATTCAATGACAGCTTCGAGGAATTGGGCGACACTGCTGTTCGAACGGCTTGGCGCTGGAAGGACGGGGTTTCAGCACAGCAGAAGAATTCGCGAATTGCAAGAAGTTGCGATTGGCGGCGGCAAGGTTCTTGCGGAAGGCTGCTGGGCGGAAGGGAGGAAAGGAATCTTTCCTTCTGTGCGTGGATCTGGAAATGAATGAAGTTTTGCAAAGGAAGGTTCGGCATACATTCGTGAAAGGAAGGTTCTCTTGGAGAAATTGGAAGGAATCTTCTCATTTGTTTCCTTTGAAGGCTGCGTAGAAGAAAAATGAAGAAAATCAATAAATTCTTTTCCCGCTGAAGAAAGGAAATTTTTTGAATTTTACTTAATTAAAGGAAAGTTGTTTTTTAGTTAAGTTGATTTAAAGAAAATATTTAATTAAAGAAACTTAATTAAAATTTTCTTTGTTAGATCTGCCGATGTGAGATTTCTTTTGCTGGAGGATGAAGAAAGGAAAAAAATTGAAATTCAGTTAATTAAATGAAATATTTAATTAAGAGAATATTTCAATTCTTATTTGAAAAAATTTTGTTGCTTCTCTGGGAAACTTAATTAAAAGAAAATCATTTTTCTTGGAAACTTAATTAAGGGAAACTTAATCAAGAAATCTTAATTAAGGTATTATTTAAAAGTATTGTGGCAGAATCAAAGTACAATTTCTGGCTCAACAAGGAATCTTGCAGAGAAGAAAAAAAGGAAGTATTTTCTGAATTTCCTTGGCTGGAGAATAGGAAATCTTGGCTACGGCGCAGAAGAATATAAATTTTTGCGGATTGTTCGCAAGGCAGACAAACTCGCGGAAACAAACAGGTGCAAAGCAGTTCGGATGGGCTGCGGCAGTTCGGCGAGCTATGCTTCGGAGAGTTCGCGGTAGAGGCGGCGTCGCGACTTCGAGGCGCGACAGTTCATGAACCTTCGCGGCATTAGGCGAGGTGGAGTTAGCGAACAGAGGTTCGTGTGCAGTTACTGCGAAAAGTAGCGTTTGCGAGCAGAGGAGTTCGGTGATGTTCGACCAGCGTAGTTTGCAAATTTGTCGCAGGAGGAGTTGCGACTGGTGAAGTTTGGTAGGGTGTTGGCGAGTGAGCAGACGCAATTATTCGGGAACAGTGGTTTCGCGGAGGTATTTCGCGAAGGGTTTCGCTCACGGGACAGCAGTTTAGCCGAGGTGCTGGCGCGAACAAGAAAGTGCTTCAAACCACATTTGTGCATAAGAAACTCCATAATATTATTCTTCTAAGGGGCTGTATATTCACAATGTGGAGATTTTTTTCTAAGGGGCATGATGTTCGCAAGGTAGAGATATTTCTCCTAAGAGACTGGATATTCACAAGGTAGACATTTTCTCCTAAATGACAGAATATTTGCAAGGTGGAGATTTTTCTCCTAAGGGGTTGGATATTCGCAAGGTGGAGATTTTCTCCTAAAGAACTGGATATTCACCAAGGTGGAGAATTGTTAGGTATGACTCATAATACCAGAATTTGGAGTCTCTTGGAATGAAGAGATGTCTCTTGAAATTAAAGAGGTGTGTCTCTTGGAATTTAGTGGATTGAGATCAGCGTGGGCGAGGTAGTAGCATGGTGGCCCAACCCACATTGGTGCAGGTGTAACTCCTAGCTATCTTTTCTCCTAAGGGGTTGGATATTTGCTAAGGTGAAGATTTGTTATGGTATGACTCATATACCATATATGGACAGACGCTGAAAAGAAGAGAAGCAGAGCAGAGCAAAGCGGAAGAATCTGTCCAAATCGAGAAGTTACATTATGTGGGTTGGGGGTGTTGGGTCAACGCCCCGCTATACGGTACATGAGTAATTTGGAATTACATATTGTACTGTAGGGTTTACTCTAGGATTATAAATAGACTTGTTTGTAATCCTAAGTTTTTGAGAGAGTTGAATATTGTATTATGTATTCTTTTCTGAATATTGAAAACTAAGTCGCCGCTCTGCTCCCGATGATGTAGGCATCTTTGCCGAATCTCGTTAAATCTCTGTGTGTGTATGTATGTATGTATGTATATATATATGCTGTAAAATACACTTTTTATGCATATGACACCAATGTATTGTAAATGTAAGTATCAAAGTATATGTGTTAGATATGCAAATCCATAGGAATTGTGTCATATGTATGTACATTTCTTTATAAAACTTTCTTTGGTCTTCCCTTGGGGATTGCCCTATTATGATTTCACAGAAGGAAATAAAAATGATAAACAATTCAGAGAACAACATACCACTTTTACTTACTTTTTTAAAAGTGAATACACTTCTTCATGCATACAAGTTTATGATACCAAACTGTTATAAATGTAAAAATCAAATTTTTAAGTATATTGTAAATGCATGGGATAGTGTGGGATGTATGTATACTTCGCTTGAAAGATAAAATAATGAGAAATCCAAAGATAGAGATCGCTCAAGAGTTGCTCTTGAAAGAATCCTTGCCTCATACTTGGGAGCTTCTGTGCCAAGATCTTGAAAGAATCCTTCCCTCTTGATACTTGGCCTTCATCTTCTTATATATACTTGCAAATTAGAATATTAATAGGTAGACTCGACCTTAATTTATGCAAAAATTAAATTAAAAATGATAGATTCTATTTGGTAGTTGCCAAATCAAAACGTTACAATACCAAATATATAAAAAATAAACACTTACAATTCGAGATACAGACGATCTGATTTATCTGATCCTAACCCCAAGATTCAAAACAACAACCATATATCCCGTGTCCCCAACATGTTAAGCCTTATTTATATATGCTCCACCATAATGACTAATAAAATGACTAAATTATCCTTTTTTGTCATGAGCCTATATAAGTCATCAAATTATTCTTTATTACTTTTAAAAGATTACATAAAAAGCTAAGAAAGTATTTATCATCTCCAACAAGCTCTTTTTTTTCCTTCCAACCATCTTCTCCCACTTCAATTTCTTCAACCTCCATCTTCATACCATAAGAAAATGAAAATACATCACCATCAACTTCATGCTTCCCCAATCCTTGAAAACTGAATGTGCCATAAAAAAATTTCAGCAGCTGTGAAGAGAATTCAAAAAGCTCAGAACATTAAAAGTTGTTTGTCCGCTCCTTTCACCCTACAGTGACTTGGTAGAATGTGGCACTGTACTGGAGTGCATGTACCACAGAACCATAGCTAAATTAATTATAATCCAATAACGCAGCAAGAGAAAATGATACAGAATGGTAACAGCAATATAAATGGCCTTCTAAGCCCATCATAATCTTCTTAAAGCCTTAATGACAATTAACTTATAAATTAACAATTGATAATTAAATTATATTTTGAACTCCTTCACAAATCTTATACATATCTACCATTTAGTCATAAATATGCTGCTGGAATTGGAAGCATCACTTTTTCTTCAAACAAGCATTGCTTTTACCATTTTTAAATAACCCATTCAATAGAGCTTTAATCAAAAGCTGTTTCAGCTCAAAATACTGATGCATACCTCCAGTACTATAACTTCCTCCACCTGCAATAAAATAGAAACAAATGATGCAAAAATTCAATTTTTCCAACAGAGGAAAAAATCAGCTAATTAGATAATGTATAATACTTTCCTAAAAGTGAGGAATTTAGCAGCACTGAAAATGATTTTAAAGAAAGTAAACCAAATATTATTCTATAGCAGTTGTATTTTACCATGTGCGGGGAAAGGGGAAGAGAGAGATGGAGAGGGGGAGGAAGAGGACAAATCAATGGAGGGGCCTCTCCAGTGCATACACGTATTCTATGTATCTCCTCTCCCCCAAGTCCTCACGGGAATCCAGAGAAACAGACATAATATAATGAAGCTGCAGGGCGTACACCTTGCTTTGCTGGATTGCATGTGAAGCTTCTCTCTCTCTCTCTCCTCTGTATCTCTCGGATTCAGACATATGGTATAGAGAGAGAGGTCTGGGTTCCTCCCTCTCTCTCTCTCTACCCAACTGGCAGTTTTAATTTCATCTGAATGAGGAAACCGAGATGATGTTCCAAGGATGGAATGCAGAGAGGACAAGATTTGTCTGGGATACGGGTATAATTCAAAGTCTTCTCATCCCATCCTCAAACTACTCTACTGCACCAGTGGAGTTGCAGGGAGAGAGAAAGAGACCTCCACACCACTCCCATTTTCATCAAGCAGCACTGAGGATGAAGAAAGCTGGCGGCTTGAAAGAGTTCATGGATGAGGACGAGAGATCCGATTCTGAATGCAGCAGTGGCTGTCAATCTGGCTGGACTCTTTACTTAGGCCAGTCGCAGGAGAGCTTCACCGTCTCTGTTCGAGTAAGAACAGGGGAGGAAGAAGAAGAAGAGGACTTGTCCATGCTTTCTGATGCTTCTTCTGGTCCACCCCTTGTTCACGAGGACAACAACATCAGATACTGCTGCTGCTGCTGCTGCTACAATGAAGGAGATGGCTGCTTTGCTAACTATAGAGACAAGAGGAGAAGCTCTGAAGAAGAGAAGGAGAAGAAACTGTCTTTCAGTTTGGAAGACACTGCCAGCTCTCCTCTCTTTTCCTGCTACAAGGCATGCCGACTAAGTTAATCATTATGCCTCATTTCTTCCAGCTGAAATACCTGAATTGAATCTAACTTTCTTCCATTTTCTTTTGGGCTATAGGCTACCAACACCATCACCTGCAGCAACAAAAAGAAATCTGAAAGCCATTTTAAGGTATCATAAAACAGGCTTATCATTGTTTTCCTTACCTTCCTTGCTACCATGGTTATAGATTGAATGTGCTGAGACCCCTGCCACCCTCCACAGGGGAAGAATGAGTTGCAGAAGCAATTGGGTTATCTTCATTCTTTCTGCACGTGTGAATCCAGCACTGGTAAGTCTGTTTGTTCTCTCTTCCTCTTGATTAATGGAGAAACGCCTCCTTTGCCTCATTCCTACATTTTGTTCAACAGGTTTGCAGAGGTAGAAAGAAAGTGCAGAGAATCAACAGACTCTGAGATCCCTCCATGGCCTCTTCTGGAACAAAAACTGATCGTGCATTCTCTCCTATTTTATTAGTTTTAGGGTTCATGAATGTTGAACAAGATGAAGGCCTGTGGGTTTGTTTCATTTTGGGGCCATATTGAGACATGTCCCATGGAGGATGCCACATTCTCTGTTCTGATCCGCAAGCCTACCTAACACATCCTTAAAGAGCAAATCATGCCATGCCATGGATGAGTTTCTATGAAAAAAGTAATATTAGCAAAGAATGTAATCTTACTTCCTTTTTAGGACTGCTAATTATTTCTGAAATTTGAAATTCGTCCATAAATAATTTTAAAAACTTTAAATTGATATACTTTAAAAAATTAATCAACTCCAAATTATATATATATATATATATATATATATATATATATATATATATATATATATATATATATATATATATATATATATATATATATATNTATATATATATATATATATATATATATATATATATATATATATATATATATATATATATATATATATATATATATATATATAGATATATATATAATGGGTCATGTATTATTCGGGAATTCGTAGTTTCTGTAAGGTATAAGAAAAAATGATTGTTTTAGTAGGGCTATATTTTCCTAAGATCTTAGATGGGCCCTAAATGGTTCAAAGGAAGAGTCTCTACTTACCTTATAATGAGAAGGAGAATAAGAGAGAAAGAGATCAAAAGGAAAAATAATCCATTTTGGCACCCTAAAAGGCAGATCTCTCGAGGCCACCTCTGACTTCCTTCTATACATAGAGAATAGAAATATAAAATTATTTTGTATGTTATTGCGTTTATCTTCTTGATGAAAAAATTGTCATATGAGTATCAAACGGCCTCATAAGTAAAGATTGGCACGTCTTTGTATGTCTTGATAATCTTTATCTATGGTTCACCCCAATTTTAGAGAAATTATTCCATATGAAGTACTTACGCAGCTCTGCGTGCGGACTTCCGGTAATATGCTGTCACGTGGAGGTTCTTGAGAGGTTATTGGAGTGAAACAATAGAGATTATTGAGGAATTATTGCGATGTTATTATGAAGTTATTGCGGGGGTTATGTTAGGGGCCTGAGATTATTGGAGGGTTATTAAGATGTTATTATGAGTTTATTGCGGAGTGTAACCACGG
Organism: Phalaenopsis aphrodite; assembly: GCA_003013225.1. Classification (NCBI taxonomy): domain Eukaryota; kingdom Viridiplantae; phylum Streptophyta; class Magnoliopsida; order Asparagales; family Orchidaceae; genus Phalaenopsis; species Phalaenopsis aphrodite. Next base: position 1,203,023 of record NEWO01000020.1, on the reverse strand, counting down.
AGGTTATTGAGAGTGTAATAGCGGAGGTTATTGGGAGGTTATTAAGGTGTTATTAGAATTAAGCTACAATAACCCCCAATTAACCTCCCAATAATATCCCGCTGAAGGTGGGCCCGATATAGCACACATGACGGCATACTAGTAGAGTCCGCATGTAGTGTTGCGTACGTGCTCCATATGTAATAATTTCTCCTAGGTTTTATAGGACACTTTTGCATATGTTCTTGGTTCGAAATAATTTGACATCAGTTATGGGCCTTCAGAGCCCGCCGGGTTTGTTGGTCTTTATGATATACCCCTTAGTAGGATATATTGTTGTATTTGGGTCATTGGGTGTGAGTGTGAGTGTGTGGGTGTGGGTGTGGCTATATATATATATATATATATTTTCTTTTATTTTCAGAAGGGCTCACTTGTATTTGATATAATCCTAACTTGTGAGGTTTAATGAAGACAATTCTATATAATTATAAAAATAAATATATGGTCAAATAAATCAAAATTTTTAAAGGAATGCTCGATGCTATAAATAGAAGGAATGTATTGCTTAAAACTGCCACTCAATTCCTATGTATTTATATATATATATATATAACACCTCAACTTTAATATTTATGTCTACACCACCTAAATCTTTCATACCATATATAAAATACCATCATTTTTTTACTTAACAAAAAATGAAATGCATCATTTCATGTATAGGCATGGTGGTATGTAAAATTGAAGTTGAGTTGGTAGGTATATAATACATAGGAATTGAGTGGTTTGTACGAAAACATTCCATAATTTATATAAATTGTTAAGTATAAAAGAGGAGAAATTATTGCATACGGACACCGCATGCATCTCTGCATGCGGTGTCCGATCCTAACCGTAGATCACGGTGATCTGCGGTCAGGATTATTTCAGTTTTTCTAAAAAAAAAAAAATAGGTGGGGCCCACCGAAATACATTCTAACCGTAAATCACCTGATTTACGGTCAGGATCAGACACAGATGCGTGCGGCGTCCGATCCGTATGGAATAATTTTTCACAAAGGAGAGGAAAAAAAGGGAGACATACTACTTGATAGAAGAGAATGAAGATTTTGATTAGTAACATCTATTAACATTTCAATTAATCTCACATACCACGTTGACAAATCCGTGAAGCATATTTACTATCGGTTATTGATTTTGGGTATAAATAGGGATACAAATGAAGTAGAACACTTGGATGTGCAACTCAAACTCAACTTGATTTATATTCGATGAAGTTCTTTTAATTTAATAATTAAACAAGTTTGTACTTCTTTTAAGAATTAACTCTGATACAACATCAACAAAGCCATCATCCATCAGAGATCTTGAGGTAATTTTTTTAAGCAAATAATGTTCAAACTTTAATTGAGAGTCATACAGAGCTTCGATTTCAACAAAATTATAGTCAAACTGACCGGCTCGATGAGAGGAACCAGATGAAGCCAAAATCGATCTAATCCAAATCAAATTAAGTCATTAAATCACTTTCGAAAGCTTTATGGACACATTTGGAAGGTGAAACAGATACCAAATATGGTAAACCTATAGTCAAATAGAACGTCTCAGCAAGAAGAATCCAATGAGTCCAAGATTGCTCAATTCCGACATTGTTCGCTCAAATGTCAATCAAACGTCATCTTATTAAAGTAAGCTCTCCAAACCTTCCGATGAAAGTGATTCACATTTCTGCATTAATTGCACCAAAAATACTATAATAGAACCCCACCCCTCTCATGACGGGGAAGAGAGTTTATAATATGAGAAAGAGCTTGAAGCTTTGAGAATGAGCTGAAATCCAGCACCACCGCCGCCAATCGTTATGGTTCGACATTGACCTTTTTTACTCATCACCGATTGTCATCGACTTTTGTCGATCATCGTCGACCCCCGTTGACCGTCGTTAACCACCACTGACCTCCGTTAACCACCGACAACCGCCGTGGATAAGCACCAACCTTTATCGACCACCACCGATCGGAGGTCACGATTGCTATTGGTCACCACCTGTTCCTATCAACAACTTCATTAGCACGTCGACGTTATAATTTAAAAAATCTAGTAACATTTTCTCATGTGTGGGAGAAGATTTTGCAATTATAATCATCTTTTTTGTAATAAAACTCTTCAGTTGGGTTAGCCTCGTGATTTTCTCATTTCCGTAAAAACTTCAAATGTTATTATTATTTGTTTTCTCTTTTCTAAGTGTATTAAATCTTCATACCGTCATTAACACATTTTAATAACAAACGTAACATTTTCTGAAATAAATAGAGGTCTTTAATGTAAAATTCTCTTCTTCTTTTTCTTAGTCAGAGGATGAATGATGACCATATTTTTACTTTAATTTTAGTAAGGAAAGCTATCATCATTTTGACGAGCCAATCAATTGATTAACATGCAGGAATAAGTAAAAACATCCAAGTATTAAATATTGCATAATATTAATATTCAAATATAAATACAAACATGTTATTTTATATATGTTTATATATCAACCAACATATATAAATACAAAAAAATAATATTCCATTTATACAATATTTAAATGAAATTGACCATACATTCATCAAACGAAACCATCCCTTACAAGAATGGATATGTTTCAATCATCTAAAACAACAGGATGCTACATTCATGGTGTCATTTTATTGGAGTCGGATCACCTCGCCTTACTTATGCAACATATACACATATTTCAACAATCATACGAAGAATATAACACATATATAACTAACATTTCATATATCATCCAACTTTTAAAAACATAATTTTTAAATATTTGTGTTATTACTGCTCCATTCTATACAAATCCAAAACCAAACTTTATATAATATACTTATATGTTGATTTATCTCCATATAATAGATTCAAAATCTTTCCTTCTCAGGCAAGCACATAATAGCACAAAATATGGAAGCATATCATACAGCCATAAGAGAATCTGAAGCACATTTAATCATACATCAAGCAACCATAGTAACAAAGTATATATTTATTATAACTGAATCTATTTTTTCATATTCATAGTTTTCAAATGGATACATCACCATACAGCATACTGCATTTCTTATTTTTAAATAAATTTTATAAAACTTGATGTTGGGTTTGTATATCAATGATAGAGATTATAAAACAGAAACATACATAATAGCACATAAAAAAATGCATATATAAACAAAATCAGGCATCTGCTTATTAAGCCAAGTTAGATCAAACACAAACAACAGGCAATTTCCACAGCCATGATTGAGAAAAAGGAGGAATGATAGCAGAAAACAGCTTCACAGAAAGAACAAAGACAATGGTCAGTTAAAAGTTTCAGCAGATTGGGAACATTAAGGGCCCTAAATGGCAACTACCACGTCTTCAAAGATGGCGCAGTATCTACATTACAAGATCTGCAACCTCTAGCAATAGAAGAAGAAGAAGAAGAACCCAGTCACCCATGCAGAGTTCCAGCAACCCAAACCAGAGGGATACATATGTTACATGAAATATAGCTACAGGCAGCGAAAAATATCACAAATATCAATCAGTTAGTGGGAGCTCGAATCACAAATTTTCGAAGACAACATATCTTCTGATCTACGCATCAGTTGCAGACGGATTTGAGTCTTTTCGCCGCCTGGACGAACCCGGAGATTACCTGCAGCTCATCCAATTGCTATATTTTTGAATGGAGAGCAATTGGGTTATAAACAAGATTTGGAAATCAGTTTCCTTTGATGGAGGATGTTGAAAATGTACTATGGGTGGAAGGAAGACAACGAACCTGTGACATGAAATGCCTTTGAACCACATCTATTAACTGTTCTTTGGAGGGGTTAGGGATGACACCCACTTGTTCCATCTGCATAAAAGAAAGCCTCTTAAATCAGGCAATTCTTATGATTTTACATCTCTAACAGTTAAATTTTGCATTTTTACATTTATAACAACCGAAATCTTCCATATTAGATCAAAATTTCACTTTTTTTTTACTTTTAAAAAGTTAAATACAGCTTTTTCATGCATAAGCAAGGTGAAAAAATTGAAGTTTTAGGTCTCGGATACGTAAATATATAAGAATTGAGTAGTATGTATGCAAATCTTCCAAAATATAATCAAAAGGTATTTTAGGACAAGAGATGCTATGTTAGTGAGGCTTTCTATAGGCTTCACTTGACTTCATCTGTGTGAGTTCTTAGTTTATCACCATAACTTTGATTATAAAATTATTTACTAAGTATGTAATACGTATTTTCTATCATTTTCAATTCGGATTTAAAAAAAAATTATGATACTTAGTAGGTTCCCTGAGAGAAATAGTGCATTAAAGTTAGAGAACTTACAAGATTGAAATGATGCCAATATCTCCATAATGCCGTAGTTTCTAGCTTGCTTAAGTCGACTTTCTGTAAGAAAAAAACATTCAAAATGTAAAAAATAAAGAAAAATAGTGAAGAACTGTTGAGAAAACAACGCAAGCATATTGTTCCACAGATGTTCAAACGTGTAAAAGCACTAAGAGCAAAGAAGCACCAAAAAAGTGTGCAGAAGTTTGGGACAGAGAAAAGCACATAAAGCATTTAGGCCCCCAAGAGCTAAGCATAGGCCACATGTGATGAGGGAGTAAGTAATTTAAAGGAAGATTTACATAGATACCAATCAATTTCTGTATTTACATATCTAACACCTAAATTTTTACATATGTGACACCACACCTATGCATGAAAAGGTACGTTTCACTATTTAAAAGGTTGTGTTAGAAACGTAAATACATAGGAACTGGGTGGTATGTATGTATGTATGTGCCCTTGAATTTAAATTCGAAAATCTGGCTCTTGATGAAATACTGATTAAAGAAGCGCTTTTACATCGAGCCACATACCGACGCCGTCGCCCGAGACGATGAAATGGAACCTTTAGACTGCGAGTCGCAAGAATGGGAACGGCTGAACGATTTATGAGCGGAAGCTTTGTGAGACCGATTTCTTGATTTGTGTGGCTTTTGTGACTGCATTTCATCAGATGCTGCAAAGAGAAACAATGCTGTAAAAAGAATGTGAAGGAGGATGAATAAAGGCGAAAGAACAAATGAGGGGCAGTACTGAAAAGAAAAGATGTTTCAGAATAATTAAAAGGTCGTGAATGAGAGATAATCAATCTAGCTTAAGTAAGAAGCATGCCTAAACTTTACAGAATGGTTCTGCTTGCCCTCAAAAACAATGTTTGAGGAGAAATTTTGGGGGATAGACATAAAGAGAGCACTTTGTTGTTGTTCTTTTAGGAAAAATAAAAAAAATCAAATATTGTATCTTTAAAAGTAACTTAAAGATTAATATGAAATATCTATAAAAAAATCAGATTTTTACAGCAACTGAGAAATTTATGGACGGTCAAAGTAACTACTTGATAGATATCCAGAAGTAGAAAGAACGAGAGTTGCGAATCTAGACAAAATGTTAATAGAAACCATAGAAAGAAAATCAAGAACTTCTGAGAATCAATAGTATAAAAAATCTCCCATGCTCAATAAAAAAAATATTTGAAATTTAGAAAAAATTAATTTTGAGGATCTTATAAAGAAATCCAAACGAATAAAAGAGAAGCAAAAAAAGAAGAAAACCAGTTTCATGTAGTTTTAAAAGATATATATCCATGGAGAATCAGAAAAAGCCAATTTTGCTTATTGATACTGGAATCTAAAAAGATATTTATAGAAGATGAGCAAAATCAAAATGAGATTCTGATTCACCGCAAGATAAGTTTGATGGCCTTCAGGATAGCGAACAGTTCTTAAGATGCTTGCTCTAAAATATGCAGCACATAAAATAAATGAATAAATAAATAAAATATTTTTTAAGTTGTGTGCATAAAATTTGCAAGGAATTTACCCAGATCAGAGCTATTCCACTGCACATTTTCACATTCAAGTTCATCATCATCCTCACGACCAGTTGGTGCTTCAATTACGCTGAGAGCATTCCTCTGAAGCTTCACTTCAATGCCATTTGTTAGAACCTGCAAGCCCAAATAACTCTAATTATCTTAAACCCGCTTTAGTAGTGTAACAGCTATTCAGAAGATGACAGCACTGTAGCAAACTTAGAAAATTGTTCATCAAATGTATCGTGCAAGAAATAGAAAACTGCTTGCAAAATTTAAAAAAAAAAAACAAAAGAAAAAAGAAACAAGATTCCATACATGAATGTAGCACAAATAGCATGCATTTCTGGAAAAAAAAAATGCTAAAAGAGGAAGCAGCATCCAAAACCCGGAAGCAGAAAACTGGTATTAAAAAACAAGGGAAAAAAAAAAACAGAAAAACGTTATATTCACCAGAATAAAAAAATCATAGCATTTTATCTTAATTAAATTGTGTTCCCTCAATATAGAAATTGGTAGAAATTGGAACAGAATCAAATCCCAAGCTGCTTCAAAATGACTTAGTTAAAATGACCCCATAACAGAGATCTCCAGATACAAGAGAAATCTCATACCCACACTTGAAGATTCACGAAAATAAAACTTTTCAGAATGATCCAAACACCAGCAGAAACTGAACCCAAAAAAGATGAACAGCCAGTACATAAAACTCAACGTATAAAATTCAAATGCATGTAAAAATAAATTTTGAACAATTAAGTTTCAAACAAGTTCTACAGAACACCATCTCATAGTAGCAACTATAAAAAAGAAAGTTTAGCAAGATGCACTTTAAAATTCACAGCATTAGAACTCTTATGAGCAAGAAGCAAATTAGAAAACTATAAAATAGTTATAATTCTACTTTTATAGAAACACCCATAACAGCATTGCAGAAGATGTAAATACATAAAAAAGCTCAGATGATGCCGATAAAGTACCAAAAAGAAAACCAAATAAATGTGAACATCTTAAGAAAAATGAAAAAAGAAAAATGAAAATTTTAATCAGGAATATAATTAAGCCATCTAATCCAAATACTCAACATTAGTTGAATGGAAAAAAAAAGGAAAGCAGGCATATTAACCAAATAGGCTAACAGTTCTTAACGAGAGAGGCAGCAAAATTAATGCCATTCAGAGAACAAGAGTTAATTGCAGACTGAAATAACCTTCTAAAATTGCTATGCGGGAGCATGAATCAAAGATTCACGGAGATCTATGAATTAAAAGCCGTTGAAATGAAATCAGCCACTTTCAACCAACATTTACTCAAACCCTAGCCTAATAATAATAACTAAAAAAACAAGCCATGCAGAACCCTCCTGCTCCAATCAATGATTACACATTAGGGCAGCCGCAGAAGCTGCCCCACTCAATTAGCGGAAAATAGAAAAGAAACAACGAAAGCACGTAAATTTGCTAGAGCAAATAACCAATACCAATAAATGGAAAGGCCAAAGTTCCATGATACAAAATAAACCATAAATCACGAAGAATTGCTTCGGATTTTAAGTCCATTTACGAAAAAAATATAAATTTTAAGCCAGAAAACCCTAGAAATAAACTGAGCATAAGATGCACAATTCAGAAGCGGAAGTTCACTCAAAAACTGCATGCAAAAAACCCTAAGTTTTTGGATGTAGCAATTAATGCTTAATCTAAATTGAAACCCTAAACTTAAAATTACAAAATTAGGAAATCTCTTAAATCTAACCCTAGCAATTATTTAAGCAACCAGAAATAATTAATTCAAAGAATCAAAGCCACGATTAACTCAATAAAATATTAGAAAAAAAAACGAAAAAGAAGTTCCTTTTACGAGAACAAGCACCCACTTACTAAAAAAGCAAGAAATTCGAACTCAAAAAAAGGAAACCCCGAATCCAATACCAGAACTCTCACAATTCTACCGCATTGCCACATCAGAATCATATTTCCAAGCAAATCAAGCCCTCAAAAGCCATTTCCAAAATCCCAACCGATACTCTAACCAGAAGCACTGAAACCAACCCCAATTATCAGAAAAACACCAGTTCAAAATTGATTAAAAGAAATCAAACGAAGAATCTCAATTACCAGCCAATGCCAGCCGCCAAGCCCCACCGCCTTCTTGACTACCCCCTGTAGCCCGACGAGCACCGACTTAGTCCTGTTATTCCCAGTAACCACCACCTTCGTATGCCTGGGAAGCACCGAAAGCTCCTCCTCGCTACTCTCGCCGCAGCTTCCGCCGTACCCTATTCGGCTCATCCCACCGGCGGCAGCCACCAGCATTTCTCACCTCACCAATCCCAAACTAACCCCAGAAAACCCCGGCAAAAGCCCAATTAATCAAGATGAAACACAAGATCGGGCATTGCAGGCGGAATTTTTCAGGCCTGGTAATGAAATTCGGAAGAGAAATTAGAGAATTTGGAGAAGAAAACAATGGGTAAAGCAGAGATATGAGTATGAACGCTGTAGAACAAACGAGAGCGACTGTCCTCTCTCACTCTCTCTCTCTATCTCAATCTCTCTATCCTTTTTCTTACTCTTTGCTGCTCTGAATCCCGACGACTCAGGGCCAGCCAATAGGATTCTACCACGTGCCTCTCGCGCCCGCGCTGCCTCGGATACGGGTAGCGGTTACCGGAGGCGGAGATTTCTAGCCCGCCGAGTTACCGCATGTGGGTTGAGCGATGGTACAAGAAGGAACCATTTCTTGGAACCGTGTGGAGGAGAATGACGTGGTCGATGTTTGAGTCAAACTTTGGGTCTCGGAAGTGGGAGCGCCTAATTAAAGTTGGGAAAACAGCGATTGAAATTTTGGTTCTTTTTTTATGCTTTATTTAATATTTAAATTTAAGTTCTCAGAAAGCTTATCACATGGAGGCGTGTAGTAGGAATTGTTGTACGTGGTAGCTAGCAGCAGACAATATCTCCTTTCATTTTCTTTAAAGTTACCAACTAATACTTAGAATTAATTAAAAAGCTATAATTCTTGAATTAAACTTACACTTAAAGCAATAAAATATTTTCCGACTAAGGGTCCGTTTGGGCCGCCATACCGTTTGGTTCGCGAGTTTCACCAGCTTATCAGAAATTACATTTGAGTTTTTACATTAAACACAGGCCGCAGGTCAACCCCTGCTGCCGGCCTGCGGGCCGCATTTCATAATAAGAAACTTATCCTGAAACGCACAAGCTGCCCCAAACAATCCCTAATTTTACGGCTAGTTACAATTCAATCAACACAGGATCTAACTAAACATATCGACCACATAATTTTGCCATATACATAGATCAGGGTCAGCCAAACAGCCACATAGATGAAGTAATTTGACTAATCATCTACAAAATATATTATAGCAAGTTCTTAATTATTCGACATGAATCTCGAAATATAGCATGAATCTCTAAGTAAATTTTTTGACAATGAGTATTCAAACTCTTATTAAAAATCATTTGGTGCATTGATTTCAGTAACTTATAATCGAATTGACCAACTCGACGACACAAACCTAATGATATCAATATTAATATAATATGAACCAAATCGAGCCATGATCAAGCTATTAAACCATATTTTGAATTTTTGCACACATTTGTGAGGTCAAATGGATGTCGAATCCAAGGAGTTCATAGTCGGATCGGCAAGAGGAATGCAACGAACATAAGATAGCTCAATTTTGACATCATTAAAGCACTTTAATATCCATCAAACAACGACTGATAGAGAGACACCCTTTGAGCCGTCTAGTCAAAATAGTTTATATTTCTGCACTAATTGCACCTAAAAATCTATAAATATAGCCCAACTCTACCATGAGAGAGGAGAGGAGAGAAGAACTTGAGGCATGGGAAAGAACTTGAAGCTTTGAGAAAGAACCGAAGTCCAACATCACCCTTGCCATCGTCAATCGCCACTAACCGCCATCGACTACTGCCAACCGCATTCGACCACCGCCGAATGCTGCCGCCACCGCTGTCGACCACCACCTGCGCCTTCAGTCGCTGCCCATTCCTACAACAAATTCATCTGTACATTGACGTTATAATTTGGGAAACCTAATAATGCTTTCTCGCTAGTGTGATAAGTTGTTGCAACTATATTCATTCTTTTATAGTGAAACTTTTCAGTTGGGTCAGACATGTGATTTTTTTCTTTAAGAATTTTTCACATAAAAACTTCTTATATAATTACTTTATTTTCTCTTCTAAATATGTATTAAATCTTTGAATAAATTAAAATAATAATTTGTCATTCTACGCCGTAAATTTTCTAATATGCATGAGTATCTAATAAAAACCTATTAGTTGGGATTCTTTAAGCGAACCCTTATAGCGGAGAAAATATTAGGTCAAGACTTCGGATGCATCCAGAGTCCAATAAGGGGGCGACACGTGTAAAGTGAATCAATCACAATGTATTTTGATTGATCCATTTTACACGTGGCGTCTCTTTATTAGATCTCAGATGATCTAACGTCCTGACCTAATATTTTCTCCTAACAGCAGTTTGTTAAAGTCTACAATAAAATCTCACAAAAAAAATCCATTATACACAATTATTTCGTGGGTGTATACCCAATAATATCTCAGAATTTGACATTTCATCATACGACTCTATATATAACTGAAGTCAATCACATCATCATAATCATAATTATAAATAAATATATACATATGAATTCATAAAATTCAAATTTGTTGAATTTTCATCAAAGGAAGCGCAGCATTTCTCATACTTATAACAAAATTACGTTAATTTTCTTATCGCATATTTCTTCCAAAGAAGGAGATATATTTGTGTACGTAAGATGACCGTGGAGTTGTGTATATCTGGTAGGTTACAAGAAGGATATTGGGGGTTATATCAACATTATACTCTCTGTAAACTCCCCATAACTTACTTGTAATTAGTAAGTTTCATGCTTCTATTTTGATATATTTTTAAGTTACTAGTAGGTTACAGGAAGATTATAGGAAGTATAACACAAATATAATCCTCAAACCCTCTGTATAACCTACCTAACATACGCAGCAGCGCAAGTATTTCTCCTCGAGAAGTGGCCAGCTGTCGTCGAGGATAAAAATATAAATTTTAATTGCAATTATAATTATTTATTTCTCAGCTAACCCAAAAAAGGTTAGAATTTAAAATCCGGCGAGAAGCTTTCGAGGAAGTTCTCATTTTTCATTTACAATTTCGCACGTACACACCACACATCAAAGCATGCGTGATGTAACCCGTTGACACTATTCCGCTTTGAATAGTAATACATGGTAACATATGCAGAGATATTTTTCAAATAATTAAAGCTGTTGAGATGGGTGGCGTCATACCCTGCTGTTGCATTCCTTGTGATAGAGAGAGAATTTCATCATTTTAATGTAAGAAAATTAAACAAACTCATGGGGCCCACTGAACGTCAGCAAAAAATTTTTTAAAAAAATGGTGAAAATATAAAAATATATTTATATCATGGAAAATAAAATTTTAGCCTAAGAAATGATTCAACTAATATGAATTATTATATATTATATTTTTATAATAAAAAGAGATACTATTATAATTAAGTCTATATGATTCTATGAACATTAGTGGCAGTGACATGCATGAGCATTGATGGATATAATAGGCTTTGGAAATACAATGTGGTGTCAATTTGGTTCGTAGGTCGGGATTGGGTCTGACTTGAAATCGACCCGTCTCGAAACTACTTAAGAAACCTTCTTGGTTGTTCTTTCTTTCTTTTGAAGCACTGAATTTTATCAAGATTAGTGCTGACACGTTCTTGATGCACACATATATATACATGTATATCACTTAAATCATAAACAACACATAAATAAATGTCACATGCATTATTTTTTTAAATGTGAAATACATCTTTTCAAGCATAAGTTCGTGATAACAAGATGTTATAAGTGCAAATATTGAGAGTCAGATATGTTAATACATAAGAATTATGCGTTGTATGTGTAAATTTACTTTTCTTTATTTAAAGTCGATTAAAGATGTCTATCAAGTTCATAAGTTATTTATTTAGTTGAAAATAAATTATTGTATCAATTCTTATAAAAATTGATAAGGAAGTCACAATAATAGTAATTATATATATATATATATATATATATATATATATATATATATATATATATATATATATATATATATATATATATATATATATATATNTGGGTCTGACTTGAAATCGACCCGTCTCGAAACTACTTAAGAAACCTTCTTGGTTGTTCTTTCTTTCTTTTGAAGCACTGAATTTTATCAAGATTCGTGCAGACACGTTCTTGATGCATATATATATATATATACTTGCACTCATTTCATCAAATCAAATGAGTTATTGGTTAACCTCATTAGGGATAATGATTATCTCAAGTTTTGAGTTTAATAATCACATCAATTAGGAATTCATTAATGAGGAAACAAAGTAATTTGGCATTACATTGCAAGAGACATCATTATCTTAAACCTTTCATTATGATTGGTTTAATCCAAAGTTCTTAATGAGTTGAGAATCTTTAATTATGGAGGAAGGGAATCCTTCAAAAAAATATATAGGTCAATTAATGTATAAGTCTTTTCACTTGTCATCTAGCTATTATGGATCACAAATATATATATATATTTCTTATTTAAGCTTTGAAGTTTGAAGGAGTTTCTATCCTTATATTGGGAATTCCATCATATATTTCACTCATAAATATGCTAATTTGCCCTAATAATTTTGCTTTTATTGATATTTAAAAAAAATATTATTATTTATTTGGTTTAATGTATAATGAATGAGAATTAAAAAGTAAACCTAGAGCTAAAATGGGAATCATGTTCAAATAGTTATTGAGGGGAGCACAGTCCATAAATAAGTAGCCAGTGTCGTTATATGTAGTAGTGGAGGCAGTGTCAAACTTGCATTGGGTGTGGAAGCATGCATAATGATTGCTAGCATTGGATGATGTCGCGAGGGTAGCAATGGAGTCCTTCGTGACTTTTTTCCTTTAACCTCCACGTTGGAGCTGCTCAAAGGCAAAAGTCACAAATATTACAATTTTGATCACTACTCTAAAAAAACATAAAGGGTAACTTCCAAATGATTCAACAAATTGTTTTGAATTTATTCTGAGTTGATGGAACACCAAAAAATTTCAAGACCTATTATCTCTTTTATTCTTCAATCAAAACATTTCAAACCAAACAACCCCTGAACTAAGTTAGAGAAAAAAATGTGTCAAAATACACTACTTTTATTTTTTTTTTTCAATATTTTTATTGGTGGAAGGTGTATGATGAGCTTTACAGTGAAATGTTAAACAGATTAATTCTTTTGATGTGAGAGAATATCTATCGAAAGTTATTTGTTGGTCATAGAAATTTGGGTAGATCTCTTTTCAAAATGAATAGCTTTCGAAATGATTTTTCATTTTAGAAATGAAAATTAGACTGCATATTAGAGGATGTACTGAAAACTCTTACAACATTTGAAATATTCCTTCTAAGAACATAATTTGAGGTGTGCATTTAATCAAGTAAGGGACTGCGGCAATGAAAATAATTAGTCTATGATTGACTTTACAGTTGGAAACAAAACATAACACAAATATATCTGTGAAAAAATTGGAGTAGCTATAATTGTAGGCAATATTAGAAAGAGATATCAGAAATTCTAAATAAAACCGTCAAAATTATTTTTTCTTAATTTGAAGCAATGATTATCACTCAAAAATTGACTAATTTTAATTTTGACTCAAATAAAGATATGATCAAAATAAACGACTCGAGCTTTAAGCAAAAAAATTTGGATCAAATTTTCTTAGAGCCGACAATAGTTAAGTTCGAAATCAGAACGCTAACAACCTACTGAGGCTGTTAGGGTTATCAAAGATCGATAATCTGTCTTTTTTTTAAAATTTTCAGATTTAATATTGGTTATCATCATAGATACACCAAACCCTGCATTAGTTTATTTATTTTACATTTCATTTTCCAAGTGGAAAATTAATCATTAATCTAATCATTCTCGTTTCTGCAAACCACATACATGATTAATTTCATACTTTGAAATATGTTTTTTGAAAAAAATATTTCATATGATGTAAAAGTTGGCACTGAATCCTTCATTGTAAAAATAGAATTCACAATGGAGGAAATCATAATAACTTTTACATCATATTAAATATCTTATTTTAAAAAAATATTTTGAGGTGTGCAGTTAAACGCGTAAGGGGTTGTGGAGACGAAAATGCTTAGTTTTATGATTGGTTTTACATCTGGAAACAAAATATGAAATAAATATGGCAGTTATATGGTTGGAGTAGCTACAATTGCATAAAACATTTGAAAGAGATGCCCTAATGGATTTAACGATCTTCGACATACCTAACATTAATATGATGTTAAACGATCCTGTTTTGATATGCCTTTATAATACTTAAACCTTGTAACCTTATGGTTGCACTATGTATAGCTCCTCCTTTAGATCTCCATGTAATAAAGTTGTTTTACATCCATATGCTCTAGATGTAGATCTTCCTTTGCTACAAGACTCAATATAACCCTGATAGTCATCATCTTCATCACTGGGGAGAACATCTCTATGTAATCCACTCCTTTCTGCTGGAAACTCTTCACATTAAGTTATGTCTTGTAGTGCTAGCTACCACTTGACACCTTTTTTAGCCTGTAGACCCACTTATTATGTTGTTCTCTTTTTTCATTTGGTAGTATAGTCAAATCCCAAGTCTGATTTGACTCCAAAGATTGTGTTTCTTCATCCAAGACGAGCTCCCACTCCTTTGAATCTTCAAATTGAGCGACCCCCTCCAAGCACTCTGGTTCACCACTATCAGTTGGTAACAAATAGTGTAAATAAGGAGAATACTTGTGTACGAGTCGTATCTATCTGTTAGATCTTCTGACTTCTGTAGCAGGTGCTAAAGGAGCTTCCAATGCTCTTTCTGGTTGTGTGTTGCTTCTTTCTCCATCTTCCTCATCATCACTATCTTATATCTCAACATATTTGGATTCTTCAGAAATAATTTATCCGGAGTTCCAACCCTATCCATGTATATCTCAATTTCATTAAAAGTGGCATCCCTTCTCCTAATGAATTTTTTATTCTGATAATCCTCGATCTTGCAACCAAATTTATTTGAGTCATATTTAATGAAGGTGCATTTGACAGATTTTGAGTCAAGCTTGCTCTAGGACTCTGCAACAACATGCACATATGCAGAATACCCAATTACTTTTAAGTGAGATGAACATACCTTTTTGTCGCCCCAGGCTTCTTCAGGTAAGATTTCTTTCAAAGGCATTGAAGGACTATGGTTGATCAGATAAACTGCAGTGTATATTGCTTCAGCGAAAAACTATTTTGGTAAGCTTGCATGAAGCCTCATGCTCCTAGCATACTCCGTAATTGTTTTGTTCATGCACTCAGCTAAACCAACCTGCTCCAGTATTCTTGAGACAGTGAACTCATGCCTGACCCCCTATGTAGCACAGAAATTCCAGAACTTTAGATAACGGTACTTACCCCCATTATCTGAACTGAGACACTTCAGCTTCAAGTCTGTCTCAATTTCTACTATAGCCTTTCCTACTATTCTGCAAGCATTCTTATCTCTCAAATAAGTCTTACATAGATTACTCTGAGTGTATTTTTAAATACCTCTTTATTGGAGCAAGCATAAAAAAGAGGTATCTGAATCAACTATCCATAATTCAATACTTACTAGGGATAGCTTCAGGGAGTCACTTTGGGTTTCACTAGTAGAGACCTTAGTAAAGTAATGACTTTCTTGTCCTCCACCACCAGATTTCCTTGGAGCTTTACATTCATCTTGAAACACCCTTTCTTACCGTGGTTCAAGCATTCTCCTCCACGTTACTCGAGCTTTCTTTTCTTAGACTTGGATCTGACTCTACCCATATTCTTGCATAGATACCAGCATTTGCTATCAACATTCAACTTAGAGCCTAAAGAATCATCATTTGTTGCTTTTCTACGAACTTGTTCATTCAGCAATAAGCCCACGATATCATTAAAGTTCAACTAGAAGTCCCAGAAGAACTACCCACCGATGTTACCAAACCATTCCAACTATCCGACAATGAAGATAGTAACCAATGTTCCGACCTCATCATCAAACATGATCCCCATAGAACACAACTTGCTCGTTACGGTGTTGAAGTTATTGAGATTTTCTACCGCTGAACTCCCATTCACCATATTCATATTGAATAATTTCTTAATTAGAAAATTCTTATTGGAAACAAAAGGTTTTTCGTATATCTTAGTTGGTGCCTCCATGAGATCAACCATACTTTTATCATTGACAATGTTGAATAAATAAGGAAAAGTGACGACCTAATCAAATCCAGAGTTGTTTGTTCCAACAGTTACCATTCTTCCTCTACTTGCATCTTCCAAAGATCATAAGCCCTAATAAAGTTGGGAATGGTTGTTTAGAATTTCCTATCAAAATGGTATTAGAGATTTGTTTGGAATTGTTGTTTATTTTACAATATGTTTCTAATTCATCCTAAGCTTAAATTGAAAGCACAAGATTCGAGAAAAAAACAAAATCAAAACAACCAAAAAATATAGAAGAATTTTTCAAGGAGAACTCCGAGAACGGGAAAAAAATCACGAAGCCACACAACCGGAAATTCTACTGAAATTCAGAAAGTTTTACAAAATACTAGCATAGATTTCCTCTCTACACAAAAGGAAAATTATAGGACTAGGATGCTTCCCTCGCGCTCTACAATCATCTCTCTTTGATCTGAAGCAAAAATCATGCTAAATCACTAAAATCCACCTCTTTGACACTTCTTACATTTACCGGGATGTTTGTTGAAGAATTTTAGAGGAAGAAACTCAAAGCCCTTGTAACAAACTGCTCAAAATTGACATTAAAAAAAATTCTGAAATATACTGCCCCGGGTGCTTAGGCACCCATACTTGGTGCCTAAGAGCCAAGCTTTCTGGAAGCAACATCGCGCTACTCCCAAGTTGGGCGCATAGGCGCCGACCTCACTGTTTCTGCGCCCAATGAGTGCTTGAGTGCCCATAGACGTTCGGCTCCTTGTTTTGTCTCCACTCTACATAGCAACTTCAATTATTATATGCATATCATCTTACTTATACATGAAAATGTATATTTTACTTGTTAAAAGTTACAATAGTTATATTTTTGAAGCGGTATAAAAGATTTTGTTGGTATAAATGTAAAAAAAAAAAGTAAAGCTTTTCTTCTAGATAGTAAAAACATAGAAATTGGGTGATATATATGTAAATGCCTCAGTACATTGGAAATAAGTTGAAGATGAGGAGATTTAATAGTCCAAAGAAGAATGGTAAGACAAAGTAGGGCCTTGCCGAAAGAAGATCCACTAATCCGACCAAGTGTAGTCGTTCGAGCCAAAGCCAATGAGGTCAAAAATGACCGAGCCATGATGAGGGCAAAAAGATGACTGAATGATTCAAGTTCGAGCCAGTTTGATCATAAATGAGATAATGAAACATTCGAGCTAACCACCATTAAGAAGCCAACCAAGGAAATTTCTACAACTTAGCATTTGAAATCATACTGGAGATGTCCAAAAATCTCCCAAATTTATTATCAAGGTAGACAGACAGACAAGATAAGCCGGCCGAGCTAGTTTTGTTGACCCGAAGCCAGTCAAGCTTCTCTCGACCGACAACGCTAACCAAGCCTAGTTGATCAAACCAGTCTTGCTGACCCGAAGCCAAACAAGCCCTATGAACCAAGCCAGAGAGCAATCGAGTGATAGACACATACATATAAAATATCAATAATGTCTTGTACAACCCTCTTTAAAGTAAGGACAAAAATGTAACGTCATCACATATATCAGTTTATGAAATAATGAGAATGGACATGATAGACACTATTGTACCATTCATCAGTGGTCTCTCCCCTTTCTCTCTCTCTCTGTTGATCATACCCTAATTCACAGACAAATCAAAATTTAGTAGCACCAAAAAAGGTAACATTAATCAATACCCATTAAATTTGATTTTGAGCAAGCCCACAAGAGTGCCTCTTCTTCTAGTGCACTATTTTGAGCCAAACACTATCACATGTAATGTACAAACCATTAATAATATGCAAGAGTAGAATTAAACACTTTTTTATAAGTTGGAAAATTTATTATCTAATTATGTTAAAATTAAAATAAATTAAGTAAATCATTCGTTGGGAATTAAGTATGACAAAATACTATCAAATAAAGTCCAAAGTTCTTAGAAGGGCATTATGGGAAAGATATTTTCCATGCTTTGGTTGGAAATTTCCTTTTAAGCAAACCACCAACAATCAACATCATTAATTAGCAAGTAATCACATGTTAAACGTCTTATTAAGTAGTCAAATTTTAGTAGTAAAAGTCTCTTTTTAGTCAAACCTACCAATTATTAAAACGCTTCATTGATATGGTTGTTTTGGTCATTAAATAATTTTTAATTATTAACCCTCCTTTACAAGGTGGCATGCATTCAATTAACCGACTTTTTATTATAATAATATTATGTGAAGTATATATAAATATGTATAATATATGTGGATGAGATGGTCTTGTGGTTGGGCATTTTCTTCGGGTCCCAAAAGTTCTGAATAAGTGTTAAACGTCGCTAACTAATTTTATCATTTGGTGTGAATCATGAGATATTTGGCACGGATCTAGATCTTCGGGTCTTTTTTGAACAAAAAATATGTTTTGGTTTAAATTAAAAATCATCCAGAGCTCAATTTCGACAAACTAATTGTCTCGACAAGCGAACCCGGTGATACCAAAATTGATATAATTTAAGTCTAATCAAGCTCGAATCAAGCCAATAAATCACATTTGGAGGCTTTGAGTAGTAAGTTGGACGGTCAAATGAATTCCAATTTTAGAAATATCTAGAGTGAAATTGAGCTCCTCAACGAGAGAAATCAACGAGCCTACGATCCCGTAATTATCAGATCATTAAGATCCTCATATTACTGAGAAAAAAAACCTATGATTTAGAGGAATCAAAATGGGTTGTTCAATCATGTGGTTATGGGAGTTATTCAATGAATAACCAAAGTGTCTCGCCCTTAAACCCTATAAATAAGCCCCCTCTATTCATTTGACTAAAAACTCGACAATAACTTTCGCCCCCGTAGTCACCGACCACCATCGAGCACTACCTACTCCCCGCTTCTCGCTCGCCACCCCCGCTGACCACCCTCTACTCACCCACATCGGTAGCGTAACCAAGTACCTTAAATGTGAAGTAATGAAGTGCCTAGAAGCAGCATACAAAGTTTCCTCAACACGATGCAATAACATATCCCATATTCGGTGTATTGAAAACCTGATGATGACTCCCGATGGCAATTCCTTTAAATCATTACATTCAAAATACAATGAATCATTCTTTATACTGTGTGCAGACAAACATTACACTTGGCATAACATTATAACTCTTATTTCCCAGCAGTAGGATAAGAGTCTAATTTTTGCTAATTTATGGCAGATCATTTTAACTAGACTATGTCTCATAATTTTTTATTATAAATTTTGTTTTCCGACACACAATAATGATTATTCTTTTGTTTTAATTGTTAAGACCTCAACAACAAATACCAATCCAATCAAATATGAGTCATAGTTAATTAAGCTATATATTAAAGGATAATTACATGCACGTGTTTACATGAACAAGTATTATCTTATTAGCACTCAAAATTTTTATTTATAAAACTAGCACTCATGTTATTTTTTTTTAAACTACTTAACCATTGGGAGTTTAATTAAAATAAAAAAATGGGTTTGGGTTTTATTGCATTTTTCGATATTTAAGTGAGAATTAGAAAAATAAAAGAGTGTGCTAGTTTTATAAATAGCAAAGTCTTGAGTGCTATAAATTATAATTTCCCAAAAATTATTTATTTCTTTTAAAGTGATTAGCTAAAAAAGTTTGTATACTTCTTATGTTTTTAAACAAAATTTTATGTCTCATGTTCATAATATTAATTTAAGTCAAGTACATGGATAAAATGGTTATTTACAACTACACTTTTGAAATCAATATATTTATTGATACCTCACCAACAAATTTTCATCATCCGGCACAAATTTTAAGGCATGACATGAATCTCGATACAATATCTTGAGCAAGAAATATTCAAACATCAATTAAGGGTCATTTAGAGCTCCGATTTAATCAAACTTATAGTCAAACTGATCAGCTCAATGAGGCGGATCTAATGATATCAAAGTTAGTCCAATCCGAGTCAAATCAAGCCTGAATCAAGTCATGAAACCACTCTCGGAAGATCTTCAAACATATTTAGAAGATAAAACAGATGTTGATGTTGACAAGTTTATAGTCGAATCAAGCGTCTCGACAAGACGAATGGACATTTGTACTCCTTAATCATAGTGAATTATTTCAACTAGGCTAGACCTCGCAGTTTTTCCCTCTTTCAAGGGTTTTCCACGTAAAAAGTTGAGGTGTCTCCTCTTGTTTACTTATATTTTGTTATCTGTGTGTGCTGAATTTTCGTGCAATGCTAAGACAATAATCCATTACTCTAGAGCCGCAAATTTTCTGGCACACATCATTTATATATTTTATATGTTAAGTAAACAAATTAAATCAATAAATTCATTTATTTATAAGTGTTGTGATCAATTTGATTATCAAGACTTTGCTTAAATTTTCTAATGAATGTTGATAATTTTATTATTAAATTTTAAATTTGTGCCAAAATTAAAAATATATATTGAAAGAGTGCAAATTTAATAAATCGATCAGATTTAAATGTTGCGAAATATATATCTATTTTTGTAATATTTTATTATTAAAAGTCAAAAAAGTGCACCGACATGAACTATATTAATTTTGTAGGGGCAGTAATAAATACACTTAAGTTGTGTTTAGGGTTATTATTAATGTATTTTTAATATAATTGTCCGCTTGATTAAGCACTAATTTAACATTAGAGTTTGTAAGTACTTGCAGTCTTTTTGTTATATAGAAATGCATACAAAATAAGGTAAATGAATACCAAATTGTTGAAGATGACAAGTAAGAAATTAATTGAATTTTTTTTCAATATATATATTTTTAATTATTTTTCAAAATGAATTAAATATAAGTTTTGAATTAAAATAAAAGGCTATTTACATACATGTCATGATTCTTTTGTATGATGGTATTTTAACAATAGTAGCTGTAATGAGATGCGAAGATAGTAGTCGATTGCTTGGAGGTAGTAGTTTGTCATGATTTTTGTAGAAGATGGATGTAGTGTCGGTTTTTCGTAGAGATTTTAATTAAAATACATGGTAGTAGTTTGTCATGTGAGTCGTAGAAGACTGCTTCAGAAGCATCGGTCGATCACATAACCGTAGTTGGGAGCAGCATAAGCTAAGCTAATGTTTGTAAGTCGTTGAGGTCATGATTGGGAGCTACATGAGTTGGGATAACGTTTGTAGGCCACAAAGAATGAGGTTGGCAGTTACATGAGCTAAGCATCGTAAGCCATAGAGATTCTAGTTGGGAGCTAAATAAAATAAGATAACACTCATCGGCCATATAGACTGGAGTTGGGAGCTACATGAGCGGAAATAAAGTCTGTAGACTGCAATGGTCGGAGTTTGGAGCTGCATGAGTTGAGATAATGTTTGTAGAATGCAATGACTGAAGTTAGGAGTTGCATGAATTGTCACATTATTCGTGAGTCGTAGAGGTCAGAGTTAGGAGCTCCATCAGCTGAGATGGAGTTTGTAGGCAGTAAAGAACAGAGTTGGGAGTTGTATAAGTAGATATATTGTCTGTATGTCATAGAAGCTGAAGTTGGGAGCTGTACGAGCTGTGATAATATCCGTAGAGCACAGAGGCTAGAGTTGGGAGCTACATGAGCTGTGTACCATGTAATGTGTAGTGATGGGTTGTAAGAAGAGAGCTTCAAAAGTCTGAAGAAATTCATCATATTCTGAGTACAACAGTTGCATGCAGTTATTGTGAGGTGCATTTTTATACCTTCTTTGGAAGCATCATTATGTCATACGTTGGTTGTGTCGTTGCATCATATTTGGGGCGTTGTTGCACTATTTATCAGATGTGTTGCTCTGTAGCATACTTTGTTACTCAGTAATGTTGGTCATTACTCGACAAAGTGCTTTGTTGCTTCGCAACATGCGTCTAGACTTTGTAAGGGGCATTGCTATAAATAGCAAGAGGCAACCGATGTGTGGGTGCATGAGTTGCAATAACATTCGTAGGTCATGGAAGCCGAAGTTTGGAGTTGCGTAAATTGTGGATACTGTAGGTCATAGCGGTGGACTGCAATGAGAGAGCATTAAGAGTTCTGAGAAAATCATCTTATCTTAAGTATGACAATTATAAGCTGCTTTTGTGGGGTGCATTATTACACCTTTTTTGGGCGGCGTCATTGCGTAGTATGCACGACGCATCATTGCACTGTATTCAAGACGCACAATGTACCATCCTTAGGATGCTTTGTTATGACATCTTTGTAGTGCGTTATTACGTATGATATTTCGTTACTCTGTAATGATGGTTGTTCCTTTGCACGATGCTTCGTTACTATGCAACGTACATCATGACTCTCTAAGAGCCTTCGTTCTAACAAGCAAAGTGTGAGCGACAATGGTCGATGAAGGCTAATGAATGATGGTCGGCGGCGGCAGGAGTGTTTGGCGTTCATTGGATAATGAACCTTCTATGTATAACAAGGACCTCAATTCCTTCTCTTCCAAACTTCGGTCTTCCTCCGGTTCAAGGTTTCACTCTCCATTTAGGAAATGGGTAAGACTCTTTATAGAGTTTGAGACATACATTCATGCAAATAAGAAATGAATCCATACCATTTCATTTGACTCTCGAAGGGATTCCATCGGTCACATCACATTTGATGGATATTTGAATGTCTTAACGAATCAAATTTGAGTCAATTTGGGCATGTTAGATTTGTCTTGCCGGGATGCTAGCTTTGACCATCAATGTTGTAATATATTCTATCTTTTAATTGGGCACCATAAGCTTAAAAAAAATATTTTAAAGACTCGATTTAGACTTGATATGACTCAAATTGGACTCACTTTGGTGTCTTCATGTTCATCTCGTCGAATCGATCAAAATTAATGTAATTGAAGTTTAAATATTTTTGTTCAAAAAATATCTTGATATTCGTGTCATGACTCAAAATTTATGTGAGAAGATAAAAATGTACTTATTGTGCATCAAAATTAAGTTTTTAAAATAAAATTTCTATTATCATATATACTTCCATATAGTTATATTAAAGTATTAATATGTGCAAAAATTTTAAAATTGAAATGTCATAAATTTAAGTACTTAATACATCCCTGTTTGATGTATCTGATGAATTCTTTTGTCCTTCTGATTTTTTTGACATAAAATATTTTTCAAAAATATTCAGCAAATGTAATTTCTTGAAAAAGCAGGGGCATATAAGTCACACGAACACCGAGGGACCGTAACGGGGCAAGAGAAATGTGCCACCTGGACCCCACCCCCCACGTTATTCCCGTCATTTCGGGGGCCGTAGTTCTTTATCCGACACTCCACGCCTCCCTCCCCCACACTCTCTCTCCTCCATTAGATCTCGGCCCCACCATCCTCCGCTCTCTCTCTCCTCCACTTCTCCCGCCAAATTTTCCCGCCATTTTAGGCCATCTCCAGCCGTCCGATGACGCGGGAAGGACAATGGTCTCTCCCAGACCGGTCGGCGGGTGAGAAAATAAATTTGGAAAAAATTAAATAAAGCTTAGGCCGTACTTTCCTATTATGGTCTCATAAAATAGAAGATTTATAGAATTGTGGCCGCTAAGTTAAGTGGATTTCAAGAGCTGCTTGTTTTATTTAGGCTTTTGGGCTTTCTTAAATGGGTTTTTTTTCTTTTTTTTTTCTATGTATTTATTTTTAATTGGGCTTATTTTTTAGCTAGTTCTATATAATAAATTTAAGTCATTTATTTTTACAAGGGGAAAGTTTAGCACATGGATGGACTATACTCTGTTCTTAATTACACGAGAAATTATTAGATAAAATTTTGCTAATCATTCAAACAATATTAGCAAGACAGTGATGATTAACGTCCGATTGACAAATTGGTCAAGCTCTGGTTGTAATTCATTACCTATTAGTGACAAGATTTTCGGTGGGTACGCACGAATCACCCAAACAACAAGTTTAAATGATTACCACTACAAAAATAGTGACAAGATCTGTTTAATAAGCGCGGTGTATGATGCGGACCGTTCAAGGCGTTGATATGATCTAGCAATCGACACAGATAGTATAAGACTTTAGTACTAACGCATTGTTAAAAAAGTTGAACTATCAATCATTACAACCTATTATTTCAAGGAAAATAAAAAAAATGGTAAAGGTAAAACGCAAGAGACTAAAGTAAGAATTGACTGAAACTTTTTTTTTTTTTTTGTAAAAATTGAATACTTACAGATAATTCATGATATTTTTGTTTACAATTATTCAAAAAGGAAAAAAGAAAAAATTTATCTAAGTTACGGGTAAAATAGAAACCAAGTCAAATGTTTGAACTCCCTCCATCATCTTCATCGTTTTCGCCCTCTTCTTCATCCCCCTCCTCCGAGCCCTAGAGCAACACAACAAATCTTTTTAAATCGACCCATTTGGGGAAGAAAAACTTCGGCTTTATTATTCGACAAATCCTAATTGACACTCTACATTTGAGCTGCGCCATGAGGGCCTCCACCTGCCAAGGGTGGGAAGGAAGTCTAGCAAACAACTCTTCTGACGTCTCAATTGTTGCTATCTTTTCTTTTAAGGATTGGTTTTCTCTAGAGAAGCCGACTGTGACTCTGTTAGCCTAAGCACTTTGGCTACGACTCCATTGCTCGTTCTTCGATTGCCATTGCCCATTCTTCAACCACCTTAGCACATTCCTCGGTGGCTTTCTCCCTCTCATCAATTGCGACCCACTTTTCCTTAACTTCTAGGCATTCTTTGTGATCTTTCTAAAGGGTGATCGACTTCAAGTGAGAGTCCTCCCAGACCATTAGTTGATACTGATCAACCATCTCTTACAGGTCTGCTGGGGGAAAGGGTGTGCGTGTCCCAATGACCTTATCATAAGTATGAGATCAAATGATCTAAGCGATTGTCAAAAGACGGTTAGCCTCAGTAGGATAGTCCGAATGCAAATCCCTCTTCAAACCGATCAGGGCAAATCGACTATCCGAGCTATTGCCCACCTTCGTCCCTCGGCTAGCAAGGAAACCATGGAAGTGGGGGTCCTTCAGCTTCTTTCGAGGAGGGAGAGGAGGCGAGATACTTGGACTGATGGGTGGTGCTTTCCCCTTCCGATGATGCACCTCTTCTTTCTAGGTAGATAGCTTGGACTCTGGCTTAGGCTCAGATTCAGCTCTGGATGGGGGGGAACAGGAGAAGGTCAACTGGCTTAACTCAATAAAAGTTGGAGTGATCAGTCGAACGATAATTGACCCTGCGCCTGATCTTTCTTTCGACCCTGCGTCTGATCTAATGTATGTAAATCTTCCTTTATTTTTCTCCTAAACCAATCAAGCCTAAGTGAGCAAGAGGCAAGATTTAAGGATAGGCATGACCTCATGAGGGAGCACATGCTCCCGTCAAATTTTATTTGTCTTTTCATATCATATGATTTAATTTTACAAGTACAACCTTCTAAATTATACTTTATATATGGCCCTTTAAAGTTTTGTGCCATTTACATACATACCTTCCAATTCCTTTGTATTTACATTATTGCTCTATATAACGAAAATCTCCCACATAAACTAAAAGTTACCTTTATTTTAATTTTTATAACATAAAATGCACATTTTCATATTTGTATAAATAAGACGATATATATATATATATGAGAATTGAAATTTGCATGTGTGATGTGTGATATATAAATACATAATAATTAAAATCTAACATTTCATATAAATATATAATATTTTAGTAATAGTTTAAATGCTTTAATTTGATGAGTAGATCTACATCTAAATGCATGTAATGTGATTTTAGTAATAATAGCGGTGTTGTAATAATGAGTGATTAAGTTAATAAAATGAGTGAAAAATTTTAGATTTCACAGGTCTATTGTTCAAAGTGATGACAATATAGATGGGAATAGTTTTAGTATAAATGAATTTGTATGGCTAAAGTTGTGGAATGCATCGGCTGTATCATGTTATAGAAAACTATTACTTAGAATTAAATGAAAATTTTATAAGATGATTGTCAGACCAACAATGATGCAGAATTTTGGCCTGGCCTGAAGAAGAGAAGCATAACATTAAGTTAAGTTTTGCTGAGATGGGAACGATCAAGTGGATGAGTGGTTTTACAAAAGACAAAATATGAAACAAATATATCGCATGAAGAATTGGAGTAGTTCCAGGGACTAACAGGATTAGAAGGAGTCGTCTTAGATGGTTTGATCACATTATACTTCAACCATCTTATGCTAAGAATGATAGAGATAGAACTAAAAAGATTTGGGCATGATGCATAGAATATGATCTTAATTTGTTAGAATTAAATAAAAAATATAACATTGGATATGACACAATGGAGAAGAAAGATTCATGTTGATGACCCGCTTAGTGGGATAAAAATTCTTATTGTTGTTATTTTGTGCGTGTGAATGATATTTTAGTATTATATCTATAAAATATCAAAATATATACATGAATAATTATATATTAATTTTAATGAAAAAAAAAACTATCATTAGTGATAACAAATATTTAAATTTTATATAAGTAAATACTAAACCTTAGATATTAGAAATAAACACTCCATATATACCTACCCCCTACCCTACACACACACACACACAGTGTTGTGTACTCAGATCAGTTGATCAAAAATTTGTTTGTCAGTTGTAAGTCTCCTCTGGTCAGAGGTTCAATTCCCCTCGAAGCGTAGGGTGTTTACTCAAATTCTTAGGTGCATCGGGGATGATCAGGACTCGTATAATAGCTTTCAACCATTCCTTTATGTATATATAAGTTATTATTTAATGTGTACAACAGTTTAGATGGTGCTAATTATATAAAAGTGATACTTATCAGAATTTGCCGTTCGTGGGGTTATTATTAGTTTCTTTTTTTTTTAAGTTCATTAAAATACATATGGCGGTCTGACAAAAAATTAAGTGGAACGGACAAGTCTCTTATAAAATTTTTTCAACCAAAAAGTCAAATCTTTTTTTTTTTTAAAATTAGAAAATCTGCAATATGTCATTTTTCAACTTGATGGAATTTATAAAACTCTTTTTTACATTAAAATAAAATTTAAACTATAAATTATGAAATAATAATCTATTTTTAAGGATCATAGCATTCCTTTAATTATCAAATAGAGGTAGGGCTATCAATATAACTCGAATAAGAGTAATTTGTCTAAATTTGATTTGAATTTTAGCTCAGATTAAGATCAGATCAAAATAAATGAGTCAAGCTACGAATCAAAATTTTAAATCGAAGTTTTTTGAGCCGACCCCAACTCGGCTCTAGAACGGTTCAATAATAACCATAGTGAATTCAATAAATTTAGCCCATAGATCGGTAATCACTTGAAAATTAATTCAACTTTTAGCTCGAATCTAGAGCGGATCGAAATAAACTAGCAGAATTACGAGGTAAAATTTTGGATCTAATTTTATTTGAGCTAATTTCCAATTGATCCAAATAAGATTGTTAACTATCATCAATTATGGTACATGCAACAAAATAATTAGTTTTTTTTTTTGGAAAAAAATATAATTAAAAATATATATTTTATATTGCTCATTTCATTCTTGCACGAATTATGTCTAGTGCATTAGGGAGCACATTTAATGAGCTCCCATGCAAGTGATGATACGTTCAATACATTTTCATGACAAAATTAAGTGGGCTAATAAATGCTGCACATGCTAATTTATTTCTCCCGGCTCTAATTTGGAGGAACAAAATTCCTACAGAGAATTCCAATGATGTCAAAATATTATTATTTATTGCTCATAAAATTTAGTTATTGATTTGCCACCACTAAATTTTCATGAATCCTGCATATTTTAAATTAAACTTTTTTTAA
Organism: Phalaenopsis aphrodite; assembly: GCA_003013225.1. Lineage (NCBI taxonomy): Eukaryota > Viridiplantae > Streptophyta > Magnoliopsida > Asparagales > Orchidaceae > Phalaenopsis > Phalaenopsis aphrodite. The sequence goes on along the minus strand of NEWO01000020.1, from coordinate 1,174,939 downwards.
TTCTAAATTCATAACCATTCATATTTCGATTTCGTCAAATTTAATATCAAATTTAATATCAAATTTAATATTTAAGAAAAATAAACCCAACGAATCTAAAACTGGTCAATATAAATCTCATTAAGCTCGGATCAAATCGTTGAAGTATAGTTAGAGATTTTAAATTATTAATTGAATGATCAAATGAACTTTAAATTTGATATATTTGTTGTCAATTCGAGCATATTGATGAGAAAAATTCAACAAGTTTAGAATTGCTCAATTCTAAGATCATTAAGGCACTAAAATCCTTAAAAAATACCTATGATTAAGAGAGATCAATATGAATCGTCCTGTCTGATGATTATGGAAGTTATGCACCCAAAGAACAAAGAGGGGTGGAGGTGAATGATAGGTGAAATTTCAGAGTATGTTTTGGAGAGAAAACCCAACGAGTAACAACCAACTTATATAGTCGTCAGATACCATCAACCACTGAACTTCATAGTCGTTGGCCATATTCCCAATTGTCTTAATCATATTACTATATATATATATATATATATATATATATATATATATATATATATATATATATATAATTTTTAAATCCTTAAGTTAAAGTGTGTTTAAATTGTTAAACAATTGAATAAAAGCATATATATAATATATATATATTAATATTTAACTTGTACAAATTTTAATTGTGATCTTCATGAGCATGATATTTTACTCATCATGTATTCATGGCATCACATGTGCACTTGCATGCACCGTTTTAGCCAACCACATTCATAAACAAATAATAATGTGAGGGAGCATAAATTTTAGTTGATCCTCCTTCAAAATTATTTTGTTCCATAGTGGAGTTTTCATTTATAACAACATTTAGATTTGTTTGTTCATAATTAAAATTTATTGAAGATAACATTTATATTTGGTGAATAGAGACTCTTAGTAGAAATGACACGGGCGAAGAAGCCTAGTTGACAATTGCACTTTGCTTGATCGAATAGAATAAAGCATAAGGGTGTCAAAAATTGACCTGACACACCCCTAAACTCAATTTGAAAATTCCAATTTTGGATAGATATGAATAATTTTTTGGCTCTTGTTCGGGATTCGAGTCAGAAAGCCTAATCAGTCAATTTTTTGAGATGGTTCGGTTCGACCCGCCAACCGTATATTGACTCGAAGCTAACCATCTAACCTGGTAAATTTAATTGTACTCAACCCACCAACATGAAATTGACTCGAAATCAACCCGAATTCAATCTGAATTGCTGTTATGCCTTATGTTAAATGGGTTGCAAGGGTCATTGAACGCGGCTTGGGCTTGGATCAGATTTTTTGACCCATTTTTTATTCATATTGAGTTTGGATCAACCAGTTTTGAGTATGCTCAATTTCGGGTCAGACTCGAAACCTACTGCAGATCTGTAAATTTTCCAAAATGCAACATATAAAATTGTTTAAAAAAGTGAGGGGTGGCTGCTAAAAAAAAAGGTTTTTTTTTTTTCGAAAAAATCATGGCTCAGCTTTTTAGGTGCCACTCCAAAGGTGCAATTTTTCTAAAACGTATGCAAAATTAAATTTTACTAAATAGAAAAAATCAAGGTGCAGCACTGCAACGCCCCCAAACGCACCATCACTCTGATCAGTGTTTGCATCGCCAAAATAATATTTCTGGCCACTTGATTCCATTTCCCCGACCAGGCATCCAGCCAAACCCTAAAGCGGCGGAAGCAAAGGAGAAGAAATATCTCTACTCGTTCTTTTCATATACCGGAATCGATGATCTCCTCGAATCGATTCCGAGTGGAATCGAATCTTCAGCGGTTCCAACTACCGCCGTAGGATTTCTGCTTCGGAATGCTACAATTTTTGATGGGATTGATTGAACTTAGGGTCCCAGAAGAAGCATCAGAACAGGCGTCTTCTTCTTCATCTAAGCAGCAGAGATAGTCGGAGAATGCTATGAGGTAGTTTATCTCCCTCCAGTACTTCCTTCACCACTTAAGGTACACTTTATTCTTCCTTTGCCTTTTCAATATATTGAAGGATTAGAGCTCTCTAGTGTACAGAGAAGCTCTGACTTTACCATACTTCGAAAGGCTCCAGTTTATTTATTTCATTTTTATTTTTATTTTTATTTCTAGTAATCTTTGAGGCAATAAAGTTGAAAACTTTGGTTTTCTATATGATTTTGTGATTGCCACTTCATTTAGAAACATTTCCATCTTCAAACACAAGGTTTCTACATGAAGAACAAGCACAAATATTTGTAGTTTTGGATCTGCTGGCATAAAAGCTGAAGTTTTGCATCTTATAACATTGCATAAATAATCTCATTCTTTGGCAATTATTAACAAGTGATTTTTTATCAGCTCTGCATTTCCTTTTTGGTACCCTGCAAAAGCGATGATATTTTTGCACATAAATTACTTTGGAAGATCTAATAAAGTTTTTGATTCCTGCCTCATTCACGATGTGTAAGCTGAAGCGTTGCTTTTATTTCAGAAAAGCTTGATTTTTTTTTTTTCATTTTATTTTCTTTTTCTTTTCTTTTCCGCGATTTAGTTTTATGATAAATTGAATTTCAAATAGAAATAGTTATATATGAAAAGATCATTTGGTATTTATGTGATCCTTTAAATGTTATAATCAATTGTTGGTATTTTTTTTCTTCTTATAAATACCTTCATAAAACGCTCATTGTATTAATTTGGAAGATTTACATACACAGCACCCAGCTCCCTTGTATTTACATATCTAACGCCAAAACTTTGATTTTTACATATATATATACTGCTTTGCCTATGCTCCAGCCCCTGAATTTTGTTTCTTTTATACTAATACTAATACTAATACTAATTGATGCCACTGTAATATATATGGCAAGCTTTCTAACTTTTGTTGCATTGACATATTTCTGTCAATACTTGTTTGTATTTTGGGTTTGCTAGCCTTATAGGAAAGATGTCTTACAGGATCTGTGCTTATCGTTTTATTTTTATTGTTCTTCCCACTTCTGTGATTTATTTTA
>NEWO01000020.1:1126757-1170398 GCA_003013225.1 Phalaenopsis aphrodite | reverse complement strand
TTTGTGTTCGGCTCATTTATAATTCGAGCCTAGTAAATGAGCCAAACACGAGCTATTCAATGAGCCGAACGCTAGCTGTTTCCTAACAAGAAGCTTTTTTGACAGCCCTAATTTGTTTTCTAGTAAATTAAACTGTATTCTAAATGTACTTTAGTTCGAATACAATGTGTATGAAAATGAGGTATTGATTGTTTAACCGTCAACCGAAGATAAAAGAAAAAAAATTAGGTGAAGTCACATAGAGAGCACCCAAGTTTTATATATTTACATATCCCACACCTACATTTTTATATTTACATATTTCATTTTCTTAGAAAGTGATAATAGTGCTATTTTTGACGTGATATTAAAAATTCGAGTGTTGTGTGTGCGAATATAAAAAGTTGGTGTGAGCGATGTGTAAATACACTAGTGTTATGTGCTATGCATGTAAATGCCCGGACTTAACATGCATTCTTTAATTTTTAATTAAATTATTTACTCTATATTCTTATATTAGGTTTTTTTTGGGTGTATTTTATGTATTTAAGAAAGTGTATATTGTTAATAATATCAAAGAAATAGGTTGATGTATTAATGCGTTTATTATTATTAATTAAATTCCATCAAATAAGCTAAATAATAATTAATAAATTATTGTAATTTAAAGTAAATATTATAAAGTAGTTATATCCAATAATTATATTTAATTTAAATTAACGTGCAATATAATTTTTATGTATTTTATGTATGTAAAATTTACATTTTTAAAATTAGTAAATTTAATATTTTTATGTAACATGAAAATATAAAAATTTAAATTTCGGTGCTATTTTAATAAATATAACTACAATAAGAATTATCTAGAAATTTTAAGAGACTGTGGGTGCAAATAAGATATATATGAAAATATATTATGTATTTTTTTTAAAATTTATTTGGCTTTTAGAAGGATTATATTTAGATTAACATCCAATTTGCTTTATAACAATGGTGTTAATAATAAAATTTATAAGATTATATGGAATATCATAACATTGTATTGTGATTGAAAGTGTATGCATTTCATCCTTGAATGGCTTTCCATGTTCTTAATAAACATAGATTGATTTTGAGATTGTTTAATCTTTATACTAATCTAGTCTCTTAGATTTTTGATAAATGTGGCTTTATTCAGAATAAATCTTCCAAAAAGACGTTTTTTTTTTAATAAGAAATCATGAAAGCAACTTGTAAATTCAAAAATGGATTTCTCAATAATTTTACAACAAAACTGGTCGTCTTGACAAGACAACTCAATGATGCTACAGTTGGATCAGTTAGACTCCAATCAAATCTAGATTTAGTCATCGATCATATTTGGAAGTCATGGACCATCAGTTAAATAGTCAAACGAGCTTGATGTTTGACATATTTATAAGAAAATCGAGCGTCTCGAAGAAAAGAATCCAATGAGCTTAAGATCACTTAATTCCAATGTCATTATGACACTCAAATTGTTAAAAAATCTTTATGATCAATGGGATTAATATGGATTGTTCGATCAGACAGTTGGGGAAGTTATTCTCATATCTAAATCAAGTCATTGAAGCATATTTGAAGGCTTTGGACCATCAGTAAGATAGTCAAATGAACTTCATATTGGCATACCAGTCAAATTGAGCGTCTCAACGAGAAGAATCTAACAAGCTTAGAATCACCCAATCCCAATGTCATTATAATACTCAAATTGTTAAAAAATCTATGCTCAAGGGGATCTGATCAGGCGGTTGGGTAAATTATGCTCCACATGCCAAAAATTCCACTACCATAGAGACTATAAATAGACCTCATCTCTTCATTTGAGGGAGAATGAGGAGAAGAAGAATTCTAGAGCTCGTTACATCTGAAGACTCAACGACCTTCTAGCTTTGATAGCCACCGACCATTGCTGCCCACCACCTACTAGCCACCATTAACCACTATTGGTCGTCCCTACTTCTCACCACCAACCTCCTGTCATCGGCGACCTTTCTTGTAAGTGTCATATCCCAAATACGAATGTAACGTGTTACATTTGTATTTGAGACCAGTTGATAACTTATGACATATATAGATGCCGACCACAACCAACCCCTTCCTTCGTTGACTACTAAGGACCTCTGCTTACGATCATCGTAGCTAGAAAGTTATACCTTACCTTTCTTAGGAAAGTTTTACCAAAGCTCTTTCTTCCTCCTATTCTTTTATTTTGTTTCCTTTTACAGTTATTTCAACCACTATGGGGTGTTTTTAAGGTTTCGTCAAGTGACTTCTCTCCACAAGAGATGAGTTAGGGCTTCTTATCTTCTAGCATTCTGACGACATTTGTAGACACAATAGTTTCGGCTCGGAAGTTCCTTCCTCGACCCTTTCGCTTGGGAAGTTTACTTGGATTTTCACTGCTAATTGGCTATCTGTATTTTCTTGTCCTTTTTGGGGCTTTGCCCATTTTTTTTTCTTTTTGTGATGGATTTTATTTTATTTATCTCCCCATCTTCATCTTTTCCTTCTCGTTCCTTCATGGGGCAGCCCATTCCTTAAATTGGAAAAAGCTTGTATCCTCTCAAACTTCTACCTTTTGTTTTTCATCTTTCTTATTTGTCATGCACATAAGACATCTTTCTTGGATCTTGAAGTTGTGGAACGTTCAAAGAGATGGAATCTCACTCTTGTAGCTTATGCACTTGGTAAAAGACCTTTTTACGACAGTCTATTACAATCTATTGGTAATATATGGAAATTAAAGGGATATGTTGAATTTATTTCATTAACCAAAGGTTTCTTTCTCTTTAAATTTGTCTCTCATGAAAATTTCAAAATGGTTCTTTCTAGATTGGTGGGAAGCCTTTATTTTTTAAACATTGGACTCATGACTATAAACCTATAAGTGAAGATTTTAAGAAAATCCCTATTTGACTAAAGCTTCTTAATCTTCATTTATTTTTTTGGCCAGAGTATGATATTTCAAAAGTTAGTAAGATTGGTATCTCTCTTGCCATGGATCCTTTAATTTCTAAAAGAATTAGGCTTAATTTTGGTCGAGCCGATATTCAAATTAATGTGAACTCTTCTCTTCTTGATTCTATTATTTTATTTGTGATAAGAAAAGAAATTATTGTTTTTGTTTTAAATGAATGGAGGCCTTCTCCTTACATAGTAATGTCCACGCTTTTTCATAATCCTATGAATTCTCCTAAATCTAATTCTTAGCATATTAAATCTCTTGTTTCTATTTTTAGAGGAAGAAATAATAATCAAAATTTTCGTTAAAATGACTTTAATAGAAATAGAAGTAAATCTGTTATTGCTGCTCGTTCTTTACAGACATTGAATTTGAGGAATAATATTACTAATAATATTAATGTTGGCATTGTTGGTGGTTCTTTTAAGAAAGCTTTTAATATTCTAAAAGATTTTAGTATCGTTGTTCCTGATCTAAACATCCATATTGATATGATTTATTGTAGGTAAGTTTTGAGCTCAGGATAGATGTCCCTTTTCATTTTATGGTGGTTTCAAATGGTCTATTCATTCCGTTTTTCATGGGGTTTTGTTTTATTATCATTTTATTCATTTTTTTTGTTTCCTAGTTTTTTTTAGTTTGTTTCTCTGGTTCATGTGATTTTTTATTATTTGTTTTTTGCAGCCATAAAGATCTTCAGATTTTGATGTTGACATTGATAGTGTTGTGTTGTTGCTGTTGCCAGCGGAGTAGACTTGATGTTTAGTCTTTACTCTTCTTACTAGTGGTGCTACTGTTAGTTTGTTTGATTGTGCTGTCTTCTTGAGTGAGCTATAATTTGAGTTTTCATACCGGATCTTATTGGTTTCTTTTCAATAAGTTTGAGTGTGATCCTCACCTTATGTCCGAAAAAGGAATTATCTTAATATAAAATAAAGTTTATAAATTTATTTTTACATTAAGCATTAAAGTTATATCAAGAGAGTGTTTGATAACATATTTTTTAATAGAATTTAATCATAAATTTAAAGTAAATATAAATCTTACCTAACATAAAAAGGATATATTATTTAAATATTTTGCTTGTTACATCTTTTATTCGATATAAATTTAAAATTTTAATATTTTGCAGGCCAATTTCAGGGAACATGTAATCCTAATAGATTGACCCTTGAAAATAGATTAGATTAGTCTCTAACCATCATTTTCCTGTTGACACGTGCTTCTCAGCGCATATTTTGAAACTTCCCCCTCCTTTCCCTTTCCTGCCGTCCGATCCTTCCCCTCACTGTTTATTCGCCGTCCTTTCTCTTCTCTTTCCCCGTTTCATCAATAAACAAAATTAGTACGTGCCAAATTTTCGTTTCCTCCAATTTCGCTGTACGCTGTTCTTCTACCGTACCATTCCTCACACCTTCATCGTGCAGTGGTCCATTTACCCGCCTATAAAATAACAAATCAATCCGCTGTTTTTTCCATAATACAACGCTCTGTTGAAGCAGCTTCAGAGTTCATATTCCAGCCCCTCCGTCCTCTCCCATATCGCATGGCTTCATTCTCTCGCGTATCGTTCAGCATCAACCCCACAGTTTCCAGAAACCTCCTACCCCCTTCCCGATCCGCTCAACCGCCTCCTACGATCGACGCCAACACCCTCTGCCGCAGCTCCCATGTCAAAGCTCCGACCTTTCAACCGGCTGCGGAAATCAACGCTTCCATTCCCACCGCCCAGCTGAAATTCGACTTCAAGTCCTATATGCTATCGAAAGCCGCAGTTGTAAACCAAGCACTTGACTTAGCGGTACCTCTCGCATACCCGGACCGCATCAACGAAGCCATGCGCTATTCCCTCCTCGCCGGCGGCAAGCGCATCCGACCGGCGCTCTGCATTGCCGCCTGCGAACTCGTCGGCGGCGAAGAAAAATATGCTTTGCCTGCAGCCTGCGCAGTGGAAATGATCCACACCATGTCGCTCATTCACGACGACCTCCCCTGTATGGACAACGACGACTTCCGCCGCGGAAAGCTGACCTCCCATCGCATGTTCGGCGAATCCATCGCCATACTTGCCGGCGATGCACTCCTCGCCTTAGCCTTCCACCACCTCTCTCATTCCTCCTGCTCCATATCCCCTGCTCTCGTGGTCCGCGCTGTGGCAGAGCTTGCCCGTTGCACCGGTGTGCAAGGCCTCGTTGCCGGGCAAATCGTCGACCTCGAGTCCACCGGAGTCGAGAAACTCGTCGGAGTTGAGACGCTCGAATATATACACGTTCACAAGACGGCGGTTTTGCTGGAGGCTGCGGTTGTTATGGGGGCGATAATCGGCGGCGGGGTGGAGGAGGACGTTGAGAGGCTGAGAAGGTATGCGCGGTGCATTGGGCTGTTGTTTCAGGTGGTGGACGATATACTTGATGCGACGAAATCGTCGGAGGAATTGGGGAAGACGGCCGGGAAGGATTTGGCGAGCGATAAGACGACGTATCCGAAGTTGGTGGGGTTGGAGAGGTCGAGGGAGTTTGCAGAGGAGTTGCTTCGGGATGCAAGATTGCAGCTTGAAGGTTTTGATGCGGCAAAGGCGGCGCCTTTGGTTTGTCTGGCGAATTATATTGCTTACAGGCAAAAGTAGAGGCTGGGAGGAGGTGATGATGTGATTATTAATAGTTGGGGGAGTAGATTAAGGTGCAATTAAAACAGGAAATATAAGGTTTGAATGTTCAGTTGCTGCGACTCGGATGTATTATGCTGATATGTTTATTTCTTAGTATGATTTTATTTTGGCTGTTAGAAATGAATTTGATTCATTTGATTTCTGGAGATTAAAGATGGGTTTAAATCAGCTAATTGATTGCTGAAACATGAGTATGGATTTATTCTGTGATTCAGTATTCGACTGATGGAGATAGATTTTTGGACCTTATGAATGTTAAAAGTAATGATACAGAGACCAATGATTTTTTGACCTTTCATTTAGAAGGAAAATGTAATTTGACCAATAAAATGAGTGTTGATTGTTGTCAATGATGGCTTTTAGGCGATGTTGAACATTGTGATAAGTGGCTAGGCAATCGGGGAGATGGGCGAAAGTAAAGGAGATACGGACAGAACAGGGGAGAAGAGAAGAAGAAAGTCAGGAGAAAGATATGCATTGGCTTTTATTTTCCTTTAATATTCTGAGATACATCCTTCTTATACACATGGGTCTAATATAAATAGACACAGAGATGATATATTCGTAAATAAGCATATGGCTAAACATGTAAATGTGCATCATATGAAGAAACCTAATATAAATGCCTTGCAGAGCCCTTATTGTCCGGACATCACAATCCTGAGGAGAGGAGATCATGGAGAGGGGAGACGCAAGGAGAGCATGAGGCTGCAGATAGAAGAAAACAAAGGATCTCCGTTTAGACTCCCGCAAGGTGACGATTGGGATTTGTGATTGTCAACTTGACGGTGGGGTTTGGTGGGAATATCTGCGTTTTGTGTTTGAGAGTAATGTGCTTTAGTTTCAGATGATCACGTATGAAGTGGTATTTCACTTCAACATGCTTTGTCCTAGCATGGAAAACGGGTTGCTGTCACTGTAGATTATCGTGGGATGTAATTTTTGATTCATCACTTACTCTATAAGTTGTATGAGCTAAAGTATTTCCGTAGTAGTGGTCACTAGCGCCCTATATTCGCCTTCTGTGGAAGATGTAGCAACAATAGTTTGTTTTTTCGCTGACCAAGGTAACGGATTTGGTCTTATGTAAACACATAAACTAGTAGTGAATTTTCGATCTCGGTGGTCACTTGCTCAGTTGAAGTCTGCATATGCACTTAAGCACAAACCACTAGATGTTATAGGAAGAGCATAATTAAGTGTTGCTTTTTAATACTCGAGAAGCCATTTTAGTTGTTGAAATTGTGTGGTGGTGGGATTATACATATATTGGCTAAGATACTTAACAAAGAACATGATATGCGGCCGAGTAACAGTTGAATGCTGAAGAGATCCAATGGTCTATCTGTACAAATTGGGATCCTTCATAGGCATTATTGATTTGATAATTCTTTATGAAGTAGTAGATAGATGAGTCATTACGGGTTTTACATTTTGCATGTTTGTTTTATGAATAAGTTCATTTATATACTGTCAATTATCTTAGTAATGGTATGAGTACAGTTACATGTTATTAGAATATCGTCAAGTTCACCAGTAAATAAATGCATATGTTGTTGTGACAATAAATCAATAAAGGATCTGCAGTGCAGAAAGTTGAATGGCATTGGTGTTGCGCTTGCTTGAGATCATATATAGCCTTTTGTAACTTACATGCATAGTGAGAGTACTGAGTGTATGCAAATCTCGATGGTTGTTTTTGTCATTTAACTTCTAATGTAAGAAAACATTTGATATGTCTAATTATAGAATAATCTGATGGTGGGAAAATTTGTGACGTGACTAAAGGTCTGCTAGTAATCGATCTCTTACTGTTGTGAGTATCATTGAATGACCAAGCCATCTTTGTGTCTGACTATGGTTCATCAACGTGACACTTAATTTTAAATGTCCACTTACATCCTAAAATGTTTTGATTTTCAGGTGGTGATACGAGTTCCCTATTGTCTTATGGTTGTAGAGCCATGAATTCATCAGAAAAGGCTTTGCGTCACTGAGAATATTGAACCGCTTGGCTGTAGGTATTTGGCTCAATCTGAGTGTAAGTGCTATGTTGAAGCTAAAAAATTCTCATGGGTTTTAAATTTCTAGGTTGAGCCTGGGTTACCACATTGTGCTATTTGTGCATTGGAGAAGGAATAAGATTGTTGAATTGCAGAACAAACATGAGGATTGAGAGGTGGATTAACTGTCTTAGGTTGGCTGAGATGGGGAGTGGTGTTTTGTGGACTGATGTTAAAAGTAGTTGTTGGGAGAGATGAGATTGTGTGATTGATATGTCTTTTAGGATGCTTAATTTTCTTTGCATTTAACACCTATTTTTGAATGAAATTGTATTTAAAAAAGGGTATTTTCATGTTTTTCTTGTAGGTATAACTGGTAAGAAACATAGAGTGAATTGGAGTTGAAACGAAGCGAAGCGGAGGCAAAATAGAGAACAGGTTAAACCGACAGACTGACGCCTATGCACCATTAAATCCCAGAAAACCCGAGAAGGTGGCGCCTAGGCACTATAACCGTCTTGTGCAGCTTCAACACGCCCCCGTGAGTTATTTGACAAATTTGGATGGTTGGAGAGGCACTTTTTGACATTTCTAAGTTCTGGAATTCTCCAAGAATGCGAAGAGGTCATAGATAGGAGCATGATTTAGATTATTTCACTTGTTCTAAAGAGTTTTGAGAGGGGAACTCGAGAGAATTTATAAGGGCTTTACTTCAACATCTTGTGCAGCATTGTGGAAGATTTTGTCCTTGGAATTTGCCTCTTTTTTAGAGAGCAAAAACTAAATATCGAGTTTAATATTATTTGTTTTCTATTGTAAACACGTATTGATAAAATTGTTTGGATTAGATGAAGTTTTCTATTTTGTTCAACATGTATAGTGAGTAGATTTCTAATACTTTTCTCTTGTGTTTTTAGGTTAGATCTGTAAGATCATTAATGCTACAAAATTAATTTTTATTGCTTAATGTGATGAGTATTCTTCTAGGCGTAATTTACATTTTCTATTGGTCATACAACTTATTGAAATCACTTGTGATCCATTAGGACTCGAGAGAGCAATGACGAAAAGACATAGAATATTCACATTAATCAAATGACTATGGTGAAGTAGTCAGGAGGCAATGTAATTTAGAGAGATGTGTTCTAATAGGGTTTGAATGAGGAGTTTCTAGGGTGACAGTCAGAAACAATTGCCAAAATTTAAATCATACTTATTTATGCACTTGAAAGTAGGTAAACGAGTCTTATGCTTCTTTTGTCACTATAACATCACAATTTCTTGTAGTAATATCTACAACCTACCTAGAAATTCACAAGAGAAAATTACTCTTATCAATCCTGAATTTCACCAAACTAATTGATCTAGGCGAAGTTTAACATAGGTATAGAAACCTATAATTAGTTATAAGAAAAACCACCCTTAATGATATTTCAAACCAAGATTTGAAAGTAGTAGTCTAGAACTTCACCTTTGGAATTATTTATCTCCCCTTCCCTATGAGATTGACATTTAAACTCAATAAAGCCCTATATTATTAAAACGATACGAATACTTGGGTGAGAAACTCCGGTGAGTAATAATACATAATTTTAAGAACACAATCAATTTGCTATGGAGTAGATTGAGTTTCTGGTGTCTATACCAGAATTTATATAAATTGTGATAATTGCTGGGGCAGATCAGTGACTAATAACAGAGGGAGAATGGGTGAGAGTTGATTGAGTAGGTGAAATGGTAGAGGTAGGAATGAAGAAGACGGGTGGGTAATTTATGGGTTGAACTGAAGGTTGTGATTGGGCTAAAGACATTTACCAGGAAAAATAGTTTCAATAAATTTTAAATGACATGTGAAAATAATTTTTTTTGCCTGAATATCAGAGCATTTGTAACATTTGTGTTGTGTATAATAGCTCGCGAATGTGCATTTGGGAGCTTTGGGAGAAAGTTTATGTGGGATATTGTGATGTTACCAAGGGTAACAAAGGCAACCAAAGATTCTCAAGTGTTGATATTCAAGCGGCTATTGATATAAGAGTTGATACAAATATTTGTTTTTAGTATTACTAGACGTTAGACGATTAATAAGGTATGTCGCAGTGAGGATAGCTCTGTCCAAAGATTTATGTATAATTTAGAGGAGTTTTAAGAGAGTTTCAGTTGTTTCTATGATGTGACAATGCTTTCTTTCAATAATTCCGTTTTGTTCAGGGGTATGGGGACAACTAAATTAGTGTTGAATGTCATTATCTTGCATATATATGTTTTGAACTCATTTGACATATATTCTCCTCCGCCAGAGTGAAAATATTTTATGTTTGTGTAATTTTTTTTGTATCATTTTGTGCAAATATATAAATTGTGTAGTAGTTTCAGATTTATGACGTAAAGGAATACACCAATAGCAACGAGAAAAAAACATTTATTAATATGAGATAATCTTTGTATCATCTATAGAAGAATGATGAAAAGGTCCGCAAGTGTCTAAGAATATCTTTTCTAATTTTTGATAAGTATCATTACTATTACTAAAAGGTAATTTTTTAGTTTTATTTTTGTAACACTTGGAACATTTAGAAATACATGAAGAGATATGAAGGTGAGGGTAAGCATGTGAAAGCATAGACAAAACTTTATTGTGCGGGTGCCCAAGTCTTTGATGCCAAATGTTTGACCTTATAGTAGAATGAGAAACTGTTGTGGGGTAAAGCCCTTGATCAACTAGACCGACTATAAGTACTTTCTTGGTGCTGTAATCCTGAATTTGAAACTTGTCAACATCAAAGTAAATAATGCAGTTGTTATCTTTAGCTAGTTTATGAATCAATATTAAATTATGAGATAATTCATGAACTATAAATAGGGGAGAAAGTTTTAACTTATGACCAGGAATAAGTAGTTTTGCATTACCTACATGTGTTATTTCTAAGTCTTGTCCATTACTTGCTATGACGTGTTCCAAACTCTTATATGGCTAAGAAGATTGTAAATGCTTAGTGTTGCGTGCGAGATGAGTTGTGGCTCTGGTTTCTATTGTTGATTTGTTCTTTGCAAATATTGACTGACCGAGTGACCTCCCTTATTGTATATCTGGCATGTAACTGCTAATCTTGGTGTGCATGTTGTTGTTTTGCATATTTTTGGTGTTTCTTTGATTCTTCTCGAAAAAAAATTAAATTTATATTTTTAGATAAAACATACATAATTAAATAAAAGAAATAAAGAAATTAAATCTTTTTTTTGAGACAAAACATAAATAAATAAATAAGTATATTACAATTTATAATTTTTTTATCAATTACAAAATAATAAATTCAATTATGGCTTATTATATTAATGGAATTGGGAGATTTTTATGATTTTCTTTTTGGGGAAGATACATACATACCACCCAATACCTATATATTTACATATTTAACACCTAAACTTAATTTTTTATACTTATACCGTTCGAATCTTTCATATCACATTAAAAATATCACTATTTTAATTGTAAGTAAAATATACATTTTCATGAATAGGTAACGTGACATGTATGTACAAATTGAAGTTTAGGGCGTGTTAGATAGGTAATTACACAGGAATTTTAATATAATTTCATAATCTTTAAGATTAGGAGTTAATTAATTAAAGTTAATTGAATTATTAGGGCTCCAAAATGGTTTCACCAGTCCAACTAATCTGTACTGTTGTTTGCCATACAGGTCTTTCATAGCTAATATTTAGTACCGTATGTGCATGTATTTAATGTTTATGGTACTTAAAAAAGAATATAAGAAGTGATATTCATTAGGAAAAATATTTTCTATAAATAAATGCCACATTTTTCTAATTATTTTCAAACTTTTTTTTTTCCATAATTAAAGAAGGATTAGATTTTAATTGGTTAGAAAATAATGGCGGTCAAGTCAACGGTAGAATTAAAATTTGATGAAAGCAACTGGTTTTTTTGGACTATATATCTTGTGTTTTTAAATTAAAGGAAATACAAAAAGACAATAATTAATGCAAGATAAAGATTGGATAAACATGCTTCAAATACAACAAAAAGAAAAATGCACCAAAAATATCATTAAATTTAGGGGGTGTAAATGAGCTGAACATGAGCGAGCCCAGTCTCTGCTCGTGTTCGACTTGTTTATATTTCGAGCTAAAAAAGTATGTGTGTTTGATTCGTTTGTTTAGCGAGCCGAACACTAGCTGTTTACGAACAAAGAGTTGTTTTGACAACTCTAATCATATAACCATGAGATAGTTAAAGATTAGTGTAAGATTTAAAACATCATTTGAATCTAATTTAATAATTTTTATTCTATTTTCTTAATTAATACTTTTAATTGATTATAAATCTTTGTAGCCTTATAGTGAATTAATATATATATATATATATATATATATATAACTTTAATTATCATAAATAAACCAAATTATAAATTATAATTATCCACAATTAAAACCAAGTTCCAATAATATATATTACCCGCAGCACGTGCCAAGCACAGTAAATCTTCTCTTGCCCGTACTAAACCAATCAACGAAATAGCTACCCTAGTCAACAAAGCCTAAGCCGCTTTGTTTCCCGTTAATTACAGTAATTAATTCCTAATTACACCATTGATTATCTCCCCCTTTCATCTTAATACCCTTTCCCCACATTGGTGCTACTGTCATTTCCGACAAAACAGAGCTCTTGCAGCCCAATCTAGAGAGAGAAAACATTTACTCGGAGGGAAAGGGAAAACAGGACGGGAGGGGCTCCTTCACGCCAATTTCCCTCCTTTCTCTCTCCTCAAAAGAAGGGAGGGAGAGAGAAGCAGGAGAATCTATCACACTCCTCCTCGTGACCTCCTCTTCCCCTCTTCCTCCGCTGCTTTCTCAGAAGAGAGAGAGAGAGACGGAGAGATGACTTCTGGAGGGGGAAGGATGCCGACATGGAAGGAGAGGGAGAACAACAAGAGGAGAGAGAGGAGGAGAAGAGCTATTGCTGCTAAGATTTTTACAGGCTTGAGAACTCTCGGCAACTACAAGCTCCCCAAGCACTGCGATAACAACGAGGTCCTTAAAGCTCTCTGTGCAGAGGCTGGTTGGGTCGTTGAGGACGACGGTACAACTTATCGCAAGGTTTGATTTTTTATTTTATTTTATTTAGTCCTTTGATGACTGGTTTCGTCTTCTAGGGTTTGGGTTTGGGAATGTGTTATGACAGTTTTTTTTTTTCCGATCTGGGATATGTGGAGGTTTATTAGTGTTTTTTCCTCGTTTTGTTGGTTAAAATTTCAGTTTTTTTTAGGTTATCTTTTAAATTCCAAAATTTTATCATGATTTTGGTTTTTATTTTGAGAAAGTTAAGATCTTTGTTATCATAATTTCGGTTTCTTTGACAAAGTTGTGATCTTTGTGAATGCAAAGAGACAGCCTTTGCATCTCCTGCTCTTTTGACCACAATCCTTAAATTAAATTTTCAGCTCATAAATCCTTCTGTTTTTTGCTTTCTTCTTTTTTATTTTTTCTTGTTTTTATTGATCTGCACTCATAGCAAAATGATTGTTTTAGACCTGAATTTTGTGAAGCATCTGTTGCTTTATAGTCAGCCAGCTTTAGATCAATAGAAAAGGGAAAGAGAGAGCCAGTGAGGCAGCAGAAAGTGAAACAAATTATAGTCATTCTGAAACTGAAAAAAATTCAAAACCTATATAATTTTTAAATTTAGAAGCTATTTCTTACTATTCACAGCTATAGTGTTCCATATAAATGCACTTATATTCTAATTTCTTATAGGTTCAGATAATTCAAGATTCATGAAATTTTTCAGAAATCAAAACCTGAAACATAAATTTCTGTTATTGGCAGGGATGCAAGTTGCCTCTTCCACAACCAGATACAGCAATAGGAGCTCCATCTTCTAATATAAGAGCATGCTCTTCATCCCACCACCTTAGCCCTCCATCCTCCTCCTTCCCCAGCCCTGTACCTTCTTATCAGGCGAGCCCGTCGTCTTCCTCCTTCCCAAGTCCCACAAGACTCGATAATCGCAACAACCCTACTGTCAATCCTTCCTACATCCTCCCCTTTCTTCGTAACCTTTCGTCTCTCCCTCCCCTTCGTATCTCCAACAGCGCTCCAGTGACTCCTCCCCCGTCTTCCCCAACCTCTTCTAGGCCGTTGAAGCTTAAAAAGCCCAATTGGGACTATGACGCCGCCACATCTTATCGTCATCCTTTGTTCGCTGTTTCAGCCCCAGCCAGCCCAACCCGCGGCATCCACCAGCTGCACCCTGCGACAATACCGGAGTGTGACGAGTCTGATGGCTCGACGATTGATTCCAGCAGGTGGGTCAGCTTTCAGAACACTGCTCCGGCATCTCCGACATTCAATTTGGTTAACCCTGGTGCGGCGTTGCCAGAACCTTCTCCGAATGGGGTTGGGATGGTTGAAAGAGGGGGGAGAATTGGATCTGATTTCGAATTCGAGAGTGGGAGGGTGAAGCCTTGGGAAGGGGAGAGGATTCATGACGTCGGAATGGAGGAAGAGGAGGATCTGGAGCTTACATTAGGGCTTGGATGCCGCGGAGCCAAATGATGTTCTGTTTATCCATTTCTTCTAATGGATCTGAATTCTGTTGTGATCTTTGGAAGCCAAGTATGGAACAGGTATTCTTTCATTGCTTCTAGATGAGAAAACACTGAGCTGAGCTTCTACTTGGTGGAATGTTCTAATCTATTCATATATTTAAAAGCTTAGTAAATTGCAGAGCTTTTTTTTCCAGATTGTCACCATTTCATCTATTGATTTTGAAGAAAATTGAAGCAGCTAATGGATTAGTTAGTATTTTCATTTAATGTTGAAAGAAATTTAGATTAAGGGAGCTAAAATGTTTGTTAATTAAGCTGATTACAGGACTGCATTGGCTTTGTGGCACTAATAACTTTGTTAAAAAAAGTTAGACAGCACTAAATGTGTGGTTATCTCTTAAATCATTTTAGGTCTAAAGTTTAAATGGTAAGATATATAAAATAGGAGTTTTTATTGATCTGTCTTGAGAATGTTTATGATCTTATTGTATTTAAATTTTATGAAATTGCATGTAATAGCTTTTTATTTTATTTTATTTTATTTATTTAAGATTTGTGTTGTGTGATTTAAGATGTTATGTTCCATTAAAATCAGAATTAGCTATTAGTAATTGGTGATTATATTAAAACATATATATATATATATATATATATATATATATATATCATTAATAAAAAACTGAGTTTTACAAGCATACGAATCAATTTTTATGTATTTGCATATTTAACACCTAACCTTTCCCTAATAATGATCCATGGATTGAACTTATTATTAGAAAAAAATGGTAAATTTACAGGTCAACGCGATTTTGTTTTTAATTTTTTAGAGATGAACAAATTATTAGTATTATGTGTTAATGAAAAATCAATAGGTTAATTAAAAATACATAATTTTGTCTTTTGTTTTCAATGAAACAGCATTTTTGTTAATTTTGAAAATACCATACATCTACAATAATTAATATTGTAGACATCATATATATAGATATATATATATATATATACATATATGTATGATAAGATTAAGAAATTTTATGAAGTAAATTTTGATTTGAATTTAATATTGTCTGCTCAAATTTATTTCATGATGCGTCCATCGACACATTCTTCATCGATTCCACAAAGGATGCAGATTCACTGACTTTGAGTTGCATTCTATTTGTTGCGAATCTGCTATGGTCTGTCCAAATAATTACAAATTCCTATAATCACAATTTCATTGCAAATTCATTTCTAATTTGTCACAAAATTGTTAAGAGAAAATTTACATATATATCACAAAATTTTAATATATTTAAATCCACAAAACCTTAGTGTACATGAGAATTGTGTTGCTGTATGTAAATGCCCCAATTGCTAATTCCAACTTCGTGACCATCTTAAATCAGATCTTAGAATCTTTTATTTATTATTAGTTAAATCAGCAATGTTCCAAAATCTCTTTAAATCGAAACCCTCAATGGGAAACCATGAACTCGGTTTGGTTTTGAAAGAAATACAAAATATCAATCAGAACGAGCCCAAGCCTTCCAGAAGAAATGGAGCATTTACACTCAAACCACCCAATTCTTAGGTTTTTACATATCTACCACCTAATTTTTTATATTACATAAGGAAAAACCACTATTTCAACTTTTCATGCATAAATAAGGAGGGGTATATATATATATATATAAATTAAAGTTTAGGTGTTGGATATGTAAACACGAAAGCAAATTAAATCATCCATTTAAATTTCTACCGCCCGCAATAACAAGCAAACAACACATGCAATCCACAATTACATAAACACAATTGAATATATAACATAACATCATCAAGTATATGCAACACAGTGAATGCATCATGACACTATATTTTTTATAATTTTTTTTTTCTACTATGACATAATACTAAATATCATAACATAAACTAAATAAAATTCTATCAACAATATTCAAAATACTAAACCATTAAATGCTCTTACATCATTTTGATTATATATATATAAGATAAGAAATAGTTGACGGTCAACAATGCATCATCAAAAATAGAAAAAATCAAGCATTCAATTTACCGAATTACCTATTACCGACGAGAATAAATGGCCATCATCACCAATCAAAGCATTGCAGATGAACCAACCAAAGCAGAGCAGTAGAAATATTGCATGAGCCGGCGTAGAAGGAAACTTAACAGAGAATAGAATGGGAGTCTGTCGGAATTCTAGAGTTAAGCTGCAGGAATGGCGATGGGCTCGGTGGCCTTCTTGAGCCAAGCCATCTCCTGATGGTTTAGGTAGGGAGAAAGAAGTAGCAGGCAAGTGGAATGATAGGAATTCACCCAGGATATCTCGTCAGCTGTCATCAACTTTAGATCCATGAGCTTTTTCTGGTATGGCGCCTGTTTTTAAAATGGGACAGTTATAGTAATTAATTGAATATTTACATACATACACTTGATTCCTATGTATTTACATATCTAATACCTAAAATTTATTTTTTAAATATACACCACCTTCCTTACCAATGCATGAAAAGATGTATTAATTTCATTTTTTGTTGAAGTAAAAAAAATGATATTTTTAATGTGATATGAAAGACTTGGGTGATAGAAATGTAAAAAGTAGAGTTTAGGTGGTAGAATGTAAATACATAGGAATTGGGTGGTGTGTATGTAAAAGCCCCGAAAGAGATGCAAGGCAATACAGAGTCATTCAAGCACACCAAGCATATAATGGTACTTGAGTTTCAACAACACAATATTCTAGCTTAAATTATTCAGGATTTGATACTCGAAATAAAATACCCCAATCATGTGCTATATATATAAAAAAAAGAATAGGCAGCCAGCCCTATTCAAAATATTTTTCATGCACAATCCATGACCAAAAACAAATGAAAGAAAACTAATGAAATCAACTTAATAGCCTGAGCACAAATCCAACCATTATTAATCTTATACTTGAAAAAGTAGCTTCTTTCAGCTTCTTTAAATTTATTTGTAAATAGAGACAATACACAAGGCCTTAACTTTCTATAATAGATATTAAGAGTGAAAAAAAACTCCCTTTCTTCTTCTTTACTAATTGAAATCATATGCTAAATACTTATAGACACTCATCTATCTATAGATTAGGAATATACCTAATATAAAAGATATGAAATTACATGTACTCTAATTAGATTACCTATTATAAAAGCTTCCTATTTAGTATTTTCCATAAGACTCCCCTTCAAGCTGGACCATAGATATTGATCATGCCCAACTTGTTACTAATATAGGCGACTCTTGCTCCATTAAGGGTTTTTATGAAGATCTCCTAGTTGTTCCTAGTCTTTACATGAGCTCATACAAATCAAATTATGTTGATTATTTTCGAAAACAAAATGACAATCTATCTCAATGCGCTTTATTCGTTCATAGAAGATAAGGTTAAAAGCAATATGAATTTCAACTTCGTTATCACACAATTGCTCGAGTAGTCATCATAAAACCCATTTTGGTTAGGAATTGAAAAACCCACATCAATTCAATCGAAGTTTGTGTCATTACTCGATACTTCGATTCAACACCGGAGTGTGATACTACATTATATTTCTTACTCTTCCATGAGAGCAAATTACCACCAATAAAAGCACAATATCTAGTAATAGGTCTTTGATCAATCTTGGAGCTTGTCAAATCTACATCAGAGAAACATTCAATATTTTTATGCTCGTGATTCTGATATAAAATACATTGTCCAGGACTTCCCTTGAGGTAATATAATATTTGATTCAAAACTGACCAATGATGGATTGTAGGGGAAGTGTTGAGAATTGTATAGGGTCTACCAGTAAAAAAAGAATATTGAAGAAGTCTAGGAATTTATTTATAAAACATTATAATACCCTATTTAAGCCCATTACAAATTAGGTTTTGCGAAATTCTTTCTTCTTAGTATCAAAGCCCAACCATCGCAGCCTGTTCGATTGCCAGGTTTCATCCTCGCAATACAGTCATGGGATCGCGGGTTATAAATAACAACCCTTGCGATACAGTTGTGAAATGCTCGTGATACATTCACGCTAAATGGGAAAGCACAACATCACGACTCCTACATGAACCAGTGAGCAACAGGGATCACAAGATTACAGTCACGAACGACTCGCGATACATTCGCGCTAACTAGGAAGGCGCTGGATCACAGCTCCTAGCTGAACCAGTGAGCAACGGGATCAAACATTGACGATCGCAACATAAAGATCGGGGCTTCCAAGGACTGAGACGTGATCGCAACATATAGATCACAACTTCTAGAGACCACGCCGCGATCGCAACATACACAAGTAAAGGATTGAACTTGTGGGAAAGCCAAATCCTGAAGTTCTAACAATCTTGGTCGGGCTCATATAAGGAGCTAGTATCTTGACAGAAGCAACTATCTTAGCACATGCTTCGATGTAGGTGAAACTAGATATCCATTCCGTGGATCTGAAGCTTGATGGACTAACCACATATATGAGTTGTTCATGTCGGGTCGGGACTGCTCTAGTAAAGAAGAGACTAAAGGGATATCTAACTGATGACGAATCAAAGAGTGATAGTTTTAAGGGTTTTAGGTGGAAAACCACATATGTCTTAATTTACAGCTGGTTATTCAAATCGATGGTTCCGTCAATTGCACAATCAGTATATGGTATTCGAAAGGTGAGGCATTTGAGAAAAACTGAAGAAGATTTATGTCGGGATAGAGAACCACATAAGGGTGTTATATATTTAACGTGAGATAGAAACAGTGGTACACGATTATAAATCGATTCAGAAATATGTCGTAGAATTGGAGCGACTGTGAGCAAATCTTGGTCACTTATCACCGATGTCCAACTGTGGCGATCCTGAGTGCAAGAAAAGGGAGAACTTTACACATATAAGAGCTATGCAGTTTTCAACCCATCTGAACTCGACTTTTGATCAGATGAGATCAGTCCTCCTAGCTCAGACGATTATCCTTACACTGGATTAGGACGTAATGATACAAGAAAAGAGTTATGAAGCTAGACCTTGAGCCTCCGGTTGTGCGATAAATGTTGGCTGCCTCAAGCTCAGGTATAATAGGTGTCCACTCGTAAATGATACAACTGTGGTGAAATCGAAAATCTGAGCAAGGCCTGTCCTAGGCCACTTAAGGAGAGAGATTAGTGAACGTGGATAGGGTGGAGGCTGTTGTGGTGGTTGTGGTGGTCGAAAAGGTGAAAAAGGGAGCTACCGGGCAAATCTGATGATAGCAGAGTAGGGAAAGACGTGATGCTCACTCTACAAAGGTACTTGTGATACACTTGCTCCTCTCTATTTTCACCATAGGATCATAGTAGATTCTTGTGCATCTCGACATGTGACAAGTCCTGCTGGAGAGTTTTCTTCCTATACTTTTTTAGCAGTATTAGAGAGGATCCAGACTGCTGATGGAACATAGCCTGTAGTTGATAATGGTACAATGAGAATACTAATTATACGACTTTATCCAATGTTTTGTATGTTTATTTTCCTGTGAACATTTTATCCATTAGTGTCAGTATTCTCCAACTAAAATGTGTCAATTTTTTTTTTAATATCTATAAGGTGAACTACTAAGAGAAAGGGATGGGTCATACACTTAGAACTGAAACATGACGTAATAGACTCTTGTACTTAAACCAGAAGGGGATGGACTCGACATTGACAACTATGCTAGAGAGTGATGGAGTAGGAGAAATTGGGAGAAGTGTGGAGAATATGTTGTTCTACATCACAGACGCATGAGACACTTTTATTTTAGTTTATTCAGTCGGTTGTATCATCCTATGTATGAAAAGACATAAATAAAACCTTGTTTGTGATGATTGTGAGTTTGAAAAGCTTATCATGAGCTTTTATATCAGTTATGGGAACAAGAATTCTGGTGTTTTTGAATTTGATTCATTCTAATGTTTGGGGGACCTTATTCTACAAGTTCTATGAATGATTATCAATATTTTGTGACTTTTATTAATTGCTTTTTTAGTGTTGGTTATATTTGATGAAAAAATAAGTGTAATGTGTTTGCTTGCTTAAGGGCTTCCACAACGCAATCCAAATTCAATGTGGCATTAAAAAGCTTAAAACCAATTTGATTAAGAAACTAGCTGGAGTTGTTATAAGAAAATAAGGAAATTAAGAGCCATAAAACGTCCTTCCATTTAAAGTTGTGCTATATATCTTTCCCTGCTGATCTTACTATTCACACACACACAGACACGATAAAGTGTGCATACAAATACAAAATAAATGCTGCCCAAAGAGTTATGTTTTTTTAATATGGAAATAGCATCCTACCTTGCTATCTACCTGCCCAATAATGGGAAAAAATTGAATCAAGAAAAGCAATCATACAAAATGAAAAAAAAAATATTATTGAGTTGAAGAACATTAGGAAAGGAGCAAAAATAATAAATTGTTGAACATACAAACTTACCAATGTTATGTGCTCAAATGAAAGGTAGCCCTTTTCACCAAAATTAAATTTTGTGTCAGCCTCTTTCACCACAAGAACATTTTCCAATCTTATACCAAAGTTTCCATCCTCATAGTAACCAGGCTCTGAAAGTGATATTAACCATCAGTAACAGAGAGTAAAAAAAGGCCAGAAAAGGGTAACGCATCACTAACCATCGGTAACAGTCATTGATGCTTGCAAGGGAACATTCCGAGCATGATGTCTAAAACTTATCAAATGAGGCCCTGCATGAAATAAACATAATTATCGAAATAAATAAGTTTGCATAATGCAGATAAAACGCGCATTTGTAGTCTCACCTTCGTGAACATTAAGGTAACATCCAACCCCATGCCCAGTACCATGTCGATAGTCGAGTCCATTTTTCCATATTGGAATCCGTGCGAGAATATCAAGAGCATGCCCTATCACAAGCACACTTGGCGTTTCACATACTGAGAATATTGACAACATAATTATTTAACATTTAAGACATACCAGTTGTTCCATTAGGAAACACTGCATTACCTAAAGCAATATGACCTTTAAGGACCTATGCCAAAAAAAAAAAAAAAAAAACAGCATTGCTCAATTTCTATAAATCAAACTATGCATATATCCAAAATGGATGAGCTCAGGTTAATTAAAACATGTATTCAGAAAAGAGGTAGCCTTATTTCACCAAAGTTAACATTTTATCATCTTCTTTCAGACGAGAACATTTTCCAAACTAATACTGAAGTTTCCATCCACATAGTAAACAGTTTATGCTAAAGATACCAAAACATCGGAGACAATGAATGATAGTATTCACAAATTAAGATGAAAGAGATAGGGAACGTGAAGAGATATAAAAACTTCCAAACAATTTAATAAATTCCTACCCTCACTGCAGTTATTTGATAAATGAAACCATTATAAGACACCGGTTGAAGTGAGAAAAAATTCTGCATTATAGACCAACATTGCCCTTAAAACAGATAGATAAAAGACAATTAAACATTTCAAGAACATGCAATACATATTAAATGAAACCACGTTTAGCATAATAGACCTTACTAGAGCATGAGAAAACAGATTATTTGATTGTGGCATGTGTGATGCCAACCGCCAACCTAGCATCAGAATGATAGTTAGGTTCAGGCCGGATGAGATAAAGAAATGCAAAAAAGTGAAATTGTTGTGGCACCCTTCCAGGATTCCTAGAAGTTGTTTAAAGATCGGATTTAACGAGAAGAGTTGGTGGAATAGCAAGAGGACGAGAGTATGTGAAGTCAGCAGAGATTGGAAGGCAATTAAAGAGGTTCAACAGCCGTTCAAACTAAAAACAGCAGTGAGAACGTCCAATCATGAAACTGGCGAGATGTGAAAGCCGAAGAAGATCCACCAACTAGTCCCGAATAAGCTGCAAACACACCACTTGCACAAGAACAAAAGATACAACACTCTATTATTAGAAAATAGAGAAAAAAAAATCTCCAATAATATAAAACAAGCAAAAAAGTCCACAAAGCTAAGCCTTAAATAATATATTTATACTAGGATAGAAATAAAAGCACAATTATAACTCAGCATAAGACGAATAGAGCCCTTTCAAAGCCTGTAATAGTAAATAGCAGAAAATGTCCTGTTATTTGTCTCTCGGGACGAGAATTCTCATCCCTCACATACGTCCCACCTGAGCGAAGATGCTTCCAAGTAGCTCTACCCTAGAAGAAGAGGCTTCACCTTCTTTTCTGGAAGCTTCTAAATCCTCATAGTATGGCAATAAGTCAGTTAAAAGTGGACAAAATAGTGTAGTCTTTCGACATATCAATGTTATATGCGTAACTTCTCAACAATTCTGAATGAACGGTCAGCTCTAGGCTTGAGCTTTCCAAAAAAAACCTGCATTAAATCACTCCTTAAGTCCAATTCATACCAAATCAACTTTCTTGAGACCATAGCATTCCTAGACTTGTTAGCATGTTCTAATACTTAGTGTCCTGTTTTGTAATTTCCATCATCATTTGCTCATGGAAAGTCTAAATTTGTCTGAATCTAGATTCAACATCAGTGTTTTGCTCAGTAGTGGGGAGTATTGATATTAGTTTCGTAGTGTGGGAGGGTTCTGCCCATATATAATCTCACAAGGGTTGTGGCAGGTGAACTAATTGGTGAAACAATTATAAGTAAACTCAGCTTGGGGAAGGATCAATTTCACTGTTTGATATTTTTGCTCATAAAGTACTTGAGTAGATTTGCCTGCATGATGATTCACAACTTCTGTCTGTCCATCCACCGTCTAAGGGTGAGCTGTTGAACTTAACGAGCTTTGTATTAAACTTACTCTATATAGTCCTCCAAAAATGACTCAAAAAATTCGCGCCCTTGTCTGACGTGATGGTCTAGGTTATGTCATGGAGACAAAATATCCCTATGAAATATAAATCCGCAATATGTAAAGCAACAATCATCTTATGATATGATACAAAATGTACCATCTTCGAGAAGCCATCTGTTGCCACTATAATTGAATTCTTACTTTGTTGGGTTCATGGTGGACCCACAACAAATTACAAACTCATATCAACCCGAGGCAACTTTGAAATAGATAATGGCGTATAAAGACTCGTATTATGCCCTCAAATCTTAACTAGATATGTCTTGCACTGCTTGACACGACTCTCCACATCTCGTAACAATATAAGCCATTAGAAATTCTTTTTAACCAAGGAAAAATAGCCTCTTCCAAAACATTCAAACATTCATCCATTGTGATAAACTTATAAAATATGATCCATAAGTGAACTCTTAGAACATGTTCTTAAAGAATAGGTAACCATTAGATCTATTATACTGCTCACATAGTCTATTCTAACAACGAGTAACACAAAAGTGCTCAACAACAACAATAGCAAAGCCTTAATCCCACTACGTGGGGTCGGCTACATGAATCCTTTTTCTCCGTTGCATCATATTTAGTGTCATATTTTCATTTAGTTCTAGTAAATTAAGATCATTTTTAATACAATAAGCCCAAGTTTTCCTAGGTCTACCTCTGCCTTTCTTAACAAAAGTGCTCAATGTATCTAAATCTCATAAAAGGCCTCATTACCACAAATCCTTCAATGCTTCAAAATCAACTACCATAGATTGCATGGTATTACTCAATAAGTAACGAATGTTCAACGCATCTTTAACCTTATTCTGAATCCCATCTTTGTCCATGAGCACAAAATGAGAAGTAAAGAGAAACTCTACATAAGAGGTATGTCTATCTTTCAATTTGTTTCAACTAAATCAGGAATCTCAAGACCCTCATAATTACTGTAAAAAGTTAACTCTTACTAGCAAATAATAACTCTAGCGATTGAAAACTTTCACAAGGTGTAAAACTCCTTATTACTTGCTCTTTCAACTCATTTAACTTCTCACTAAAAAAGACAAAAGAGTGGCTACCATGACTCAATACAACTGCAATTCGCACGTTGGAGACACTCTCGTCAACTCTAAGAGGTGATTAAAAGTTCCACAAACGCTTGAATAACCTATTTTCAAGGTGTCAAAACTAGCTCGTGCCTCTGCTAACCAGACAAACATGTCTGTCTTGAGAAGCTTCGTCAAGAGTGCATCAATAGTTGAAATTTCTGATAAATCTCCTATAAAAAAACAGTCAAATAGAAATAGCTTGCCTAGGTGAATGAGTGCAAGTTGGGCCAATTCACAACAACCTCAATTTTAGTGGAGTCCACCTCATTTCCAACATATGAAATAGCATATCCGGGGAAGCAAGTCCGTGTAATCATGAAATGATAGCCTCAAGTTTAGTGGGATCCATCTCAATTCCAACTTCTGATATAACACATCCAAGGAAGCAAGTATGTGTACTCAGGAAATGACACTTCTTAAAATGAACATATAGTTATCCTATCTAAATATTTAAAAGTTTATCGTAGGTGCTACAAATACTCATCCTCCAAACAGCTACACACCAGAATATCGCTGAATTACACAGCAGCAATTTTTTTAATAATGGCTTGAAAAATTGGTTCATCAATCTCATAAAAGTGCTCAGTGTATTGAACAAGAAAAGAAGGCATGATTTTTCGATCATACAATCCACTTTGCATTTTGAAAATGATCTAACACTCAACCACGGGCCTCATCTGAATCTGATGGCATCCGCTAAGCAAATCTATTTTAGAAAATATGTTACTCCATGCAATTAATCCAACAAATCAACTAATCTTGGAGTGAGAAACCAAAACTTGATTTTGATCTTGTTCATTGCTCTACTATCAATGCACAGATAACACGATCTATCTTGCTTAGACATAATCGATGCTGATACAACATACATAATAGTACTAAAAAATTAACATCTAGGTAATCAGATTCTCAACCTATTTTCGCAACTACTCATACTTGGTTGATAAATTCGAAAGCTGGCCGATTTAAGAGCACCGATCCTAGAAAGAAAGCTATGATATATTGTATCTAACATGTAGGTTGTTAGTTAGAACATCTTGAAACTCATCCAATAAGAGTTGCACTATCTCAGGTATCAACTCCGTATCACTACCCTTCAACACATCAAGATCAATCCCATTAATAGCTCTCATAGCTTGTAAAAATGACGCATAAGACCCTATAGCTCCCATCTCCATCTAAGTACTAATCACTGTCGACTCCCTCCAAGGCAAAAGTACAATAATCTTCTCATCTATAGAATCACTGCAAACTTACTATTTATAAAGAGAACGATTAGAGAATCATCAGTGATTGAACTAAAGTACTAATGTTCTTATGCCATAGTAATATTTTTGCTATTGCTTGACCAAATGCATTTATTGTTACTGTCATTAGATATATTGAAATCATTACAAACTCATGATTTATGATTCTATTGAATTTTTATTTATATTGTAAGAATGATGTGTACTTAGCATATTTCAAATTATCATAAATATTGAATATTATACAAGTATATTGACTGTCATGCAAATGTGAATGAAATAACAATTATTAAATAGTGATTTTCATAGTATATTTGTATGTGCATGTTTGGCCGTGATGGAGTCACCAATTTATGGTACTAACAGGGTAAAGCTAAAGCACGTGTACACGTAAATTAAAAAAAATATTGATATTAAAGTGCCATAAATAATACAAGTTTATAGGTGCTCTTGTGACGGCTGTATACATATTAAATAGTATTGATATGTAAATGATATAGTAAAGCACATAGTGAATGTTTAAAATCACCTTGAATGATTATATTATATAGTAAAAACCATTCAATGCTCTTATATTTTTACACAATTTAAATGGCATGCATATTGTTTTCTTTTTCATTGTGTTACTATGATTTAGGAGCATGGGGATTCACTACTTTTATTTAGCTTACTGTAGTTTTAAACTAATATTTCAGGTTCAAAAAAAGGATGAAAAGATGACCGATAGAAGATAAATATTTATAGAAGATGCGAACGATCATGAATAAGGTAAATTAGTTGTTTTACTTTAATTCATTTTTATAGTGACTCTTTTATATATTAAAAGGTCCCACCGCCCAACCGTCTGTACCAACCTTGGTTATATCCAAGCCCCAGGTTGGGTCATGATATACATTTATGTGTGTCGTGGTCAAGATCTCTGTGATACGCACAATACTTCTGTCTATCCCTAGAAAAGCTTTGGTTCTCATCAGAGGTGCCCTTTTGAAGGAATCCATGGTTTGAATGATCTCAACAATCTTGGTCTTTGAGACCCTCAACAAGGTCGCCTTCGGTGCCTCATTATGGACAGCGAACTCTCATTATACCGAACTAGCTGTTGATCTGAATATCGGGTCCGACTCCTGTGGTTATAAGGTTTGTCTGCTCGCTTATGATCTTTGGTTGGTTGACTATATTCATAGTTGGAGCTAGCAGAAGGGCACGAATCATCCCTCTCCAATTGTCGTTTCTGTGGGCTTCTCTGCAGACAACAGGTAGCTAATTTTGCTTGGCGAAAGCGAGGATGGACTTGTACTTCTCGGTAGAGATATAATTGTTAGCCAGCTCCAATAATTTGGCTAATGTTTTCTGTCACTGACGACCCAAGCTTCAGCCCTTGAGCCAGGGCAGCATGTGCTACTGTGGGTTTCATATCCCACTCCTCTAGCTTCTCCTTCTGAAATCAGGTAACGAACGAGCTTAGTCTCTATCTGCCCCTGTTTGATCTGCAATTGGGTTTATGAAATCTTCTCGACATTTTAGGCGCTCGCAAATTGCACCACAAAAATTCTCTTGAAATCTGTGAACAAAGTGATTATCCTGGGCGATAATCCATTGAATCACCTGAGAGCCGACTCCCTTAGCTTGATGGAGAACATGTGAGCCGAACGAGCAATCCATTGAACCACCTGAGAGCCGACTCCCTCAGCTTGGTGAAGTACATGTGGCACTTCAATGTGTATGTAATCCTTAGCAGACAAACGGTTGACTCAAAGGAGGCTTTGTTTTGGCCGAATCAGTCCGACCCTTGTAGGATTCTAAAGCATAAATTTAAATCTCTCCAAGGCCAAGGGAATGCGTTCTCCTGCTGACGGGGTGCTTCGGTTCACCCAAACCACCATCTATCTATTGGTGTTGACCCAACACTATCGAGCTGCTGTGAATCTCTAGCCCTTTCTTCAATAAGATGCATCCTTCGACCGTTGGGCATTGACGCTTCCTATCGAGGGTTTTGCTCCACTCCCCGAGATTAGCATTCATCATCTCATCCTTCAACTCCTATATCTGTTGCCGCACAAACTCCCTAGTGAACATGTTGTTGGTGTCTCGTAGCGGGTTTCTTGTCATGTTGCTAATCCTATTCTTATTGCTGGCATGATTAATGCTCACCGCACCTTTTAGGAAGTTGGATCTTAGTTTGTCCGTGAATCACATTCATGGAATAAAGTGTAAAGCAGGAGAGAGATAAAGAGAGACAATGAGAGGAATGTACAATAATAAACAGTAATTTGTATTGTTGATTAGCCTTTGCTGAGGAAATGATCCTCCTATTTATAGATGATAGGAGTACGATGTATAATTGTATGGTTGCCCATATTTGAATGGGGGTGTTACAGAGTATTTTAGGTATTTTACAAATATAAGTCTGTTGTTCGACAGGGATCGCTCGATCGGCTATGCTTAATCGTTATTGTCGGTCTACCCTAGACTACCTTTGGGTCTGCAAGATTTGGCTCGGTCGGCAAAATTTTGTCGACCGACTATCTCACTCCGGTTATTGACTTATGATCCCTAAATGAGGAGTTGTGGTTGACGACATATGGCTACGCTACCATGCAGAGGGTGAGTCACCGTAATCCAATAGGTGGCTCTTATCCTGACAAGAGGATCTAATCTTAATCGATCTTTGGCCCTGCCCATAGAATTTCAGAGGGCATCCGTAAGGTGGTTGGGAATGCTGAACTTTTCTTTTACATTGGGTCGTGGCGAGATAGATTGATACCTCTTCTTGACTTGATTGGCTTCAGTCTTTAGGTCGGATGGCTTTTGTCTGGCCGCCCTTAGCTTTGACTCATGGGAGTTGCACTTAGTCAAATAGATCTCTTGGTCTTCCACTAATCGGCACCTTAATCCTCTGCTAGTGGGGCTTTCAATCATACTTTATCTCTTAGTCTGTTGGATTTCCTCGAGATTTATGTTAATGTGTTTCGATGTACAGTAAAATACCACTTTACCCACAAATGTGATCCTCAATTTCAGCTAGTGTGCTAGTCAAAGAAGCACTTCCACTTTTCAACGGTACTACTTTTGTCATCCACAGCTGATCCATCAGTTAGATGTCAAAGCACTATGTTTTATATATTTGTTACGCAGTCTTTCTCAAGAATCCAAAACTATGCTAAATAGAGTCAAACAGGTTGACATTGAAACAAATATAAAAAAAAAGTCACACACAGCAGTTATAATACGTTCAAAGTGTGAAAACATGAAGTCAGAACTAATTATGATCCACATACGGCAGTATAGCATGCTTTCTCATGTGCTGATGGTTTTCCAAAATGAACAGTCCTTGTTATATCAGTTGTTCCATCTTGATACTTCAAAAAACAGCAAACGTTAGAAACTTATAAAAATTTAATGGCCCAAAGCAGAAAGAGTGGCCGAAAACATTTTGTTAATGTAACAAAACCTGTGCACCCGAATCAAAAAGATATATGCTATCAGCATCAAGCTCTGCACAAGTTCCAGCCTCTGGTACATAATGAATAATTGAAGCATTTGGACCAACTGATGAAATGGTTGGAAAACTCAATCCTTTAAAGTGCTTCAAAACAAAATGCAATAATAAACGATAAGATGTTTGCATAGACTAGAAGAAAAGGCTAAAACAAGGCATTCGATTGCCTCAAATATTAAAGAAATAAAGAGATCGACAAAAAAAATATCATTAATCCAAGTAAATAGCAATTGAACTAACAGTATGCATAAATTAGAGAATAAAATGGGAAATACGGTTGGAAGGTTAAGAACATGGAAACCTGTTGGAGGGTGGCACATCACTAGATCAAACAATAAAAGCTTACCTCTTGCTTAGCACGAAAACTCTCCAATTTGTCACTCACGGATACCTCTGTCAATTTTTCAGTTTCCCTGCCCGTAAGTACAGATGAAAACGGCTAAGGGAAAAGAGCTCATTAAAATGGATAAGAATTTCAAATAAGAGAATACAAGAAACCTGAATTTTGATACCAATTTTATTTATCTCAATTGTTTTATAGCAATCATCTGACACTGACTCACAAGAACAGCAATTGTTCTGTCCTTTTTCCAAAAAAAACAATAGGGAAAGATGCGAGTATAAAAACATACGAACGCTTTCTTTTATGTGTTTCCTCTGACTCAGTAAAGAAACCAGCAGCTCCATAAAGCTTTTGCATCTGCATCAGCATGGAAAAAAAAATGAAATTCTCCATTCCACTGAAATGTAACCATAAAATGCTTTATTTGATCAAAATACATAAACACCATTAGAGGATTAGCCTCTCTGTAATGTGACATGAGTGCATGCATCAACCAGTCATATAATCTTGCATTGAGGGATTCACATGCACTATGCACACCTTTATTTTTAATCGAAGTAGGAATAAAATAGTCAGAAGGGAGAATGAAAGTTTAAAGATCCTTTTGTGTTCAGTTTTTTACATAGAGAACATAAATATGACTTCTATATTTCTGTAAGAAAATATTGAAGTCATATACTCGGTACGTTTAACAAAAGCAATTTAAAAAGCATAGAAAAGAAAAGAATTAGCAAATGAACCTCCTACAAATTGCAATGGTTACTTGATATGACACGGGGGTTTTCCTCCAAAATTTGAACCAGTTTAAGCCGAACCGGTTCGGTTCGGTTGAAAGAAGGGGCTCCCCAAACATGTTCGTTTCCTCCTATCTATCTCCTATTTATATGTGTGTTTGCTGTCTAGGTTTTCAGCTTAGGTAATTTTCTGATTTTGTGAGGACAGCCATGGGAATTCTGCTTCCCCTTAAGGACTGTGTCCGTTGGTTAGGGTGGTGCTTCGGCTGTATCCCTCTCCCCAGTGGTGATTTATCTTCTCCAACTTCCACCTCCATCTCCCCTCCTCGCCGTCTGCTGGAACTCCCTGCTTTCCCACGCTTCAAGCGCCCAACACCCCCAACACCCGAGTTTCATCGCAGCAAGCCGATCCCTCCTCCCCCATGAAACCCAGCTCACCCGCATATCTACACCAGATCTTCCCCCTAATTCCAACGCCTGCAGCCTTTCCATCTTCCCCTCAAACCCACAGCTGTCCTTCCAAGAACCTGCAGCCCACCAGCCCACCAGCCCACCCTCCCCCTCCTCCCAGACCTACAGCTGACCTTCCAATCACCCGCATACCTGCCCAGATCTCCCTTGATTCCAACGCCTGCAGACTTCCCATCCTTCCCAAAACCTACAGCTGCCCTTCCAAGAAGCTACAGCCCACGTTCCCCCTCCTTCCAGACCTACAGCTGTGGTTCCAACTCGAGCAGCCCACTTGCCCAGCTTCCCAACACCCCAGTTGTCATTCCAATACCTGCAGTCCACCTTCCAAGCCTCCTAAAGACCTACAGCTGTCCGTCGAACACCTGCAGCCCACTTTCCCAGCCTCCCAACACCAATCGCTGTCCTTCCAAAACCTGCAGCCTCACTTTCCCCAACCTTCCTAAACTTGCAATTTTAGGCACGCCAAAAAGTGTCCTTCCAAAACCTGCAGCCCCACTTGCCCAAATCTCCCTTGATTCCTAAAAATTTCTACACTAACATAGATCCAAACAAAAAAAATATATATTACAAGCTAGATGGAAAATTATTCAACAAACTGATAGCATTGCTTTACCTCTACAATAGAGATTGACCAAATAGTTAAAGAAATACAATAAGGCAGTTCCCCTAGTTAGACACATGACTGCTCTTATCATACACAACAATGAACATTCCATCTTTAGGTCCCAAAAGTGCCCAAAAACTTCACTGAAGTTCAATAAAGATACATTAGTATTTCATTCACAAGTAGAATTGATGCAGTAGAATATTGGAAGGAGGAAAAAACGATGATAAACTCTTATAGAAGGTATGGCATACAAGCCTCGTGAAGTAGGCACGCCAAAAAGTGTTTCAAACATAATCCATGAATTTCAACAAATCACTCCTCAGAGACTTGAGCCCAAAAATAATAGGATGACAAATGATAATTATGTCACAGATCTAAACAGCTTAGCCTCTACGGGAATTGAAGTTAATGCACAAAGGCAAACAATTACTAATTGATTGTAAGATAGCCCAATAAGCTTCAGCAAACTAGTCATCTGGCCAAGATTGCCAGCTAAATATATGAAGACAAATAACAAGCATTGTTTCTGCGCTTTAATTCACAGGTCAGATTATCAATTCTCTTACAACAATTCAATGCATTGCAACAATGCATTACCTTATAACTAGAACAAAAAGAATAATAGTATCAAATTTAATCTGAAAGGCAACATTCAAAACTGAAATCGTTAATCCTCATCATTTTCCATATGGAATAAAGCAATTCAATGCTCATTCTGAAAGCAAGCTTGAATATAAAAACATGATCAGAAACGTTATTACCACCCAATTATACTAACTAGAACCGGCGTCCAAGTCAACGAAAAGTTCAAATAGAACGCGAATACAAATTAAGACAACAAAATAAAATAGATCGATGCAAAAGGATACAGATAGAAAATATACTGCAAAACAACTCACCTCACCATCCAGCCACACAAGGTACTGAACAACAGCTGCACCATCCCGGATATGCGCCTTTCTTAAACCATCCAACTCAAATTGATTCTTCAATAAGATGACAGTGATTTGTTACCTCATCAATGAAGTTTAATAACAATAGTTCAGGCCTTTGGCTTTAAAAATTCATACATGATTGCTTCAAAAATGCATACATGAGGAAGAAGAGAAATGTAAATTTGCCAAATCTATAAATCAAACCAGACTATAAGACTAGAAGTAGCTAGCAAAACAAGTGATAAGACAATATAGGAGGGGAAATATAAACTGAGTGATAAACAATAATGATAATAATAAACTGAACAATGCAAAAAAAAGATATTATGGGACAACAAACATAAAATAAACCCTTTTACAAATGGATTAAAAAAACAATAACATTCATAGAGATTGGATATAAAGGAGAGTTTGAAGACATAATTTCTGTCTCCTCAAATAATGACAGATTCAGCAGATGAGAAGTAATTGAAGCTTCCCAGAAAGCATCCGCCTGCTTAGCAAAGTCATCGATTGTGTGAGGCAGCTAACAACACTTGTAAAAGATGTGAAAAGGAATCTCACTTTGAAAGTATCAACTATCTAAAATTTCTTGGAAGAGGGATGATAGTTTCAATAATAAATTGAAAGAAATTTTCATAAAACATCAACTTGCCAAAAAAGTATTCCTTACACTAAATATTTTCCATATTATGGAAAGTATGCACATAGTTTCTAACAAGATAAGATCAATAACATGCTAATTGAGATTTCTAAAATCACTTCTTCAATGATTTGGGCCCAAATACACTAATAGTAGCAAGTGAATTTTAAAGCATTAAATCATAATTATACACCATCAATAAATTTCCATCATCCAGCACAAATCTAGAGGTAAGACATGAATCTCGAGGTAATTTTTTAAGTAAGAAACATTCAAACTTCAATTAAAAATCATCCAAAAATCTGATTTCAGCAAACTTATAGCTAAACTAACCGGCTAGACGAGACAGACCCAATGACACCAAAGTTGATTTAATGCGAGTCAAATCAAGCTTGGATCTAGCTGTTAAGCTATTTTTTGAAGCTTTCAGTGTCTAAATAGAAGGTCAAATGAGTTTCAAATATTACAAGACGATCCAACTAGTCTGAAGTCACTCAATTCTAACATCACTAAAGCACTCAAATTTCCACAAAACGTAGTCCGATAGAGAAAAACTCTCTGGGCCGTCTGATGGAATGGTTTGAATTTCTTCCTTAATTGTAAGAAGGCCTCTCACAGACTCTATAAATAAATCCCTACAACCATCTTGAAAGGGGACTTAGACCTGAGCATAAAGAAGGACCGGAAGAAAGAGCAGAACTATGTCACGTGTCGTGGAATCACTACGTACACTGTGAAGTGAGAAAACACCTAAAGGCAGTGTAACAACGCCACCATGAAGAAGGTGAAGCAACGTATCACAAAGACGATGCAACAACGCAACACGAAGGAGGCGTAACTGTGCCCCCTTCAAAGAAGATGCAGTAACACACCCCAAAGACAATGCAATGTATTATAAAAGCGGTGCAACAACGCATCTCAAAAAAGGTGCACGAACGCGTCCCATAGAAGATGTAACAGTGTCTCCCCAAAGACAATATGACAATGCAACAATGCAACCCAAAGATGGTGCAACAATACACCCTAACAATGGTACGACAACGTACCCTAAAGATGGTGCAACATTACGCTTTGAAAATGATGTAACAACACACCTCGAGACAGTGTAACTCCCCACCACGACCTATGTGACCAACTGTGGCCTACGTGGCTCACAACTCACGCAGCTCCCAACTCAATCTTTTTGGCCTACAAATGTTATTGCAACCCCCAAATCTAGCCTTCGTGGCCTACGGACATCATCATAGGTCACCACTACGGCCAATGTGATCAATTATGACCTACGAAGCTTACAACTCATGCAGCTCTCAACTCCAACCTCTGCGACCTACAAACATTATTGCATCCCCCAACTTTAGTCTCTACAAACGTTATTACGGGACACCACTACAGCTTGCATGGTCTATAATTCGTGCAGCTCCTGACAACAACCTCTGCGACCTACGATCGTCATCGCAGCTCACCACTATGACATGTGATCAACTACAGCCTACACGGCTTACAGCTCACGCAGCTCTCAACTCTAGTCTCTGCAACTTATGGACATTATTACAGCCAAATCCAGTTTCTGCGACCTACGGACGTTTTCACAGCTCGTGTAGCTCCCAACTCCAACCTCTACAGCCTACGGACGTTGGATCATAAAAATGCATGAGCAAAAGAAGATATCCCAAAGATTGTAAATTCTTCGTAATGAAAGGATGCCTCTATGAGGTGAAATCTTAATCCAACATCATGACATGCAAGATAAAATTAAAAAGACCGTAAAATCTCTTCCAATGTTAGACACACAAGCACGCCAAAAATAAACTATAGAAACCTTCCATCTCTCAAATTCATAAAACTCTTATAAAGAAAAGTCTCCGAGATAATTTCACCAGTAGATGAAGTGACTAATACCAAGAACAGCAAAAGTAGAAATATCATGCACTTTCTTCTAAAATAAATTTGATCTTGTCATAAAATGTTGAACACATAACTCAAAGAAAAATGTGATCTTCTACCAAAAGGTTATCAAGTAAAAGATCCTGCATTTGAAGTTGAGGATTTTTATGCTCGAAATGAGCTTTAAAATGATCAAGGAATTTTAAGTCCAAAAAATGGCAAGAAAAGCAATATGTGAGAATATTTTTAAATTCAACATTCTACCAATATCCCGAAAATAGAGACGCAATCCAAACCTCCATACGGAAAAGTAGTAGCATCCATTTCCTTAAAAGATGTGCATTTTGCATTTTAGTAGCCAAGGGGAATAATGTAGAATATTTAATACAATGCAGATGAAGTAATAAAAATGAAATCCAAATTAAAGTAACAAAAGGCTACATAAAACAATCAAAATAATGGGACCATACTAACATGTATATAGAGAGCCCATTAATAAAATTAGAACCCTTTGAAAATAGTTTGATATAATCTATTTTAAAGTAAGACTTATGATGAAATGTTGAGGACCAATGAATCCAGCAAAATAATCGCCAAATAGGACAAAATAAAACATTAATTTTCAAAACAAGACCATGGAAGCCCAACTATCACACTCCAACTGCACCCCCATCCCCTACCCCTTTAGGGTCAGCTGAGGTGCGACAGAGGCTGGCAATTTTTTCAGACCAATTCTCACAAGCACTCGTCCTAACTTTTATAATCAGTACTCACTGGGTGATAAATTAGTCTAACTGGATCGTCACAACATATGTGATACACTGTATTTCAAATACATACTCATAAACATAGAAATCATATCATCAAAATATGAAAACTATACAGAGTTGTTAAATCTAGTATAATAAAAAAATATACATACCCAAAACGTATGTATAAGGATCCCAAAACTATGTGTAAAAGCTATACAAAGACAAACCTGACTACTCGCCCCAGTGCTCGTGCCCCTACCAGGAAGGCAATAATTAAGAATGAGCAATAACGAGCTCAAAGAAATGATCATGGATAACATAAGATTTCATACATAAAAAACGTGCATGCTCCTAGGAAACCGTACACGTACACATAAATCATAACATGCTAGCATAGTAAAAAACATGAAAAGAAAACATGTACAAGTAATATAAAAATCAACTGTAGTATAACATGCAGGTCGTAAACAGAAAATCATTAATAAAAGCATGTTCATAAGAGAGGTCATATCATAATAATGTCAGTTCTTTAATATATAAGGTCCAACTATTTCTATGTCTTTCATCATGAGTCATCACCCTGCCCCAAAGGTCATATATAATATCGATAAATGTTGGGTTTCCCCGAACATAGCAGTTATCGACAACCTCTCTGATACCCACGGTTCTCTAACATTCTGTCACCACCTAATTCCAACGGTTCTCAAAATTTCGTCCCCGTATAAATATCGAGTTGGGAATGCTACATCTCTGCATAATGTGCTTGCAAGAACTCCTGTAATAGTCTGCCCCTAACATTCTTTGTGACATTTAAATCATCATTATTGTATCAAGCATATAAGACAAAACATGTATCATAGGCATGAAGCATAATAAATGAATACTTCCAGACAATTAATATCATAAGCTTAATCACCTGTATCATACCATATCATATGAAAAGAGAAGTAAACACGTACTAATACATTCAATTGTCGGTATCCATTTACAATAGACAAAAATTCTAAATACATTTGTGTCAAAAAAGAAATTATATGAAACATATAGAAGAGCATTTTTCTTAAATTAGCACAATATTATTTGACTTGGCATGACGGAGCAGCTCTACGACGGGTGTCCACACACTCGTCTCGTGCTCGCTGCCTCGTATAGACAAACTAAGACTCATAGACAACATAGGGTTTCATAAATTTTGGTTCAAAACATGAATTAACTCAACACATGCATTCATTTCCAATACATACCTCAAAAAGGATTTTCGGCATAAATTTGTTTTTCCGAAAACACCAAATTTCTCTCTAACACTTCCAAACATCTAAATATTCACCTTCCCCTCGATGATTTTATGTTAAAAGCCATATGAAAGCATTCAAACCACTTTCGACGCTTCCAACAAGAGTTCAGCGCCCCTGACAGTTACAAAAAATGAGAAAAGCACGAAAAATGAGGCTAATGTCAAAACAAAAGTGAGATGAAGGAAATGAATAATTAGAATAGCAAGAGAGAGGGATTCGTACCCTAAGATTTCACCTCGGAAGCCTGGATCGTAAGTTGCGGCAACCTTTCGTGATATTCGATTCGCTATTCGCGTCCCTGCACTGTAGAAAGGGTTGTGGTTTTCCTATAGGGACCAAATAAAGCCCCTTCGTAGGAGGGATGCGATTGAGAGAATCGAGTGAGGGAGAGGGGAAGGAGCTCACCTGCCCTATTAAACCGAACGAATGGAAATAAAAGGCGTGAGAGGTTGGATGGCTACAGTATCAGAGGATTAAAGGAAGGGTTAATTAAAATAATTAAGATTTAATCAAGTTAATAAAACATATAACTTCTAACTTTTATATTTCCCAAACCATTCATAATTTACATGTAATGCTTTATAACGAATTGTTCAATTTCATGCATAGAATTTTATAAAATTACTTGAGCACATTTTGAAAGGTGTGAAATTTAAAGTACTTCTAAAATTTGTCGAACTTAATTGATTTCTCAAAAATTGGGCATTACAACACAAATAAAAAATTTGTTGATAAGTGAAGAGCCTGTCAAGTGTAGAAATATCCTTACTTGAAAGTAGCTCTATTAGCAAAAGTTATAATGAACATAAAGAGCACTGACTCCACTAGAAGGTGTCAACAATAACAAACAAAGAATCCCGGCAAGAACCCCCACACATGCCTCACATGAGATAGAAGTCCAAGCAAAGCCCCCAAGTGAACCTAACACATATGAAATCGCACAAATCCCTATAAGCAGAATAAGTGACGACAAAGAGCACATGTGACCATAGTAGATGATGCAAGCGACAACAAGTGACATGCAAAGAAGACAAATCCACAATGGACCAAAATGGATGAAGGAAAAACTGAAGACCTCTTCTTGTGTGGAGGTTGTACTCACAAAACCGCAATAGATGAAACCGCGAGAGTTGACCGAAGCTACAGTAAGCGATGTCTAAGGACTCCAAAGAGAGATGATTCTGGGAGAAGTCAATAGCTACCAAAATAATAAAATAATCCCAAAAATACGATAAATAAATTTCAATTTTCTTCTCCAATTAGCATACTTAAGAAAGTAGAACTGGTATTTATTGTCACCCACAGGATACAATTATCCTTTGACTTTGAATGCCGTTTGATTTCATCTACTTTCAACTTCTTGTGAAGCCAAGACCTACAGTAATCTTATTCTTCAAGCTACTCTAATGGGGAACAAAGAACAAAATTCAGCCTAACATTCAATATTATCATTTTTAGCTAAAATCATCTGTTTTCATCACCAGAAAGAATTTGAATATTTATTTTCCATAACTTAAACCTTCTTCTCAACAGCCTAAGTTTTGTACCAAGCCTTTAACACCATTACCAGTAATATGAGAATTTTTCCACCGAGAAAATATCGTTTCTTTGATAAGACATAAGACCTAGCCAAACAATTTCATTTTGATTTAAGGAGTTAGTTATGCATTAATGGGGAAAAGCTTAATTCAAAAATAGGGAGAGGAGAATCTGCCCAATTTAGTAAAAATACCATTCTCCCTGTCATTGGACCAAGCTTAACGCCTTTACCAAAGAGAAAGGTCAATAAAATTGAAGGTTCAAAAATTCGGTATTAATATACTTCTCTGGCAGAGTTACAATATGAGAAATTTGTAATCATACTTCCCTCGCCAGCCAATGTTCAACTGTGAAGAAGTATAGGCTCCATCAGCCAATCAATGAAGTTTATATAATTGCACTCGGAAGATACAAAAATTTTCTTCAAATTATGAATTCTGACTAAGTTTTACCCTTCAACTATTGAACATAATATATGAAATGGGTTTGATTCTTCATAGAAAAAGAATGATATTCCAATAGTATGCCCAAATTAATGATTAATTCAGACTAGCATAATTTACTTCGTTAAAACTGAAATAATGTCAAACACACCTTAAGAGCTTTTGCGAGAGCCAAAGGTGATTGCTGCATAAGAACTTGATCTGAGTTCATATTTGCATACAAGGCCAGACAGCAAAAAGCCGGGTCAATCCATATCAGTTGCTTTTTTCCTTTAGTCTCATTTTCAATTTTTCCCGAGTTAACAAAATTTTCTTTATTTTCATGTGCATCAATGTCAAAGTCCCGACCCTTAGCAGCAGAAGAACTCTTTAGTTTCCCGGATGCCAGCAAGCTTACATCTGCGTCAACAATGCTGTATTCCCGAACTTCTATGCAATTTTCAGATAAAGCGTCAAGTACCTACATCCAATAATTTACATAACAAAAAATTTGCACATTCATGAATTTTAAAGAAAGACGGGAACAAGGGAACTCTCATTTCATGCATGGTAGCAGATGAAATGAGCAGAAAGACCTCATAAAATCCTTTGGCATCGCTTGAAACTAAAATAAAATCAACATATAACTTAGCACATGAAACTTTTCGTTACCCATTTTTTCCCTAAAACAAAGTACCATTTACAGCAGATCTTAGAAACAAACAGAACAGCTCGTGACTAAAATCTATGGTTTTGGGATGGATGAGGGTAACAGATTTACAATCAAATCCAGGAAAAGCAC
The DNA here is from genome assembly GCA_003013225.1 of Phalaenopsis aphrodite. Classification (NCBI taxonomy): domain Eukaryota; kingdom Viridiplantae; phylum Streptophyta; class Magnoliopsida; order Asparagales; family Orchidaceae; genus Phalaenopsis; species Phalaenopsis aphrodite. The sequence continues at coordinate 1,131,074 of NEWO01000020.1, read as the reverse complement.
AAGTTTTTAAGATGAAACGGTTCAGAGTCACCGTGAAGAAATGAAATTTTAAAAATAATTTGATCCACAGATTAGATTGTTATCATGTGTAAGGTTAGCATTAATCTTCAGTATGGCATCTAATTACCCTCAGATGAATCATAAAACATAGAATTGCATATTAAGGAAATATAACACCAAAGATTTTCTTGATTTGGATGTACACTCACTTCATCACCATCATTCCATTCTTGCCCACTGGGACTTGAGAATTTCAATAAAAGTGATGTATTATTTAAAATTATAAATTTTAGGGGTGGTCTAGTTGAGTGAATTTGTGGTGTACTATATTTTTTTTTGCATGAATTTGAGAAAATTTTGATGAGTACGAAGAATTACAAATACAGTGTAGAGTGTGAATGAATGAAGTTTACACCGTAGTTCATTTTGAATGAATTCAGAATTTGGTCTGTTTGGCTGAATTTTGAATTTCACAGTTCAAATAAAATACTATAGGCAAGACCCCTCCATCCATTGGCCCGCCGTTGCCCGCCACTGGCCATTTTCAAACCCTCCACTGCCTTCGGACAAAAAATACATTTTGAAATGCATTGTTTTCCATCTACTTCAAACCAAACAAAAAAATATAAAGTCCTACATTTATTTTATAGTGAACCAAACCACTCGAAATTATTTCAAATACATTATAATCATAGTGCTATGCAAATCTTTTATATTGCAACTTATTTTCACCAAACCAAAAAACCCCCTTAAACGCACTTGAAATCATTTATATTATAGAAGTTTTGCCAACGTAAGTTTTATGTAAACATTTTGACGCGGGGGCTGAAATTAGCGGCAGACCGCAATACGGGTGCTTCGATCGCCAGGCCAGAAGACTCGTGAAGTCTCACAGGAACTGTAGACGGCGGGATCGCGATTCTCACGTGATGTCCTGTGATCCTTCACAAACTAGAGGAAGAGGGGGGGTGGGGGTGGCGACGCCTGCAGGAATTGCGAGAAGGGTTTTTCTGGATCGTTCTCGTATTCCCACCCTTTTCTTTTGTGTTGAAGGTTCCTGGGAGTATAAATTGTTGGCCTTGTGTGTGTGGGAGTGAGTATTGTTCGTGTTTGTTCCCAGATTCATGTGTGGAATTCTTTTCACCTTTGTGGGTTGTATCCAAGGAGGTTGTGTTGCTTCAGTTGTATCATCTCTAAAGTGGTGATTGTATCCTCCCTTTTTACCTTCCCCAAACATTCTCCTCCCCACTCCTCAACCGCCGAACTCTCCCTCCATCACCCAGACACCCAGCAATTCCCCCTTCTTGTAAGCTATTACTGTTGTCCCGCCTCCGTAACTCTTTTCAGCTTCTCGCAACCACCACACTACCACTGTCGACCACCTACAACTCATCCCACTTACTGTCCATATAGGTCCGCACCTTCCATTCGCTACCACCCGCCTCCCTAACTGTTGTCACTCTCTCAATCATCTCTATCCCTCTAGCCGACCTCCACCACCTATTAGGATACATTTAGGAGTGTTTGCTTGTATCGTTTTATATTTTTTGTTATTTTCATTTAAGTCATGTTGTAACCCTATTTTAATATTCTTGAAAGTTTGTTTTTAAGTTTCATTGTTTTACACTAGTTTTGGTATCATTTGGTATCAGAACTAGTCCAACCCTAGTCACATCCCAGGGTTTCCTCGGATCCGCCCATACCCAAGCCAAGTCCACCAATTTTTTCCTTCTGATGTCCAACCCTGGCCATGCCACCGCGAAGAGGTACACTGGACTTAACCTGGGAAGAGATTCAATGAGAAAATTGTCGTCTATAACGAAGATTTGTAGAGCCAGATGACAGGGGACCAAGAAGAGGTTACTTTCGACCGTGATCGAGAAAATCAAAGAGAAGACAGGGAAGAGGAGTGTTGACCTCAATTTTCGTGAGGTCTAGTATTTCTCGTAGGAGTTAGGAGCTAGCCTTAGGGGTCTTCCTGCGACTATCTTAGAACCTTAGAAGTGGTGCCCGCATCGTTTTAGTTCGACCTATTTCCGTCCTCTTTTGGAAGTTTCACGTGTGCGGTATCGACTTCTAGCACTTAGAAGGATGAAACCGACATGAGGAAGCCCAAAATGGATTCCTATAGGACCTTTCCGAGTCTTAGGGTGGCCTTATGCACAATTCGCAATCCTGCGCGCACCAGCTTCGCAATTCGGAGAGTCGACGTGTCCGATCGCCGCAATTCGCATTGCCTCCGCTGTTACTTGTTGAATGCTCGAGTAAACTTTTTGGGACGATCGATCGCGGGTCGAAATTTTGTGAAATTTGAATTTCGATATGTTTTGACCCGGTTGTCGACGACGCCGTCCGAGCGACCCCGGATGACGAAACGGACTGCGCCAACGCGTCCGGAACGTCGATTTTGCCCGGGGAGGACACTCATTTTGTCGCGTCGTCGCGCGCGAATAAATCGTTTTAGTTAATATATATATATATATATATTAGTTAATCTTTTTTCCTTTCCTCTTTAATCCCTACCTGTCTTCCCTGCGCTCGAGCTCTGTCTCCCGCAGCTCTCCCGTTCGCGCGTCTGGCCCTTTCCCTTTCGCGGTCTCGAGCCGTGCGAGCTCTTCCTCCTCCACACGAGGGGAGCGTTGACCTCGTCCGTCCTTCCCTGTTCTTCTTCTGCCCGCGGCCTTCCTTCCCGATGCCGCGCCAGTCCCTTGAGCCGTGGGTTTTCTTCTCTCGGCAATTTGACTCTGGGAAGCTGGTTCCCTGGTACACTAGAGTGGCATTCTTCTTCTCCTCTTCCCGATACTTCTCTCTTTGCCACTGGCCTCGGCCGCTCGGTCCGAGAGGCGTTGGCTTCGTCTTCTGTAGGCAGGGAGGATCCTCTTTTGGCTTTTGTCCCGATTCGAGTGCCGTGGACATTGGGGTGGCTTTCTTTTCTCTTCTTCTCTATTCCCTGCCTATAAGGAGAGTTCCTGGCTGTTTGGTTGAGGTTGTTGAAGGTTTAGCTAGAGGAGAGGAAAGGAAATTTCTGGGAGAGCATTTCCTTGAGGTGGTTTCCTGTGCTGCTGTGCTTTACGTTTACATTGAGGAGGTACCTCTCTCTTTCCCCCTTCTACGGTGTCCTGTTTCCTTTCGGTTTTCCTCTGTGCCGAGCCTTTGAGCTTAGATCTGTTGGGTGAATACAACATGCTAGTCCATTTTACTTTAACATATTGTTGAGATATTCATTTCAGGGGCACTTAAAATGAAATGTGGACATGTCCTAAGAGCTGAACTTGGTTATTTGCTTGAATTAGGGATTGCATATTATTGTTTTATGCATGCTTGGGAGCTCGGTCTTGGCTTCCTGTGGCACTCTTTGGTTTGAAATATATGCTATAAAAAAAATCTATTTAATTTGAAAGGGGTTGTGGCTCGGTTTGGAGCCTTGGTTTTGGCTTGAAATGGCTAGAACTGCATTTTTACATATATACGTATAAGGATCTGGATTTTAATATTGTTAATGTTGGTTTTTGGTTTGGTTGAGCTCGGCTTTGACTTTGTTTCTTTTTGGGAGTTCATTTGTCTGGCTTTGTTTCCTATTGGGGGGCTGTGTTTGGCTCCTAGTTCTTGTCGAGCTCGGTTCTAGCTTGATTTGAAGTCACGGTTTTGGGTTCGAAATGGTTGGATGTTTAATGTTTTATGAGAATCTGGATTTTAATGTTGCTAAGCTTGATTCCTGGCTGGTCTTGGTTTTATTTCTAGTTGGAAGCTGGCTTTGGTTTTATTTCTAGTTGGAGATTGGCTTTAGCTTTGTTTCTGGTTGGGCTGGCTTGGGTTTTGTTTCCTGTTGGGAGCTTGGCTTTGGCTGTTTCTTGATTGAGCTCGGTTCGACTCTATTTGCAGGTTGGATTTGGCTTTGGTGTCTTGATGAGCTCGGTTTTGGCTTTGTTGCTTGCTGAGCTTGGTTTAGCTCTAGTGGGGAGCTGTTTTCATTTTGTTTAGCCTTACTAGGTTCGGTTTGGCTCTGGTGTGGGCTGTGGGGGCTCGTTTTGGTCTTGCTGAGCTTGGTTTAGTTCTAGTGGGGAGCTGTGTTTGGTTGTTTTTTTAGCCTTGCTAGGCTCGGTTTGGCTCTAGTTGAGAGGTCTTGGTTTGCCTTGTTTGGCCCTTACCCGAGAGGTGACTTTGCTGATTTTAATCCATATCAGAGGGATGGCTTGGTTCTTTTGGATTCTTGTTGGTTTCGGCTCTTACCCGAGAGCCTGTTTTGGATGTGTTGTGTTGTCCCTACTCGAAGGCCGTTATGTGATTGTGATGGAAAGATTTGACAATCTATGAGGT
>NEWO01000020.1:1080752-1125767 GCA_003013225.1 Phalaenopsis aphrodite | reverse complement strand
GTCGCAAGTAGTCGTTTTGGGGCGTTCGGTGTTGATGATAAAGGCACACCGAAGATAGAGCAGAAAGATATCCTATCCTATAACATCAAGATCCAGGTATTTGATGAACAATAGGATATGGTATCCTTCACCGACATAAGTCTAGCGGTAGTCGGCTCGAACCTCCTCAGGTTGTTGGCAGTCCTATGCCCGGTAGCGTAATCGACTCGTGGACAACCAAAATAAAAGGAAAAGATAAGTTTTTGATAAATTATTTTCAAACAAAATATACCTCTCCACGAAACAAAATGGATAACTTTTCTTTGCATGCCTAAGAAGTTGTGTGTATGTCAAAAACATAAATTTTAAAAACGCATTTTAAAATTGGTTGTCCACCTGACGAATACCTGTTTAGGCTGGGAAATAGCCCCTAAGTGAGGTTCAAGACACACTTCTAGACGAGTGACAGGTTCTATACATTCGGGTGACCGAGTAGCTTTCGTGGTCCCTCGAGAATAAATATAACTGAGCCTAATCCCATACGAGTGCTTGCGGTCCCCCTTGTCCGGGTTTTCTTTTTGTTTTATCGAAGTTTTAGGGACAAGATATTCGTGTTACTTTTCTTGTCTTTCGTGATTTCTCCAGGAATTTTGAGGATTTTATTTTACTTGAGTCTTTTTCGTCGAGTCTCTCGAGTTTCTTTTGCTTTTCCTCAGATTTCGTGGACGACGTTTTCTTCCAGATTTTGTTTTTTGAGATGTATTTAGGTTTGCTATGCTTAAGGGACATCAGATCTCACGGGCGTACAGGTTTGCTTTACATTTTGCAGCACTTAATTTTCCTGTTTCTACCTGCTATTGTTGTTCTTACATAGCATGTTATAATTCTCTTGTTTCTACTTGCTACTGTTCTCCCTGTATAGCATGTTACACTTGCCCTATCTCTACTTGCTACTGTTCTCCCTGTATAGCATGTTACATTTATCATGTTTCTACCTGCTACTGTCTTCCATATATAACATGTTATACTGCTCCTGTTTTTTGCCTACTACTGTTTCACTTGCATGCTACTGTTTGCACCCGCATAGCGCATCTTACATTTTATAACTTTAAAACATGTTTACCTTTTTTTACATAGGATGTTTAGAGGACTACAACCATAGGGCCGTTTGATTTGATATTATAACTGGACATCCTAGAAAACTTAAACTCGTCACGTCAATGAGCTTGGAGCTAGCACAGTGGGCAGCACGGCCATCTTCAACAGCAGAACATGTCTTCCCCAGCAAAACCATTCCTTTTCCTAGAATTAAACAACAATCCATAGGTTTTTGAGGTTGTTTGCCTAACGCAACATAAATCCTCCACCTTTTTCTTTAGGCATTCGTATAGCTATGCTGTACGATTTAAGCCCTAACTCGTTCTAGGTTCCGAGGTTGTCGTCCGATACGGCGTAAACCCTCATATCTTCTAGGCAATTTGTGTGACTCTGTCACGCAAGTATAAGCCCTAATTAAATAAAATTGGCAGGATGAAACACATTTGTAATTTCTTCTCAAAATTGGAACCAAATCATAGGATATACTGGGAAGTCACTGAAGTTCTCCTCAGGATCTGTGACCTCTCCTAGTTTCTCTTCATTTGGATTCCTTAACAATGTTCCAGATTTGAGTCTTTCCCCTTTCACACCTTCGTAGTCCGATTTCGTTGAAAAATCCTATCCTTTTGACCTCTTTGAAGACATTATCCCCTGATTTTTATCGAGAGTTTTCTTAGGTGACTTCGGTCATTTAAGATGTAATTAACTATAGGGGCTTGCTCTTATAGGGAGCTTTTCCGAACCCAGCTTAAAATAAACCCTATTTAATTCTTTGTATTAAATAGGGGAACTTGTCGGCAAATAAAATGGTTTCGTAGACCCAAACGGATGTCATATCTTTTTTAGTTTATTTGATCGAGCCTCACCCTCAAGTCTTGCGTTTATCCCTCGGGGTAGATACAAGATTTGAGGTTGAGCGCTCTTTCATTTAAACTATGGAAAATATGAGGTCAGTTTGATTTCATATTTTTCTAAGATTATATATATATATATGTAAATTAAAAAGTCCTTCCGAAGCGGACGACGGGATTTCGATTCCGGCTGCCGACAGTTTCTTACGGGCGACCCCCAAACATAACTTTTCCCCTTTTAAGCGCCGACAAGGAGACGAATCTGTTCCGCGGGGAAGATCACTGTGACGAGGAATATCGACCATGCGATTTTGGTATCTAATATCAAAGGAGGTCGAGAGAAGAGGTCCCTTATGGAGGTCGGCGAGACTTTGGTATCAAGATGAACCTCCCAAAATTTAAAGGTGGTATGAATCCTGATGAGCTTATTAACTGACAGAAATCATTTGAACTGAGTTTCAAATATAAAAATATACCGTAGGACAAACATGTCAAGTTAGTTGTCATTAAACTAAAGAAAAATGTATCCTTATGGTGAGAAAATCTACAAAAGCAGAGGAGAAGAGAAGACGGTGAGAAGATAACTAAGTAGGAAAAGATGAAGAAGGCAATGCAGAAAAAGTACCTCCCACCCTACTATCGCTAAGATATGTTTCTGAAACTCCATAACTTGCAGCAAAGGAACTTTCAATTGAGGAGTTCACAGCCAAATTCGACCACTTGCAGCTTAAATGCGAGTTGACGGAGCAAGAAGAACATACGATAGCTAGATATCTCGAGGGTCTGAAACCTATCATCATTGCAGTTATACTGAACACTAGGGATGTCCAAACATTAGCATTGAAAGTGGAAAGACAATAAAAGTAAAGCGGGCAACAAACACTTTTGAGGCAATAACATTCAGACAAGCAGCCACCTAGAGTCACCACGACCGACAATGGCACCCCGAGAGAGACTAGCCAGCCCAAAAACAGGAATAACAGGTTAAAACAGAGCTAGAAGCAAGAGAAAGGTACCGCCTTTAACACTATAGCAGTCAGGAAATGTTTCAGATCTCACAGTTACTGTCACATAGTCTCCAACTGTTTTACGAGTAGTCTCACTAACTGATCAGGACGTTGTGGAAGAGATTAACAATGAGGAGAAAACTGAAGAACATGATGAGTATCACCCTCCCCTAGATGAAGAGTAGGTGCTCATGATTCGACGAATCCTGCAGACTGAGAGTACTAGAGATTCACAATGGTTTCGCCACAATATACTCTACATCCTCTGCACAATGAACGGAAAAGTATCCAGTCTAATCATCGACAACAGCAGTAGCAAGAACGTGGCATCGACATAGATGGTAGAGAAATTAGGGCTTGCGATGCAGAAGCATTCCCAGTCATATTCACTAATGTAGTTGAAGGAGACTCGGTGCAGCAGCGCCAAAGATGCTTGGTACAGTTTTCGATCGGATGGCAACTACAAAAACATGTGTGGTGTGAAGTGATTTCCTTAGATGTCTGCCACCTTTTGTTGAGACAACCAAGACAGTTTGATCAAATGACTCAGCACGACGGACATAGAAACACGTATTATTTCACCAAGGACGAGAAGCGCATCACCCTCCTTCCTTCAATGGAGCTTGAGTTCACAGGATCCCTTATCAGCAAAGCAACGTCAGTGGGACCAATATTAGTAATGACACCAGACAAGAGTACCGAGACACCCGCCTCAGATACAGAAAGGATACGGTCGAGGTTATGTCCGGTCGACGTCATACCAGCACTCTCAATGCACTCCCATTTGAACCGATCGTGGGTTACTTTTAGAATATTCAGCAGTGTAAGCGTAGTTCACAACCTCAAGAGGACAGATCGATATGGACATTGGCTCAAAACCTGAGGAAGGCCCTCAAATACCTGAGGTGACAATGTAGTCGTCAGTGGGATCCAAGGTGGCTGACGACGAAACTAAAGCTTCAATCTATGAAGTCGAAGCTCCTCCAACCCCAAAAGACAGACGCAGGTGCTGAAATCAGTGCCCGAGTAAAGGTGCTAAATGTGCCCCAATACGGGGCGCTTCGATCCTGCACGTCAGAAGACCTGCAAAGTCTCGTGAGAACTGTAGACGAGGAGGGATCGCGATTCTCACGAGATGTCCCATGATCCTTCGCGAACCAGGGGGCGACGCCTGCATGAATTTCAGGAAGGGTTTTTTGTATCCTTCTCGTCTTCCCATCATTTTCTTTTGTGTAAAAGTTTTTTTGAGAGTCTATACATTACTAGTCTTGTGTGTGTGGGAGTCAATAGTTTGTATTTATTCTCAGATTCCTATGCAAAGTTCTTTTCCCCTTTGTGGGTTGTATCCGAGGAGGTGGTGGTGCTTCGATGGTCCTCTCTGAGATAGTGATTGTATTCTCCCTTTTTACCTTCCCCAAACCTTCTTCTCCCCACTCCACAACCGCCGAACTCTCCCTTCGTCACCCCAGCACCCAACCATTCTCCCTTCCTAAAGGTTATTATTGTTGTACCGCCTCCCTAACTCCTTTCAGTTTCTCCCAACCTCCACACTACCCGTTGTCGACCACCTAGAACCCTTCCCACTTGTTTTCCATACAGTTCCGCATCTTCCCTTCACCACCACCCGCCTCCCGTGGTTGTCGCCATCCCTCCCAATCATCTCTATCCCTCTAGCCAACCTCTACCACCCATTGGGATATATTTAGAAGTGTTTTCTTGTGTCGTTTTGTGTTGTTATTTTTGTTCAAGTCATGTTGTAAACCTATTTTAATATTAATGAAATTTTGTTATTTGTGTTTTCATTATTTTTCCTACTAGTTCCGGTATCACATTTCACTCCCTCTAACTTGAAATCCTAATTCCTACCGTGCATATAAGCAATCAACATTGGATTAGCTCCAAAGTATAATCAGACAAAGCTCTTAAAACAAAATCTTTTGTGTCAATATCAACAAGAGATTTAGTGCCAAGGGTTAGTTTTTAGCACCAAATTATTCCCATGTCTTAGATAAGAGCTCAACTTCCACATATGCAGCCAACTCTTCCATTCATAGAGTACAAACCCAAGGAGCCAAGTGCCAACACTATCAATTTCATGAGAAGTGTGTTAAGAAAAATGTAGAATTCAGTAAAAAAAAAAATCCTATTGATGAATGATTCAACTTGAAGAGCAAGCATGTTTAAAGCATACTAAAAAAATCCAATTAATCATAAAATGATGAATTAGATCCAAAGGGCAAATTTAAATTCAATATAATAGAAACCAAAAAATAGTCAAGGATAGAGAAAAAAAAAATGGCAACAGAACTCGGATTTACAATTTTATGCCAGAAAAACAAGCCTGGTGCATGAAATGAAATATTAACTGACATAGAAAACTGACCTCAGAAGACACCTTCCTCTCGTCCACATAAAAGAAAGCTAAGTCAGTCGTTACTATAGCATAAGCATGAACAACTGGATTGAAGGATACATCATTTCCACGAATATTATAAAGCCAAGCAACCTCCATATTTTATAACGTTAAGCCAACATGCAACACAATTTAAGGACAACTATATTAGTAAATTATAAGAGGAATGAAACATGCGTGAAGAGACTTTTAAAAATAGTACATAAACCACCCCAAACAAAAGATCTGAAAGAATCGATCAGATACCTCATCAAGTGCGGTGACTAAAATTCCACGAGCTTTCTCCTGAACAAGTTTTCCCCTAAGATCTTTCAGCTTATCAGCTACAGTACAGCCAGTAAATTTGAATGGTTGTAAGTTTACAGGTCGAATTTGAGCTGCAGGTCTATCTATCCAAATTTTGTCAACCAAGTTTACAGAAAGTTGAATTAGTTTTTGCCTATTTCTTGAGAATGCTTGCATCCATCTTTGGGCAGTATCTACAGATACACACCATGGATCAATTCCCACAGCAGCCTCACTCTGAAGGTTCTGCTATGACAAGAAGTAAAAAATATTGTTTAAATAAATATTGATGATAAAAGGTGGGTGGGAATTCTAATTAAATGATTTGCAACTATAACAAATAGAAAAAAGATGAAAAAAAAAAAGAGCAAACACAGCCCCAAATAAGTTATCTGAATTGGAACTAACAAGAAAAGTGCTCTATAACAAGACTAATGGCAAGCGTCACGCACACACACACACCCAAAAAGAGATAGAAAGAAAAGAGAGGGGGTTGGGTGGCATTACATCGGCTATCCAATTTTCCACAGCAGGATCTTCTCCAATGCGCATAAGTTTCCACCGATTACTCAGCTGTCGTGTAGCTTGCAAGAAGTACCTTCCATCAGTCCACAAAAATGCCTCATTCATCGTTACAAGAGCCAAACCTGAAATAATAATAATAATAAATAACAAAGTACAAAGCATAGCACGTCAGAGATGCTTTTTTTTTTTTTTTGTTATTTACAGAATCTCTAATGATATCCTTATAAATAACGAGTTTTCATGTCCATGGAAAATCTTATTTCCCTTTCATTTTTTAATCGACATATGCTGATCAATGAGCTCTTAAAACAACAATCAAGATATTTTACCTTAATTTCTGCTGCTATTTTTTTTTTTAGCTCTGTAGTATGTGATCATGCATGTTAATATTTTTCATTTGGATGGCCAAGATGATGTGTGAGAATAGTTTGCATATTGCACGCAATAATTAACTTAAAACAAGTTTTTATATGAATGAATGACTTGCAATAATTCTAACAACATCAAAGGATTTGAATATCCAAAATCAATCAAAAGAAAAGTCTCTTACAATTTTAAGGTAATTCCTATGCTTAAGGTCTCACAAAACTACCATGAATCAATGTGACTTTTTCCAGCAATTTCTTCTACGGTAAATAAAAAAAAATTGTGTAGATTTTTGTTTTGTTACGATAAAGCTCTGGTTGACAAGAAAAAAATACTTTTCCATCAACTTACTTGGGACCTAACTCGCAGTGTCAATAATTTAAGTGCTCAAATTAATTTAAAAATCACACTGACTGAAAGATTGGTGTGACAAAAATGGATATGAAACGGGGTATGATCGAATGATGCCTATCAAGGGATGTGTGATCGTGATCAAAGTTTATGATTGCAATCAAGATCAAGAGTGGCAAGTAGAGAGGATAGAGGTTAATGCTGCAAGTAGGACCAAAATTAACTAGATATTCCACTATTTAAAATAAGAGAATAAGCAGTTTTCTAGGGTACAACCATACATGCCAACAAAAGGAATTATATGCTTGTTCTTATAAAATAAAATGCATCACTATTATTATTTGAATAATAGGACATAAACACGTCATATGTAAAACCCCATTAGACCGCTACACAAACTATTTAGATCAGTATATTTACTTTGCAATGACTTCTTCAGAGAGAATAATGGCACATTGATGAAGGATACCATAGGTCTAGGATATTTAATGCATATCTAATAGATAATCATACAAATCATGCCATAACAACTCAAAAATTGACAGGCCACAAACTATTAAACCATATATGATTATTCTTTACCATAGGTAAAAATCACAGTAGAAACTAACTTCAATAAAAAAATTCAATAACCTTCTACTAAAAAAATTCAATAACCTTCTACTAAAAAAAGCATCTAGAAATTAAAAATAAAAAAATTCAAGTAAAATCTTTGAAATTGACATTCCTGTTGCAAAGAAAATTATATCAAATTTGATAAAAATCAATAAATCTCAACTTAGCCCTCCAGTAATTGCCTCGATTACTCTAAATTGTAGCCAACCTCTTTACATTATGATGCAGGTCCACAATAACAAGCTAAAATGATTCAAAAAGGTGTAATTTTTTTTCTTAAGATCCCCTCTCATCTTTCATACAAATAAGGGTATAAAGTATCCTCTTTTATGTCCCATAGCAACTTTTTCTCTTTAATTTCACGTTATTCTTGCAGTGGACAGAAAGCCTCCTCTTTCTGTTTTAATCTTCCTCCAATGGCCAAATGGTTGCTGAATGCCATCTCCAAATTTCTAAAAAAAGCAATCTACTTAATTACTGTTTTTGTTTAAAAAAGCACAAAGGAGGCTCTTGCAGGTGCCGCGCAGCAATCATATTGCTACTTAGAATCGTTGGTTTGAGGAACAAAAGCGCAATTTCTGCATCAGAAAACAGTATACATTTTTTTCCAGTTTCCCGGGTGTTTGAATTGCCAAACAGAAGTTCTTACACTATTAGCAGCAACTTTATGTGGGACTGGAAAGCGGTAGCAACAAACTGTGATAAATACAGCATAAGCTAGTGATCTGCCAGCAATCGGCTCAAGATTCAGCTTGTAGCAGGGAGAAAATAACCATCTGAACTTTTTGTTTAGCTGCAGAGGCATAGGGCCAGCAGCTTTGCAAGGGAGAGGAGAGGGAATAGAAAGAATTAGGATAATGTAATAAAATTTTATTGCGGAAATCCAAACCTATTTATATATGCAGCTAGGGCTGTCAATTTGGCTCGTTGTTCGTGAACAGCTCGTGTTCGGCTCGTTAAGCAACTCGTGTTCGGCTCGTTCGTTAAGTCTAACGAGCCGAACACGAACAAATTTTTAAGCTCGAAATGTAAACGAGCCGAACACGAACAACAGTTTGTTCGCTCGTGTTCGGCTCGAAATGGCTCGAAAAAAAATTATACAACTCTTTTTATAACAATATATTACATATATTATTTATATAATAATATATTATATATATTTATGTCTAAGTTTAAATCATAACACCTCATGTGGCAATGTGGTTAAGGTCTTCTTTTGTATAGATTTGATCCAGGTTCAAATCCCACAATTTACATCTATTTTTCTCAATTTTAGTTAACGAGCCAATTTCGAGCCGAACACGAGCCGAACACGAACACGAATATTTAAATCGAGCCGAACACGAACACACTGTTCACGAGCCGATTTCGAACACGAGCTAAGCCTGAGCTCGCTCAAGCTCGGCTCGTTTACAGCCCTATATGCAGCCCTATTGAGAATAAGAAACTAGATAATTTCAAAATTAAGAGATAACTACAACGGATATTATCATAATTCAAAAAACAAAAATTATTCAAAATAATTCAATTTATCATTATACTAATGTAATATGAACTTTGATTAAACAATTCAGACTTCATGTCTCATGATATTGATCATCAATCTTTTGATTGACGATCCTACTACAAAAGTGATATTCTGCCTTTGATTGATTTGATCAAAATTATTATGAGTCTACTTAGATGATCCTACTCTCAAACAAATAATGAAATTCAAAGGATAAAAATTGTGGAAAGTAATACGTTTGTCAAAAAAATAAGTCTCACTAGTACAAGAATATAATCTCTCCTAGAACTCCTCAAATTTCACAATTGATCAAGAAATCGAACGAAGAAAGTAGAAAGGATGATACACCTAAGTACAAATTTTATTTAAGTACCAATTAATATGTTTTTACATGTCTTAGATTCATATTTATTATCATAGAAAAGAAAAAAAAAACCCTTAATCAAACCATACAACAAAACCGAAACAAAAAGATCCAAGGAAAACAAAATCAGGGAAACTCTACCAAAGCCATAAGAAAAGGAGATCTTCAAAAACCTTAAGGACATAAAATCACAAGACAAGGCCACTAAAAAGTATCCACAAGAGGCAATCTACAGTAAAAAATATCAAAAGAAACCAAAAAAATATTAAACCAAGCCCAACCGTCTAAAATAGAAAGTTGTTGGAGAAACCATAAGTAATGGTAGCAGGAGGAAGCCACAAGAAAGAAGTGCAATCTGATATAGTATTATGAAGAAATATAGAAATTCATAGGAGTCGTGCTTGATAATAGAAGTTATCACCAAATGTAAAAATTGCAAGACTTGGTCACACAAGATAGAGGTTGCAATCGATCATGTGTGATCTGAAAATTGCAAACAACTCTTCTAAAAGAGTTTTTGTCTTTATCAAGAAATTTTGCCCTCACTTTACAAAAATTTTAAGATCTGATTCAAGATTTTTCATATGTTTAAGTTCCTATAGTTAATTACACATTACAATAACTAAAGAGAACTTTCGATTAAGATTGCACAATTTTAGTTTAAGACTAGAGAAATTTACTGCCATAAGCTAAGTGTAGATGGTGAAGGGATAATGATGAATCCAATCAATATCCCATGTCTCATCATTCCAGTTTGTCATAAACCTAGTTTACTTAATCAGTTGAAGTATTTAACCTAACCTGACCAAATAATCTTTATTAGTAATATCATTGATTGCATCACCTAACCAGACTTTATACATATATGATAAATATTTAACAAAAAAAGTCAGTCAGACTTAACAAATTGCGAAAGCCCTATCAAGTACACCCTGTAATTTACAACTCAAAGAGGTTGAGCATTGTGGGCATCTGGGATTTAGTCATGGTTATAAATTGGGTCCCATCCTTACTGTCATAAGATATTTATATATATATATATATATATATATATATGAATTCAAGACCCAAAATAAGTATCCCTTCTAATTCATATTTTCAATCAATGAGACTATTAATGAGTTCATAAGATTTGACCAACTTTATATTGTCAGTTAAGGACTCCTCTAGTTTGCATGCTTCCTTGCAAAAGATCGGATCATAGGTTGCATTAATTGAGTTCGTTTAAACAATTTCCATCAAAGATCATATCGACCCTACTCTTATATGAAGAAGATCAGATCAACAGATTGGGCTTTGTTTTATAAGCACACCATCAAGAGTAACTCTTAGAACCATCAATTGATCATGAGTTGTTCAATAATTCGTTGTTTGAATCTCTCATGGAATCCGAATCTTATCAACTTCAGTCTTGGAGCATGAAAAATCAAATTTGAAACTAAGCTTATGACCCTGCATTATAGGCCATGTATAACAACTTAAATAATAATAATAATAATAATAATAATAATAATACACTGAAATCAACTAGTGCAGGTTAGATTGAAACAAACAGAGAACCAGAAATAATAGAGAAAGATAGTTCGAGCTAGGGCACAAAACCAAGGGATAGAAAGCTAGTGAACAAGCCAAGCAGGCATGAGGGCAAGATGGAGCTATGCATGGACTCATGAATGGTTAAGAATTTTCCCTTTACCTTTAAGTAAACATTTAAGGTATATTTAGATTTTTCTTTGTAATTTATAAACCCTAAAGATTTGATTTCGCTCAAATTAGTTTCAGTAGAAGAATTAAAAATCAATGGAATCTTGGAAAGAGATGAGGAACAACATTGAGGAATGATTCAAGGAAGTTTAAAAATTTTAAGAAATTTGATAATTTAAATTGGACCTTATAAAAAATATTTGAAATATAATAAGTTAAAATAATTTAGAGAATGTTTGGGATCAATTTTGCATTTTTTTTTTCTTTTGCCTTTAAAAATATATTTATTTAGTACATTTTTATATTTTATTTTTTAAATCAATTTAATTTTAAAAGAGCTCGAAACAATAAAATTATTTAAACAAATTGATTCATTTTCAACATGTCAAACATGTTTTATTTTAATTAAAAAATATAAACAAAATAAAATATAAAAATAATTGACCCAAATGCCTTTGATGAATTAAATTTATAAGAAATTGTTTTATAAAATTTCATAAGATTAATTAAAACATTTCTCAGCAATTGCTAAAATTAAATGTTGTGTTTGTCTTTCTTAAAATTGATCAATCAAACTAATATTGAAAATTAGAATATCCATGAATTAACAGTGTATTTATTATATATATTGTGAAAAAAAATAATGAATGATTGCAATAATTTATTATAAAAAAAGATAATGAATAAATTCTTATCAATTAATTAAAAATGAATATAAATAATTTGCAATATAATTTCCTTATATGTTAGTAATTATAAATATTAGTCAAGATAAAGTGGGTAACTAAAATAAGCTTTTTAGGTTTTAAAAAATGACTAGAAGTAAATAAATAAAAATTTTACTGAAAAATAATATATCAGATATTATATTCCATAGCCATCTTACTCAACTCATAGGAATAAATACCTAAAGGGATGAGGATGAGGCATATATGTGAATCTCTTGGTCGGTATTCTTATTTCTAAATAAGAGTGACAGTGTTATTTTTCTTTAAAATGAATGCATTAATTTATTTTGATATTAGTCGATCAAACTTTATTGCAAGACATTTATGATTTATCTTCACTCCTAAATATATTGTTCATGGTGAAATGAATACTATAGATTTCTTATCATATTTAATTCATTTAGTTTATGTAAATTTTACTATAAAAAATACTAGATGACCTGAGAAATGGAAGTGAAAATAGATAATAAAAATATTTGCATGTGCATATTGGCTAATAAAATTCAGCCGCTTACCATTTGGAAATTTTATGATACCCATGCACATAAATAAAAATAGATATTCATATTAAAATAATTCACATGATATAAATTTAAACGACTCCTGTGATAAATGTAATATATAAACAAGTGAAACGGGAAAGATAAGACAGGATATAGTTTATTTTTACTCGTGCTATTGAGTGCTTATGATCTTATATATTATCAATCAGTATGTTTTTCTTTTCAACTCCTATGAGTTACTGTAATTTAAAAGAATGACAATCAAGTGTGTTGTTGATAACTCATAAATGTTTATATTAATAAATATTTTCAGGGCGTGAATATGAGAACTAGTGAGGCAACAAAGAGAATCTGTATATTAAAGGTGTGGCGTACAAGCGAATAACTCTTATATTAAAATTGCTTTTCAATTAGTTTAAATCTTATCCTTTAATAGCTCTATTGATTTATTGGAAGTTATCATAATTAAAAAATAAATTTGAATAGCTATTTTTTTACAGTAGCTCATGTAAGTAAATAAAACTTGAATTTTTGTTATATCATCTATTCTTGTATTAATGATTCAAAAGTATCAAAGCCAAATCACAACAAAAAGTGCGACCAAGGTAAAAAAATTAAAATTGAGTTATATATGAATCATATAAAAAACCATTATGATAACTAACGGAAAATCTTCATAAGAATTTAGAATGCTTGGGTTAGATTGCACATTAACTCAAATTAAGTAATATAATCTTATTTGTCTCAGGCATAAAGAAGCACGATAGGATGAGAAAGACTAACAATATCGTGGAAGAGATAATATCGCTAGCATTACCGTGAACACTAACACTCTAACCCAGATAAAAACAGTAATGATGCAATTGATCCAAGTCTAAAATCTAGGTTCAATGCAAGTAAAAAAACCACTGCAATGCAAAAATATCTAAAGCAATTTCAGAACATACAATCATCGTTATTCACTAGACTTGAAGGAGTTATGAGATCAAGATGAGGGTGTCTGCATAGGTCTGGAGTGAGAAGGGCTTGGGAAGAGGAATGCTGGGAGGATCGTGTGAGAAATAGTGAAAAGAAGAGATGGAATATGCATGAGGGCTAGCGAAATAAGAGAGGACATCAAGCAATTTTGTTAGAGACAACGAACATTTTTTCTTCTTATTTGACCAAAACAAGAAAATTTAAGGTAGCTTAGTGCAGTTGATGGATGGGTGGGTACAAGAAAGCAGCATGATTTGTGCGGGCATGCAAGTTCAACGGGATTTGAGGTATGAGAATTTTTATTATAATATATATATATATATATATAGAGAGAGAGAGAGAGAGAGAGAGAGAGGGAGGGAGAGAGAGAGAGAGAGGGAGACACACACACACATACATGCATACATATATTATTTTTAAAGAAGAAAGTAAAATTGAAATGTGAATCGATGCTTTTGTGTAACTCATCATCCCTCGTGTGCGAATAAACTAATATTTTGCTTGTGTAATAATCCCTGCATTATGAGTGTCCTTTCTTGACAATTTTAACATTTTGAATATGTCAGCATAATTTGTTTTGCAAAATGGGTGAAGTTTGTGTGCTTTCTTGATAAATTTCTATCTTTTTGTCATACAATGTGAATATTCTTTTTAAGCAATTTTGATGTTTTAGACTCGTCATATCCTCGATTTGTGTGATACTTCAACCATTTTCCACTATCTTCATTGAGTTTAATCGAGCCAGGTCTTCAAATAGGTATGGACAACATATAATAGCTCCACATCATACCTACTAGACAAAAGTTGCTTTCTAACCACAAACTCTTAATCCAAATGTAAATCCTAATGGTTAAAAAATAAAAACCATAGTGCCAGATTTTACAGAATTAAATTATCATACGAATTCCATAGTATGTAAATTATTTGCCAACGGTTTATTGAACTTAAGCATACTTTTAGGTGTTATGTTTCTCATTGAGAATGAAAACATACTATTGTAATTCAATTTATTAATTTTCGAAGAACCGGAAAGATGAGAATAGACAAAAGCATGAAAGTTCTATGGGCACTTGTTAGCACCAATTTTTAATGATTATTGTTTTTCTAAACTATGGTTGTAAAACTTATTAACTTGTGATTGACCACAGTTGCATTCAAAACCTTAAACCCCCAAGATTAGAAAACAATTTGGTCAACCAAATTCTTATATATAGTCTTTTTCGCCCAAGATTTCAACATAACCTTGGTCAAGCAACCAACTACATTATTCATGAGGTGTAGACGGGCCTCCCCAACCCACCCCGAGTTGAAGGATTGTTACTCTTTTGAATTGGATTTTTCCATTGCTAAATGCCTTGAAATCCCAAAACAATAAAAACTACTAATCAAATTATAATTGCATAATCAATAAAATTTGTATTGCTTCAATACACATGCACAAATAACTCAACAGCATGTCATACTAAACCATGACTCTCAATCTTACTCGAAACAAACAATTATACATGAGACGCAATACTGATTTACACTAGAAATACACAACTCCCATTAAGGGAGAAGCCTTCGAATTGAATAACTACATCAAATGATCTCTTTTCTAAGTGCAAAATCACTATGAAGTAGATACATTCTACTATCGTATGATAAATAGAGGAGCTATTAGAACTCAAATGATAAAAAAGTGGGCTTTTTCAGCATAAAGAATTCCAACATCCGAATCTCAAAGTAAAATTTTTAATTAAATTTGTTCAAGAATAATTCTTACACCCTACTAATAAGATATGCATGATTAAAATAGATAAGACAACAGAAAAGGAGAGAGAAAGTTTAAAGACAATTACTATAGTTCAAGGCTTTGAATAGTGTAGGCCTTAGATGTCTTGGCATGCTCTCTTGCTTACAGAATTTTGGGTGCTACATGTAATAATTAGACAAGAAGATCAAATAAAAAAAATATGATAGTACTATTATGCATTCATAGACACAGTAATTGAAATCCTATTAAGTACTCATAGATGGCAACCTCGAAGAGTGCATCAGAGGGTTCAATTGTTAAATAGATGAAGTCACAAAGGAATAAATTAGTTCACTTGGTCAAACTGATGGGATCATCTAGGTTCTATTGCAATTTTGAAGAGTGACTACTTAGGTTTGGGCAGGTGACTTTCAAGTTGGGGCAAATGCTTCTAAGCCAGAAGAGTCCCTCTACGTTGAGCAAATCTTTCTGAGCTGGGCGAGTCTTCATGAGCATGAAGAGTCCCGCAAAATAGGGGAACTCGCCTAAACTGGGTAGATTTCCATGAACTAGTTAAGTCTCTTGTAGTCTAAAAATGCACATTTTAGGGGGCTATTTGGCAACAAGATTTAACTAAATCCTGCAAACAACCAAAATGATAGCTTTAACTTTTATAGGATCTTAAGTTCCATTTCTTTGCCTTAAATCCCAAATTTAATAATTCTAGTATTTGTCTGAATTTAACTTGAATCCACAAGTCTAGCAAACACCAATTTTTCTTCGATGTCCATGCTGCAGTTGATGCCTTCTCTAGTTGCTCGCGTCATTGTCTTCTCGAACGAGCACCCGCAACAATTTTCAGGTATCTTTATAATCAAGGGTAAGTTTTCAAATTTTGGGGAATAAAAGTTTAGGGAAATGCCTTAGAAACGACTTATAGTTGGAGCACCTTCTCGTCATCTGATACAACCCTCGAAATGAAGAAATGCCTTAGAAACGACAAACTAAAATCAAAGACAACCAAGTTATCACGATCCAGCTCGAGATTTAGAATTAACTAAGACGAGAACAAACAGTCTGACGGTTTTTTTATTGCAATCAACAATAACAAATTTTTTAGACATTCAATTCATGCTTAAAATCACATCAAATTCCACCCAAAATAATAAGTTGGGCGTAAAATAACTTCCCGCCAATCATAAGCTTAACCTCATATGATTGATTAACTTCCAGAAAAGTATCATTTGGCATTCTAACTAATAATATCACAGGTATAGAAATAATATTCAATCACATCACTTTAACAAGTTTCTTAGCTAAAATAGAGTGATGCTCCTTAATAAAACAATAGTCTTATCAGCCTATTCTGAAGAAATATGATATCTATCATTAAAATTATTGCATTGAATATTTAGAGTCGACATGCATGAATTCTACGATGAGTGCACTGGGTTAAAATTATCATGAGTTAAAAATATCTGGGATGAAATATGGGAAGACCTTAGCTTCTCACTACAAAAGTGTATAAACTATGGGTTGAACAATTTGTTGAGTTTGTCCTGCATTTGGTGCTGATAATGAAAATTCAACTGCCCTTGATTTGTCAAAGCTCCTCTGAGGTAGTGCAGTACTGCCCCTAAAATCAGTCAAATCCCTCTGACCTAATCCGAGGCAGTTCTTCACCATATGTCACGGCTGGTGACACCCAAACAAAGTATGGAATCTGGACAGACAGTCATACATGTGAGATCTTCCACAATTGTCATATTTCTTAGCTTCAAATTGAGTTTCAACACTGCTGGAACTAGCATTCTTAGCACCTACATAAAAACTGACCGGAAGGATTGCCTGTTGTGAGAACCGTAAGAAAACTTGAATCCCTCTGAGTTTCTTCTCTTTTTAATATCCTTCCTCTTATGAATAGCTTCTAGATCCAACTCAATGCCCCTGACTCTCTCCACCGACATAGAATAATCATCCTAATGGTTCTTTTAAATCATGATCCAACCTAATTTCGAAGTCTCCCTCTAATGCAAGCAAATCAGCATATATATAATGGATAATAGTAGATAGACATAGAAGGTAATAGGAAAGAAATTGAAAGAAATAGGAATGCATTGAAAGGGAAAGAAAGAAAAATAGGGAAGGAAGAGAAATGGGAAAGGAATAGGAGTAGGAAAGGAAATGTAGGGCAGACTTGGAAAGGGAGGATCCTCTCCCTTTGGGTGGCAAGTCCCCTGGGCCGAGAGACTTCTTAGCTGGACTGCGGTACTGTAGGAACTATAGTACTACATCCACAGTAAGCTCCTGCATAATAATCTCAACTAATTATAATTTAATTAACAAAGATAAAATTGTAAAATATGTTATTAATTAAAATTATTAACAAGAAACCAAACATGAATTAGTTTAATCTTAATAATTAATATTTGATACTTATACAATTAATAAACTTAAATGATGGCTATTTTTTCTTTTTGATTTAATTTGTTATAATATTAGTTAACATTTAATTAGCCTAATATATCACTAATTAATTATTAATTAAGATAAAAAAAATAAATTAAATATGAATTAATTAATCTATTAAGAATGATATAAGCAAAATAAATACAATAAAATGTCTCATTCGCATGAATGCCAAGTCCTGAAATAAATAGCCAAACATTTATTTGATCTTAACTGAATTGAATACGCATCATATCAACCGGTTTTCATAATTTAACTCAATTAGGCTTCAATAAATCCATATTAACAAAATTTACCGACTCCTACCTAGGCAAACAGGCCATAAGTGCGCAAAACCAAGTAGAAACTGATGAAACCAGAGTTAAAAAAAAAAAGAAGAAATCCTCACCTGCGCTCCCAGTAAATCCAGTAATAAATTGGCGCCTCTTATCCCTATCCGATACATACTCACTCTGTAGCATCAAATAGATCAAATAATTCCACTGATATTATAATCAAATAAATCAAACAATAAGCCCTAGATGACCTGATGGTTGTCCTCCGACGGGACGACAAGAGCATCCAGAGGAGGGGAGTGAGATGCCATCAGCGATCGCAGATCGTCGAGGGGTTCCGGCGCCATTAGGATTCAGAAAAACGGAAAACGATTCAGGGTCGAGAGAGGGAGGGTACAAATAAGAGAACGGAACGTATTATTGCGTAAACACAGCGGTGACTGGGATTAAATAAGTACACGTGGCATTTCTTTCTGATTCGGTCCCGCCGATGATTATTTGGTGTGATAGAAAATTTATAGTTAAAAAATTAAGAAGAATGCACAGAGCCCGTAATTCCAAGGTATTTACATTTCTCACATCTAAATTTTTATTTTTACATTTATAATATTTTAGTAAAGAATCAAAATAGTCTTTAATTATTTACATGTGATTGTCTTAATCTTGTTGAATCCTAAATTTTTATTTGCGAACACGCCCCGAGATTATAATCGGATGAAGGAGAAAGGAGGGACGAGGAAGGGGAGAGAGTGGGAATAAGTCTAGAATTCCCCTTAAAGATACCCGTGAGAGAGAGATGCTTTATTCGTATTTTTGTCACCAATTTATAGAAAAGTGTTTTGTATAATTATAGAAAAGATGGAGAAATTATGCAAATCGCTCTTAATACAATCAATATTTGAATCCATCGTACGGATTTCATACCGTATTTGTATTACAATTTGAATTCTAATATGAAGATAATTATCTAGTCGATTTGTCTGAATTCGGTCGACTAAGGCGACCGACTGAGTGGTAATTGTGCATGTGTCAGTTGGTCGAGACATCCAGCTAAGTGGTGATCTCATCTGCCTCGGTAAAGGTGGGTTGGTCGATTGGCCGCAATCAAAGGTTCTGGCATGCGCTTTGGTCGAACGGATGGTAGGCATGGTATATTGTTCGAATTTTTCGCAATAGTTGTGTCGGTCGACTCTTGATCATGTGGTTGGTTGTAAGATGCTAGGACATATCGACCGTCTGATCTTCATCTGGGTCGTTAAATTACTTTGAGATCTGTGCTAAAGCGTTGGTGTATAAATATTAATTCTTCAAATTTTATTGCTCATTAGAAATGACATGTACAATAAGGACATGGAAATTATTAGCATTCGTTATTACTAAATTTGATTTAATTATTATCCTTCCCTTGGATTATGTGTCCATCGTGCTCTATAAATAATGTCGCATGCTTGACATTGCATTCGTTCATATTATTATTCCCTGGATAACTGAATTGCATCATGTTGAACGATTTGAGAGAGCTTTCCGCGAACAACAAGATCCTTGCCAAAGTGGATTCCAAACCTTCAGTTTTTGTAAAGAGGAGTACGGTTAGGAAAGAAAAACAGTCGAGGACCGAACCTGTACCCGTTGATCAACTTGGCTCATCGTTTGATCCTAAGGGGAACTCGTTTGGTGACTGTGGTTCTTGAGCCCGGCTCGAGAGTGAGCTCCGAGGGCCAACAGGTCTTATTCGTAGGAGGCGCTGAGAAGGGTGGAAAGAGGTCGAAGGGAATAGAGATCAGAGTCTCCCCTCAGCCGCTGCTACAAAAACACGATGGCACCTTGCAACAATAGAAGGGGATAAAATATCTGGGGAACCTCTCCTTTATATATATATATATATGAGTAAGTAAAGCTTTCTTTAGCCATCGCTGGTCTTTACTAGTTTCTTAACATTATTCATATGTAGATGAATTGGCCGAGTCGGAGGATCTCCAGGACAACGAGCAGTCGAAAAACATTTCGGAGTTCGTTCTTGCTTCAGTGGTCGGTCTGCACGTCGAGCTTGTTGGAATCTCACTAGGGTCTGACCCTGCCTGACCATTTGCTAGCTAACGATACTGCACAAGAGCTGATGGAGCAACAATTGCCTACTCTCGGGGCCATGGAGCAACAGACAAGGGGGTTGAGTCCTTAGTGGCGAGAGTTGGTTCTTCAGAGGGAGAAGACAGAGGTTTGGCCACCAATTTTGTGCAGGGGCTTTCAGTCCTGTCAGAGTGCCTGGACTCGGTCGGGTCGCCTCTGATGGCGGAGGTTGCTACTATGCAAAATGAATTGGACAAGGTTTTACGCGAGCTGGGAGCACTTCGCGAGTCGGCTGACCTATGAAAATTTCACTACAAGGCTGATTGAATGAAACAACTTAGGATATGAGGAGTGATGGTCCTCGAAAGTTTAACTCAGAGGGGTTATGTTCTGACTAAGGCCTTGGTAATAATGTTATTTGGAAATGAGATGACATTTGAATAAATTTGAAAATATGTTTGGCGTAACGTTAATCATTATGTGATGCCTCATTTTGCACGACAACCCTATAAATGGGGCACATAAATGTTTCTTCTCACTTTAAACATTCTGGTTTTTTGCACCCCGAGCTTTTGATTTTCTTTCTTGTCTTGCTTCGCCTTCTAATCGCTTTTCATTTCTTGAAATGGCCTTGAAGTACTACCCCACCCTCTTTGGCTCCGTCAGGGGAACTGACCTTTTGTTTTGACTGAGAACAAAGTGAGGGAGTTGCAGAAGAAGTATGTTATGCACGACAATGTCATCCTTTGGAAGTTTGTTGCTTTTTTTGTGAATGAAAATAATTTAATCTAATATAGTTGTAATTTTAATTTTGAAAAGTCTGTTTTGATTTTTGAAAAAACGTGACCAAACAAATCTCATAGATTTAACAGTTAGAAAAACTGAGTGTGTTAGTACAAGTAATACTTCATCTCGAGAGATGAGAGTATCACTCGATTATTGAAAATAAAAAAATTGATGACATGTATTTGGTCTGCGAGATTTCCGACAGATCATTCTCCTATATAATATGAAGATTGAACAGAGTTTAGATCATGTGGGAAACTAATTCTCCTATAGGTGCAAGTCCCTATAGTTAATTACATTTTAAGCAATCTATATCACGTAAGAAACTCTCAATTAAGATTGTGGTTTCATCTTCAAGAATTCAAAGTTTAGTTTTCAAGATTGGTCATAGGAAAATCAAGTGGGAATGACTCAATATGGAATAGTTATTTTAGGAACCAATTGAGCGAAAGGCAGAGGTATCATAGATTATGTGGAGGACCTCAATGACTTCTCAAACTATCATATTATTTGGCTTTGCATTTTGGAAGCAATGTTGCTTGATTTTTACTTTTGTCGTTTTTATTTTAAATCTAGGACTTACATTGTGTGGCATACGATCAACGTCGATAGCCTAAGAAGATAGGAGGTTTTACGTCGTACCGAAAGAATAATATTGAAATCTTAAAAAGAGTTGAGGCTTATATTATGCAGCATTCAATCATGTGAAGGCCTAAAAGATAGTGTGAGAATTTCTATCGAGCTAAACAAATAACCTCAAAGTTCTAAGAGTTTATGTTGTTTAGTCTACGGGAAGTTTACTTGAGTTTCATCCTTCGCTACATGTTTTGGTCTTGATCGTCCCTGAAGGTTGACCACTGTCAACCAATCGGTCTTCAGGCCAATCTTATCTAACACAATTTTGAATAGGATATTGACCAAATTTTTGTGCCAACAAGAATAATATCCACTCGATAGTAGTTGATTAGCATCGTAACCACGATGGACTCATTGTACGAGTTCCCCTTTGGTGGGAGATTTGCAGCTGTAAAGATAATTGGTAAATAATTACGTGTATACGAGACAACAAGCTGTCTTTTCAGGCCAAACGGTCGGGGTCCTCCCCCGAAGATGGCTAGGATTATCCCTACTACATGGAGCTTATACGCCCAGACAAGCCCATTTGCGGGTTCTTATGCTGGAGCTTTACCCTGTCACTACGTCTGCGCGAAGACTATGATAAACTCTTTTAGTTTTCCGGCATGGATGATCTCCTCAATTAGAGTTTGGAGGTGACGCCATTCCTCCATGTCGTGACCTTGGCACATTGGTATTAACAGTATCTCTTCGGATCTTGTAAGGTCGGGGCCACCTTCAGTGGTAGGGCCGGTTTGAAGTAGTCCTTGTTTTGGAAGGCTTATACTATTTTGGTCATTTACATGTTGAGAGATGTCAAACCTTGCATATCTCGGTAAACAAGTTGTTGCTCATAATATTGGGCCAATCATTGGTTAGCACCGCTTTCAGTCGAGATTCAGCCGGCCATTTCCTCTCTGATCCCGAGATCAAGGGTTGTTGCTCTTGTGGTGACCAGTGGAGGAATAATTGTCATTTGCCTTTGTGATTCTCCTTGTTCTTCCCGCTTCTTTAAGGGATGGTCGAGCGACTTTGGCTTACCCTTCAAGGAGCCTTGTTCGGTAAGTATGTGCTTGTTCTTCATCTATAGTACCTCTACGAAAGCAGCATATTTAAATAAGTTTAGGTAATGCTTGAACCGTTTGCTTCAGGCTCGTCATTTCAAAGTTGTTATGGCTATATCAGGCTACAGATCTCTAACTTCTAACATCTCATTCTGGAAGCGGGTGATGTAAGCTCGTAGGCTCTTGTTTTCTAACATCTCATTTGAGGAGGAGTTCAAGTTCAACTTCATTACAATCTTGCTCGGGATGTGAACGATCTTTCAAGACTGCAATGAAGGTTGCCCCCCTGCCTGGAAGAATGCATTTGAGAAGATCTTCAAGACGTGAGGTTCCTTAGCCAGTTGGATGATATACATCATTGGGAAACAAAGTAGAGGATCAACTTCTTATAGTTGATGATAATGCTGATCAGGAATTTGTTTCCCACAGACGGCGCCAAACTGATGCGTGCTAGAAAATTCGCGGCGGTAGAGTAATGAATTATCATCTTAGCGTTGCGCGAGGATTCAACACACACTCAGATGAAAATAAATCAAACTGTGATGACACCATATGTTTTTACGTGGAAAATCCGTAAAGGGAAAAAACCACGGGGTCTGATCCAGTTATAAAAATCCACTATAAGTTGATGATTACAGAGACCGTTTGTCCCACAGACGGGAAATGGTACTAGATTTTCCATTGTTCAACGTCGGCTAACGGCGTCTAGTTGACGGTGATCGACGGTAGTCAACGACAATCAATGACGGTCGGTGGCGGTCGAAAAAGGTCAACGGTGGTCGACGATGGTCAGAGGTCAGCGGTGGTCGACGATAGATGACGAAGGTTAACGGAAGTCGATGATGGCCGACGACAGTGAGTGGTGGTTTTTCTGTCGTGATTATTCCAATTCTGACTTGGCTCGTTCTTATAAAATAAAAAATAAAAAAATATTCTTGAAAAACTCGTTCTAATCACAAAAAAATTCTCCCATTCTTTAACAAAAATTTGTTATTATATGTCCTGTAATAAATAAAATAAAGAGAATATATCTATTTTATTTTTTTCAAAATATATTTAAAAATTTATCTCGAATTAAAATAAATCTACTATTGAACTTTTGAGTAATTATTTACAATATGTCATTACCAACAAATAAGCTCAGAGCAGTATTAGAATATTGTAATAAGACATAAGTCCCTGCATAAATCATGTAGAAATGAGACAAGTGAAGCAAATAAATAAACTATAAAGTATCTCCCTTATTATTATTATAACAATACAATAGGTGCAGGTGGTGCATATTGGCCCAAAAGTAATGCACAAATTAAGGCAAAGACTAAATACATTAATTATCTTAATTAGGTAATTTCTTGAATGCTATTACAAGAAGTATTGTTATCAAATCCCTCAAAGTGATGATATCACTAGATAGCATCTGCTTGTCTCTCGTAACGTGATAAATCGAGTTGTCGACAAGTCTTTGGTATATATGTAGGTTGATTAGCAGTAAAAATATAAACCACTTTGACTTCCTTAGATAGAATGTGTTTCGACACAAAATGATAATCGATCTCGATATGTATGGTCCTTGCGTGAAAGACTAGATTTTGAGTCGGTGCCATTATGGCAATGTTATCACAATAGATAGTGGCAGGTTGTTGAATGTTAACTTGAAACTCGCAGTAACTGTCAAAGCCATATAAAATTCTTTTTTGCAGATGCAAGAACTCTATATTCATCCTCGGTTGAAGATTTGACAACTGTCGGTTGTTTAGAACTTAGTAGGAGGTGAGAGTGCTGCCCAGAAAAGAATAATATCTTGTGACAGACCTATGATAGGTGTGATCACCGGCCCAACTAGCATCAGGATAAGAACAAAGAACGAGTGGACCTTGTTGAATAGTTAGCTCGAGATCAAGAGTGCCCTTAATATATTGTAGAACCCATTTGAGTAGTTGAAAAATGAATGTTTAATGGTTCATGAAGATGTTGCTAGACTTGATTGATGGCATAATTGAGATCTAAAAAAGTTAGAATAAGGTACTGGAGGGAACTGACAAGATGCTTGTAATGTTTGGGATTGTCAAAAAGTTGTTGATGATCAGGCACGGTTCTATTAGTAGAAGACAATGGATTCGAAAGAGCATTGCAATTTGTAATATATTCTCTCTCAAGAATGTCAGTGGCATAATGTTTTGTGAAAGAAATAAACCAGTAGTATTGTGACTGATGTTGATATTTAAAAGAGTAAAAATAATACCAAGATTTTTCATAGAAAGATTTACGTGAAGTTCTCGTAAAAAGTTCATCGATGCATGAGCTATTATTTCTAGTTAAAAATATGTAATCTACATATAATAATAGATAGAAAGAATGAAATTCTTGTTATATATAAGTAAAGAAGGATCATAGTGACAGTGAGCAAACCCATAGCTAAGTAAATGTTTGGTGAAAGTATTAAATCATTGTCGAGGTGCTTGTTTGAGGTCATATAGAATTTTTTTTAATAAACACTTATGATAAGGAAAGTTTGGATCAACGTACCTAAGAGGTTGTTTCAAATAAACAACTTCAAACAAAGTATCGTGTAAAAAAACACATTGAATCCATCAAGTTGAAGAACTTTCCAAGTATGATGAAGAACTACAGTGAGGAAGATATGAATAGTAGGAAGCTTGGCGACCGTACTAAATGTCTCGTTGTAGTGAAAACCATGTTCTTGCTGAAAGTCTTGAACAACTGTCTCGCCTTGTACTGAGAAATAGAACCATTTGAATGGTGTTTGATCCTGTAAATCCATTTGCAGTCGAGAATTTTCTCATTAGGTGTTTAGGAATAAGATTTATACCACTTCAGTTTGAAGAACTTTAACACTTCGTCCATAGCCTGTTCCCAATAGCTATGTTTAATAGCTTGGCTATAAGTAACGAGTTCAATGTCTTGTATTATGATATGATTAACTATAAAATTGTTGAGATTGGAGCTCTGAATGATCTTTAATTTGAACGTGAACAATTTTTGCTAAAAATATATATATATTGAGATTCATGTAAAATGATAAAAATTATGAATGAGGCATCAAGTAGAAATAAATTCATCATTTTTAAAATAAAATTTATCTTCATCAACTATATGAGGGGACTCCTAAATTAACTCAAATCATATCATAATAATCCCTTCCTTTGTTACCTTTGAATTGCTATCACCATGTGAAAATCATACCTCCATCTGTCATCATCATAAATCATAATCATCATCGCCATTAATCTTATTAAACCAGACTTTATAAAATTTAAATGTTCATTCTCTATTCTCTATGTATAACTACCCCACTTATCTACTCTTTTAACCTTAACTTTATGTATAACTCATGTTGTAATAAATGAGACATTTTTTTCGTACATTAAAGAATATTTGTTTATTTATTGCTCCATAAAAATTTCTTAAACATATACAAACATATTATATGAAATAATGGGATATAAAATAATAAATATATTACACTTTTATGAGATGCCACATATCCATATTTACTACATAGCACATAATTTTCATACATTTATGTGTCTATCACATAAAATTTGATATTTATATTTATAACATATTGATATTAAGAACCTATTCTTGAAAATATGTGATACCACCAACAAATTTTCATCGTCTGACACGAATCTCAAGGCATGACATGAATCTCGAGATAATATTTGAACAAAAAAAAGTTTAAATCTTGATAAAAAGTTATCCAGAACTCCGATTTCATAAAAACTATAGTCAAATTGATCGGCTCTATGATACGAATCAAATGATATAAAAGATAGTACAATCCGAGTCAAATCAAGCTCATATCAAGTCAATAAACTACTTTCAGAAGTTCTTCAGACACATTTGAAAGATCAAACGAATGCCGAATATAACAAGTTTATAGTCGAATCAAGCATCTCGTCAAGACAAATCTAACGAGCTCAAGATTGTTTAATTCTGACATCGTTAAGACGCTCAAATGTTCATAAAATGCAGACTAATCGAAGGAAGCACTTTGGACATTTCGATCAAAATTATTCATATTCCTGCATTAATGACACCAATAACACTATAAATAAACCTCTATCCCTCTCATGAGAGGGGGGATGCCTTGGAAGAGAACTGAATAGAACTTGAGGCTTTGAGAAGGAGCTAAAGTCACCACAGCCGACCGTCGTCGACCATCGATGATCTCCATCAACCCTCACCGACCGCCTCCAATCGTCGTCATCCACCGTCGACCAGACGTCGTCAGTCAACATCGCAACTTAGAAAATCTATTAACCCTCTTCCGTCTGTGAAACAAAAGCGCACCACTACGGTTCATGTGCCAACTACGACCAACGTGGTCATCAACTCATGCAATTCCTAACTCTGGTCTTAATGGTCTATGGATGTCACCACTGCTCATCAATATGGTCCATATGCCAACAACGACCTACACGGTTATCAGCTCATGCAGTTCCCGACTTCGGCCCCAGCAGCCTACAGACGTCATCAATACTTACTCTAACGACCTACGTGGTCATCATCTCATACAGTTCCTGAATCCGACCCCAACGACCTATGAACGTCATCAATATTTGCCCCAAGGACTTACGTGGTCATCAGCTCATGCAACTCCCGACTCTGGCTCCCACGGCCTACGAACGTTATTAATACTCACCAACTACAGTCTACGTGATTCACATTTCCCACAACTGCTTACCATGACTTCTCTGGCTAATCAACGCTTCTGGAGCAGCCATCTACAACACTTAAAACGAATTACTACATACACAACAATCAACAATGACCCTTGCAACTTGTTGTTATGAAGAACTGCAGCCAGATTATTGTTATGCAACTTTGTAATTCTATCTTCCCTATTTTATAGGAAGATTAGACCCGTGTACTCATCATTTATAGTGAATTATTTCAACTAGGTTAGACCTCATGGTTTTTCCCTCTTTCAAGGGTTTTCCACGTAAAAAAGTTGAGTTGTCTCCTCCTGCTTACTTCTCTCCTTTTATCTATGTGTGATGAATTCTCGTGCAACGCTAAGACGATAATCCATTATTCTACCGCCACGAATTTTCTGGCACGCGTCAATATGTATATCACTTTTAAAAAGTGAGTGATATAATGGCAATGATATTATTGATCTTATGTCAAGAATTTGAATGTTATATATGGAAGCATGAAAAATTTTGTATTTGACATGTAAGGATATAAGAATTATGTGTTATGTATGCAAATGCCCTATATATAGATAAATATAGCATTAAAACACATAAATGGAATGCAAATTGTTGAATCCTGATTTCTCAGTGAACCACACTCGAGGAATATAGTGTAAGATAAGAGAGAGAGAAAGAGAATAGGAGAGATAGAGAGATGCATGGGGAATGAACTGTAATTAAGAGTAAGTGTGTAATTATTTATTTATAGAATGATCCCTTATTTATAAAGAAAATGGGTATAATATATGAAGTTACATTTATGCTCACGCTTTAGAGAGGGTTGTACATGTTATTATAGATATTTAAAATATGTTGGCCCAGAAGTTAACTGCTATAGTGCTCAACTGGCTAGACTGGTAAGGCATTGGTAGGTGTTGTTGGTCAGCTAAGCTTAATAAATACTTTAAATTGGCTAGGCTAGTGAAGCTCGTCGGTCGACAAGGTTCGGTAAAGGCTATTGACCAATTGAGCTTGATGTTGTTGGTTGGTTGATCTTTGGCTGATAAGGGATCAACAAGATTGATTTGGTCAGCTAAGTAATATCTATCGGTAGGTCAGACCTGGTCTTCGACCCTCAATTTCTAATGTGAAACTTCTGTCGGCAACGCAAAGCTAGGCTATCAGGCAGAGGGTGAATCACCGTAATTCGATAGATAGTTGCCCTTAGACGAAGAGATCTTGTAGATGGCTAAGGCTTATTTTATTGTCTCTTGACGACGTTCAAGAAGACTTTGTAGACGAGGGGTTAGCTTCTCCCATCTATTGGTTTCATAGTGGGTAATGGCTTAGATCACTATGTGCTTCACTTTTGGTCGAACTAGTCATGTTCTAGCCGTTCGGTTGCCTTAGTTAGCCTTAGCCTTAATACATAAAGTCAGACAACCGGGCCCCTAGGACTTCTATGGATAATCCCTCCTGTGATATGGCTTTTCCTGTATATAGCATCAAATCTCCTCGAGATTCGTGCAACCACTTTTATGGTATAAGATATCCAATTAACCAAAGATTTCATCACCCTAAACCTTCTTTTCGGAAGATAAAGAAGATTAATAAAAGTTGCCCTAACCAAGAATATCAGTACTTAACTTACAACAACAATAGGAGATTTCATTTGCCACGTTTCGACAAGAGAGCACACTACTCCTCACAAGCTTCCATCTTGACCGTCCACTTAATTAATATAGCCAAATCATGATTTATAATCAAATCCATAATTAGTTGATTAATCCTTAGTTTAGCACCTAATAACCTACTCGTAGGTGTGGGCGCAAACTTCCCTTTTCTTGGGATGCTTAAATGGTCCTCTTCCCTTTATTCTACAGCAATCCTATGCTTAAAATATAATTAACAAATTTAATTCTTGATTTGGCTGCCAGCAGCATCAGTTGGCTTGAAAGAAGGCACAAATCATGGCTAGATTTAATGAACACTATTACATTGTACTGTTTATGACTGTTGGCAGGGTTGGATTGGTGATTTGGTGCATCAATTTATATGCAAGGATTTTAAAGAATAATTTTTTAAATCATTTACATACATACCAACTAATTCTTGTGTATTTATATATTTGAACTTTGATTTTTATATTTATAACATGAAAATTTTCTATATTGCATAAAAAAAATCATTTTTAAAAATTTTAAAAAAATGAATTACATCTTTTCAAGCATAAATAAGATGACATATACATATAAATTGAACTTTAAGTGTGTTTTAGATATGTAAATACATATATTACTGCTATTATTTTTCATAGAATTATTTTGAGTTATAATCATGCGAAGAAGTTCATCAAGTTCGTAGATCAATGAAATTGGCTAATAAGAGACACGAGAATTTCTTTCTTAAAAAGTTCAAAAAAGAAAAAAATAATTAAAAGTCATTACTTCGCTAAATAATTGAAATTTACAAAAGTTCGATTTTGGGATTGCAAAGTTTGAGGTGGAGGACGGTGGCAATCGCATCAATGGGCATAACCTTAGGATGATTCAAATATTTAGACACTTCAAAATCTAAAAATTATCAAAATCATCATATAATAAGCTTTAAGAATTGCCCATTCAAACAATCAAGATTTACATCCTTATCACTTAACTTCTATGTATTTACATATCCAACAATTAAAATTTCAGTTTTTACCTGTATGCCTAGGGTTTAAAAGAGCTGAGCTCGAGACAGCTTAGGCGTGGCTCATGTTCGAAATTGCTCGGGATTAATGTACAAGGCACAAAACAACGTGATCACATAAATTATTATAATTTAAACTTGGATATTGACATATAGAATAATTTCTTTATTTCGAGTTAAAACAAACTAAATACTATTGAATAAAGAATTGTTTGTGTTCAATTCGTTTATAATTCGAACTTAAAAATTTTATTCGTATTCGATCTATTTGCTTAATGATCCATTCGAATACGAATTATCTAATAATTCGACAGCCATATTACACGCCACCTTTGAATATGAAGTTAGGAATTAGACACGTAAATAGACAGGGCTTGCATGGGCACGTATGTAAAAGCCCCAAAAATCGCACATTTGGCATGCGTGCATTGAAATGACAGCCCGGCAAGAATGGTCCGCTTGTCAAATCATGGTGGCTTTGATGACGCATTAGGTGGGCTAGTATATTATCTACCTTAATTAACTAATTAAAGGATAAGCCTCGGATTTCGTGCTAATTAATATTTAATTAGATGACAACTGCATTGAAGGGACGTGGCTTTGGCAAAGGTTGGACGTCGGGAGACAAGGGGGAGGACCATGGTGTCCCGGATAAGGATGCCTTGTTAATTAGATTAATTAAGATAATTATGTCATCATTGGGATTAGTTAAAGTAGGGGAAAGAAGGAGTTTCGGCATGTGAAGAGAATCAAATTAGGGTTGCACTTGTGGATCTTGTTAATTAGATTATTTATGGCTATTTTTTATTTAAATAAGATGAATGGGAAGGAGGATTTAGTTGTAGATTATTGTGTATAAGCATTTATTGTAGGCTTCAGTTAAAGCACCTAAATACCAAGCCAAAGTAGATAATAAAATCAATAATCAAATTTTGTTAAGACAAAAGATTAAAACAATAATATTGTTGTAAAAGCTTTATTTTTTCATTATAATTAACTATTTTCATGATGTATCTTTTCAGACCATGAGATCAGAATAATTTAAATTTATTCATTAATTGCAACCGAGACTCTATAAATAGAATTTTACCCCCCCCAGAAGGGGCTTAGAGGTCAAAATCTTAAAAAGAGTGAAACTTAAAAATGGAATTGACGACTAGCTTCACTTCTGCACCAACGATCCGATAAATGCCTCATATTCCTGCATCCGACAACCATCACCGATCATTACTAGTCGACTGTCGCCAATCACCATTGGTCGTCACCCACTCCTTGTGACAATGCACCGTACGAAAGAACCTACGAAGCGGTGCATCATCACAGACATAGTGTCGATCCCAAAGATGATGCATTGAAGCCCAGACTATTACTCTCTATAACAATTCTCCCTATCGTGGGGCAATAAGTTCATCCACACACTGACTTTATAGCTCACAAAACTGTGCATCACTTTCCTGCATGTGGGACAAGGGGCTATATTTATAATCACTAATTTATACTAGATTTCTTCAACTAGGGCAGACCCTATGATTTTTTTTTTATTTCCGATTTTCTAGGTAAAAAACCTCTGAAATTTATGCTCGTCATTTATATTATCTGACTATGTGTAGGGTTCTCGTGTAATGTTAAGACGTTAATTAATCACTCTATCGACGCGAATTCTCATGCACGCATCAAATATATTTAAAATGATTTGTAAAATTTAAATGTCATGTTGGTTTATAATTAAAAAATAAAGGTGGGTAGATTTTAAGAGACATAAGATTTGTATGAGAGACAAAATCATGAGGCTAGATATAGCCAAAATGATTTTGCTAGTGTGTGTATTAAGTTATAAGAAAACTATTTCTCATAAGTCAAGAAGGCATTGACATAATATAATAAAGATGAACAATAGAAAGTGGCTTCTCAAAGCTTTCTAAGACTTCATGTGAAATTAAGACAAAGATTTATGTCTAACTAATTGATCTTAACAAAGAAAAGAAAAACATTGAAACAATCTTATAAACTTGACAAGTACTCCAATAGCTTCTAAAATGCATTCACATGGCTTTAACATGTCTAGAAATAATGTTCAACAATTGGTGAGCTTTAATAAAAATAGTAATTAAGAAAATTACAATAAATTTAATTTTGATGAAAATGCATCACATAACATATCAAGTCAAATTTAATGTATCTAATGAATGAAAATTAAGTGAAGGTTGAACATAATATATTTTACAAAAATATAAACTTATAGTTAGCATGATTAAGCATTTTAAAATTATTTTAGCAAATTTAATACTATATATAAATGTTTTAAATTAAATTTACTTTTTTACATTTTTACCACCCAAATCTGTCACATCACATCAAAAATACCACTTTTAGTTCCTAAAAAGTGAAATATGTAAAAAAAATCAGGTTTTATATATGTAAATATATAGTAATTGAGTGGTATGTATGTGAATCTTCACATAATTATCTCTAATTTCAAACAATAGCAAATTTTGAGCAAATAGTTTTGTAACATACTAAAAATGTAAAGGTAATAATCTCACTCAAGTTTGTCTTATTTACACTCTAATTATATTGTTTACATTATATCTCTTACTATAGAAAAGAAATCATTTGTAGCATATGACACATAAATGAAGTCATTTTAGTTAGGATAGGTATCATATTTTTATTTTATTTTTTTCAATTTGGTAGGTAGCATAATTGTATGTATGTAGGACTTATTAAAAATCATATTATTCCTCTCAAGCCAAATATATTGAGTTATGACTTGAACTGCTAATAAATAAAATTTTTTATAGATTTTACAAGTATCAACATGATACAACACATGATACATGTTGTTAGTTATCATAAAGAGATTATCAATTAGAATACAACATTTAAGCATATACTGAGAGAGTATATCCAAGGAAATGTGGCTATTAGATTCTAATCCTTGAGTACAAAGAGCACATTTTGGATCAACCAAAGTCCTCTAGAACTAAGCACATCACTAGTTTTCAATCATTTATGAATAACTTTCCATAAATGTAAGGCTAATTTGATAGAAAAATCTATAAAACAAACAAGTCAACTCCAATCACAATTAGGACATTTGATATACAACAGTTCATAAGTGACTTTATGAGAATGGTGGTTGAGATACATCTAATAACAGAAAATAAAACTATTTACAACATAAGTATTTAGAATCAACATAAGGCAGTATTTAAACACCAAATAATGGTTGTCAAAACACCATTTTCCATTAGACACAAGATCACACATTTTTTTTCTTCTTAGTGAAGTAAAACAAGCCTAAAATAGCTTCCCTAAACTTTTCCTAAAGAGAAGCATCATTCAACCAAGGGTCAAAATAAAAGAAATAAACTATTATTTATCACCTAAAAGACAAACAACCTCTAATTCTGAAAACCTAACTAAGCCATCATGTGATATAGAAAAAAGTGTATTCACTTTATCAAATGCCTTCTAAAAATATATTTTAGAACAAAATTTGTCAGCAGAACTTTTGGAACTAAATCCTTTAAGTGGTTCATCAGCCAGAATGGTGTTTACACCTACATCTTTATTTTTAATAAAGGCAGCTTGAGCAAAATGAGTGATGTTAAGAAATATGATTTTGAGAAAATTTATAAAGGGGAATTGGTCTCCTCCCTTAGTTAATATTGAAGTAGTTCATAAAAATTAGACTAAGCTACCTTCATCATTCTTATGTAGGTGAACAATCTTAACCTTTGCATTTTTAAACCTATTGCAAAGTGCAAAAAAATGGATGTCCTTTAATAGGCATTCCCCAAGTATTGGAAACAATATAAATAAAAACAGGGCAAAAACTCATAAGCTTTTGTATCAAAATATACATCTAGTCTTAAAGGAAGAACCCAAATAAGAATAAATTGGAGAATGATTATGAATAAAAGTCTAACATGTTCAGAAAAAAAAAAAGAAAAAGGTAAAGCATCCAACTTTAATGAGATTTTTAGCTTGATCATTGTATCAATTGTAAGAAAAACCTGCATTTTGACGCATAATGAGATGATAACATAAAATGTAGTTATTAAAATCCAAGAGCTTACCTAGGATTGGGGGGAACCTCCAATTTTATTCTCTAGATGACAAATACAATTAAAATCTCCCAAAAGGATCCAATGATCCTGAATATTATCAACCAGAAAAAATATATATTCTTATATATTCTTTCTCAATTTGGCATTATCATCTGCATAAATTGCAGTGATATTAAAATTAATAGATTATGAGTAGAAAACAAAAGCATGAATGTGTTGGAAACTAATATCCAGAGCAGTGAAAGAAAGCACAAAAGATTTTCATTTCACCTGAATGTAACTGTTACCGCCAGTGTTAAAATTATTAATAATACCATCACTATGAAAAATATTGAACCGATTCAAAGTAAATTGATCAGAAATGAAAGAATCAGATAGCCCCTCTCCAACGGGCATAAAAGGTCAAACTTATAATCTTTAAGAAGTTTTCTACAGTAAGTAATACGGGTCATATTGCTGAGCTCTCTTAACATTCCATACAAGAATGTTGGGATATAACAAAATAAAATTAATTTTGGGTGTTCCCTTCCTTAGGCCTACCCTTATTAACCCGGGAGGTAGATAGGAAGAGATTGATACCATTCTGTCAGGGGAAGAATGACCAGAAGAAGAGTGTAGAACTGGAGAGGCAGAAGGAAAAGAATAAGAGAACTATTGAACATGGACATAAAAAATAATACCGATCACATAAAATTAAATGGAACTAAAGTTACATTAATCACATTAGGAAATATCTCACTAGTTTCATTAGCATAATCAGTGCAAGATTCATCGGCTAAAACAGTCATGTCCGGAGTGGGAGAAGAAGTAGGAACTGAAGAAGGGGCATGAATGCCGCATTGAGGAACTTTATTTTTACTTCTCTAATTTCTCAAAGCATTCCTATTACAGCTTTTGCACCAACCACGATAATTAGTAATAACAGGAGCCTGTTTTTAATTAGGAATTTTAAGATGGTCAGAGCAGTCATGGGAAAAAGTGGAGCAGATTTCAGTTTCCTTTCATAGATTATAGGGATAACCAAATTTTACTCTCTAGCATTCAAATTGACGGAGAAGTGAAGAACAGATTTAGTATTAATTGAAATGTTTACTCTGGCAAAAATAAGCCGAGAATCCTTGGCAATGAGAGGGAAAAAATTTGTGTGCGATAGACGTACGCAGCGCTGCGTGCGATATTGGGGTATACCGAGGGTACAAGGGGGTTACATCCATGGTATAAGCTCTTGTAACCTACTTGTAACATCCCTGTAACTTACGTGTAACCTCTTAATATATGATAACAGAAGCACGAAACTTATTTTAGGGTACAGATATATTACAGGAAGTTACATAGAGGTTACAAGGGGTTATACCGCGGATGTAACTCCCTTGTACCTTCGGTATAACCCCAATATCGCACGCAGTACTGCGTACGTCTATCGCACGCAATTTTTTTCCCAATGAGAGGGTCAACAACCAATGGAATCCAAATCTCACTGGCAATTTTAAAAATTGTATTTTTAAACCAACAAATAGGGAAAGATTATGAAATTTAGCCCATATCTATACTTCTTAAAAGTTCTCCTTGGCTGACAGAAGATCAGGAGACCGGTTCTTGAAGATAGAAGGTCTACCATTGCTGTACCAAGGCCCTCCCAGCAAAACTAGCTCATAATCTTTAACACAATTAAACTTGAAGAGGAAAAATATTATGTAACAGACAGAAGATCAAGGGTACATTTAAGCTTCCATATCCTTCTAATAAATTAAAGAAAATTATTGGAGTGTTTCCCCAACGCATATCGGCTTCCAAAAAACTCATCATTCGTGAACATTGTGTTCGGCTTATTAAATAGCTTGTGTTCAATTTGTTCGTTAAGCAAGTGAGCCGAACTCGAATATTTTTTTTGTTTTAGCTTGATTTATAAACAAGTATAACACAAACAAAGGTTGGTTTGTTCGTGCTAGGCTAGTCTTTACTCAAAATAATTAAATAATAATATTTATTTATATCCATTTTATATTAATTTTTTATATGTATTAAAAAAATACTAAATTTTAATTTTTTTTAAATTATTTGGTTGGTATCTTCTAAAAAATATAAGTTAAGGTATTAGATATGTAAATAAATAGGATTTGGGTGGTATGTATGTAAATGTCCCAAAAATAGAGCACCCTGAGCTCCACATTCCGTAGCTTTGATTTAGGAATTGTAGATGTAAATACATGACAGTTGGGTGGTATGTATTAAAATGACACTAGAATTCTGCCCATGCCCAACTGCGGTGTATTTAGTCCCACATCGTCTACATAGCGAAGAATTCCGATTAGCCTGCTTGTTCATATTTCCTGCTTGTAAAAACGAGAATATAAAATTCAGTTTTCATGTGCATGTGATTATAAAGTGGGGATGAGATTATCATATTTCTTGTTCTTTTGTAAATATTTTAAAATAAAAATTTTATTTCGAGCCAAACGAGCTGAAACGAATAAAATTGGAGCAAACATGTGCTAATTCGAACAAATTGGAATTTGAATCAAGTCAAACACGAATATGGCTATGCACGAGCCATTTTTAACACGAGCTTATTAAAAAAAAAAAACATTTTAAACGAGTCAAACACGAATAAGCTCACCCCTAAGTACCAAAGTGAGATTCTATCACTTACATCCCTCTTCGACTTCAACATCAATGAAAAAAAATTTATCCTCTACACAATGTACGAAAGAGAGATTAAAGTTTGAAGTACTTTAAAGATTCAAAGAAATCAATTGTTTCTAGTTAAGAGAATGATCCGACCCAAGTAAAGAACAAGAAGAAGATGCAAAACAAAGAGGGAGGAAAAAGAAACGATCCATAACTGACCAAAGGGCAAAAGCCACAGAGCCAAACAAGATCCCCAAGCAAAAACTAAAATTAGGTTTACCCAAAAGGAAAGGAGAGAAGAAAGAGCATGAAACCCTAACAAGACTCGAGCCATCTTGAGATGTAATGGACATGAAGAAAGGAAACGGTGCAACCCTAAATAAACTAACAACATGAGAAATTATTTTTATGTATAATTGTTGTCATGTCTTAGGTTAAACGGTGTTGAGAAATTAGGACGAAGAAAACACAAGAATCAATAACAAACATAGGGATTTAACGAGGTTCGGCAATTTGCCTACGTCCTAGGGAGCAAAAGCGGCGACTTTTTCATTTCTTGAAAAAGGAGTACATACCATTAGGGTTAAAATACAACACAGACACACACACAGATATATATATATATATATATATATATATATATATATATATATATATATATATATATATATATATATATATATATATATATATATATATAACTCTAGAGTACAATATGTAATAACAAAATTATCCTATACCATACAACAGGGGCGTTGCCCCCGTACTTTCAACCCACATAATGAAACTTCATTGATTGAAAAGATGTTTCTGCTCCACTCCAACATCTGTCCCTTATCTGATATATGAGTCATACCTAACAAACATGTTACGTCGGATTCATGTCAATTAAAATTTAGGTTAGTGTTCATATCATGCGAGTTCGAACTCGAACTCTATTAATTAATTAAATCTGACACACTTGTATTAATTTCTTAATTTGAATTTGATGTGAATAAAAGGTCGAGGAATAAAATAATGGTTCAATTTGTAGCATATTTGCTGTAAATAAAATTAAGAAATACATGGGATAATTATAAACATTGTGACTAACGTTTAATGCAGATAAAAGCATTGCAGAGCCTGGACCGCAGCTTCCTTTAAGCGGCTTCCTTCATTAGAACGGCTGTCTCTGTACATCCAGTTGGCTCCCGACCCACAACAAAATTGGAGCTCCACCCAACATTAGTAGGCTTTATCTACAAGACTTTGAGTCGAGTTGACTTCCCTCAAATATATATACTTGTTCATATAAGATTTTTATTTCAAATTTGCTGCTTCAATTTTGATCGATAATTATGAATCCGTTTGATAATACCTCAATATGATTAATTTTTAATTAAATAGTCAGTCCAACCCAAAAAATATATTTATATTTGAATTACATGATTACATCAAAATGATATGATTTGTTTCTATCAACGTGTACATTGTGGGTCTGCGACTCTATTTTTGCAGAGGTGGTGCCATAAAATACTTGATATAACAATAATTGATGGGTCATCTAAGTTTTTATCATCTGGCATGAATCTTAACACGTGGTATGGATCTTGAGATAATTTTTTTTAGCAAGAAATATTTATACTTCAATTAAAAGTCATCTAGAATTTCGATTTTAGCAAAGTTGCAATTGAATCGGGCGGTTCAACGAGATAAACACAACGATAACAAAATTGGTTCAATTTACTTCAAATTAAGCCAAGATAAACCGAATAAAATAATTTTGGAAGCTTTTCGTGCATAATTAGAAGGTTAAATGGATTTTAAATTCAATTTACAACTCACCGTCCAATCGAGAGAGCCAATGAGCAATGAGCCCAAGGCCAAGGCCACTTAATTGTGACATTATTAATGCACTTAAATGTTCATAGAATACCGTCCAACCGAGAGAGCCTCCCCATGCGGTTCGATCGGACTGATCTAGATTCTTTCCTTATTTGCAATCTCGGCTCTATAAATAGAGCTTTACCCCTTCTTGAAAAGGGATTTAGATGTTGAGCTAGAGGGAAACCTTGAGCCAAAAAAAAAAAAAAACTAAAGCTTGGAGATGGACCTAAATCCAACATCAGTTATGCACTGCAAATTCTACAAATGCCTAACACTCCTGAAGTAATCGATCACTATCAACCATCACCCGTCGACCATTATAAACCGCCATCGACCATCACTTATTCATTGCAGTGAAGTCTCTTGTGAAACCACGACTTGCACTTCAGAATCCCAGTGTATGTTACGGAACAATGAAAAACTCGACAGAGCAATACGTTGTCAAGTACATTGTGTAGAGATGCACACCCAAATACAGCGCAATGACACTATTCGACAATAGTGTAACAACGCACCCCACATTCGGTGTGATGAAGTCTCTTGTAAACAGTGTAATAACACACCTCGAATATGGTACAACGACACGCCTCAATGATGGTGTAACAATACACCTCTAATACGGTGCAATAACATACCTTACATACGGTGCAATGAAGAATCTCGAATATGGTGTATAATCACACTTAAAATATAGTTATTGTCTCCTGACTTCTAAAAATCTCACTTTACAGCCCATAGTGCGGCCTATGCGACCATTTGTGCCCTACGAACGTCATCATAACTTGCCACATGAGCTACATGACCAACTACAACCTACATGGCTCACGAATCATGCAGCTCTCAATTTTGGCCTCTATGGCTAACAAACGCCACCACAACTCACCACTACTACCTATATGACCAATTACGGCCTACGTGGTCCACAACTAGTGTAGTTCGCGACTATGACCTCTGCGGGCTATAGATGTCATCACAGCTCGCCACTATGGCTTATGTGATCAACTAAAACCTAAGTACTCCATAACTCGTGGAGCACTCGACTTCTGCTCATGTTGTCTATGAACGTCATCACAACTCACCACTGCAACTTATATAACCAATTACGATCTATGTGGTTCACAACTTGTCCAGCTCTTAACTCAGGTCTATGTGGCCTACGGATATCATCATGGCTCATCACTACGGTCAATATGGTCTACGATTCGTGCAAGTTCAAAATCTAGCCTTTGTGGCTTACATACGTCTTATGAGCTTATCATTATGGCCTACGTGACTCACAAATTTTACAGCTTCCTACTATGACTTATGTGGTCATTTGACGTTCTTAAAGCGACCATATGTTACCATGACTTTCAACTACGACAAATACAACAAGTTGATGCTACAACCATCTAGAACATTTCCGGCAGACTATCGCCTTATTAGCAATCGACTCGTCTTTGCAGTCTGCAATCACCAAGAAGTACATTCATTATAGCCAAACTACGACTATTATTGAAAAACTATTGTTGTACATTTATAATGATCAATTTTGTAACTTCATAGTCCATAATTGTATTTACCATTCATAGTGAATTATTTCAACCGGGTCATGTCATGTGATTTTTTTTCCCTTTAAGGGTATTTCACCTAAAAATTGAGGGTCTCATATTGCTTAATTCTTTTTTAATTAGATAACTGTGTGTTGATTTTCATTGAACACTAACACGATAATTCATTACTCTACCGTCGTAGACCTTCCAATATGCATCGATAATCATAACCAATATCTCTGCAAAACCATACATACACCAGCCCTCAACTATTTATATAAGAATGTTTTAGTCTCCAAAGTTTATAGAAATGACAAATAATCCCCAAATTCTTTAAATTGAGGTAGAAATTATCTTATTAAAACTTAATTTTAAAATTGTCTTAAATAATTGTCTTTTGGCAATTTACTCCATTGATATAAATAAGCATGTCTGGACCGGATCTTTGGAGCTCCCTTGTGAAGCTTGCCAATCTGCTATTTTTTTGAAAAGAGGCATTTCTATATATATATATATATATATATATATATATATATATATATATATATATATATATATATATATATATATATATATATTGTGTAGTGCTGCAATAGAAATAAATATATTTTAAGAAGCAATAAAGAGCTTAATTTTGGAAACTGAGAGGTCTGAAGGATATTTCCAAACATGGCACCAAATTTTATCCATCTACGCCCAAACTCTAATCTGATAATAAAGGGG
Organism: Phalaenopsis aphrodite; assembly: GCA_003013225.1. Classification (NCBI taxonomy): domain Eukaryota; kingdom Viridiplantae; phylum Streptophyta; class Magnoliopsida; order Asparagales; family Orchidaceae; genus Phalaenopsis; species Phalaenopsis aphrodite. Next base: position 1,085,308 of record NEWO01000020.1, on the reverse strand, counting down.
TAGGCATGTAATTTTCTCGATTTTCTTGTCTGTTTGATAAGAGTTCTTCGACTACTATATAGGGCTGTCAATTTGGCTCGTTGTTCGTGAACAACTCGTGTTCGAATTACTCGAACACGAACAAATTTTTAAGCTCGAAATATAAACGAGACGAACACGAACAACAGTTTGTTCGCTCGTGTTCGGCTCGAAATGACTCGAAGAAAAAATTATATAACTTTTTATATAACAATATATTACATATACTATTTATATAATAATATATTATATATATTTATGTCTAAGTTTAAATCATAACACCTCATGTAGCAATGTGTTTAGTGTCTTCATTTGTATAAATTTAATTCAGGTTTGAATCTCACATCTTACATCTAATTTTCTCAATTTTAGTTTAACAAGTTAACTTCGAGCCGAACACGAACACAAATATTTAAATCGAGTCGAACACGATAACACCCTTCACGAGCCGATTTCAGACACGAGCTACTTCAAACGAGCGGAACACGAGCCAAGCCTTTTACAGCCCTACTACTATAAATATAGCTCGAGATATCAGTCGAATGGTCAGCTATTTCCGTCGCACCAAAGGTCCAAAACTGAGAAACTGAGAAAGGAAGAGGACGAAGAGATCGAGAAACAGAGAGAGAGAGAGAGAAAGAGGAACCACTTGAACCCGATGGCCGCTGTTGTGAAATCAATGGAAGAAGATGAGTCTCTGTTCTCATCAATCATCTCATCGGGCTTCTACCCCCAAATGGCGCGAGGTTTTTATCCATCTCATTACACTATGTTGATCGAATTTAGCTATATCTCCATTTTGCTTCAGCTAAATGATTGTAGATTGATCTCCTGCTTTGGATTTGGGATCCAGGGGAATCAAAGGAGCGGCGGACAAGGAAGAAGGCGAAAGACGTCCCCAATGGCGATGCGGAGGTTTACGGTGAGGGAAAGAAGCGGCGTCTCAGCGAAGAGCAGGTCAGATTCCTGGAGATGAATTTTGATAAAGAGCGCAAGCTGGAATCCTGCCGAAAAGTCAATCTGGCCACCGAGATCGGCCTCGATCCAAAGCAGGTCGCCATCTGGTTCCAGAACCGTCGAGCTCGATGGAAGAGCAAGCAAATTGAGGAGGAGTACACCCATCTCAGATCCTCCCACAATGCCATCCTAGCCGAGAAACTTCAACTCGAGAATGAGGTCAGTTTACCCCAATTCAAACCCTAACTCTAGCCCCCTTCAAATCCACTCTCCCTTACCAAATCAAAACTGAAATTACGGCAGTTATCGAATCTTAAAGACAAGTTGGTGCAATCAGAGCAGGAGATCAGGAGACTTACCTCGCCCTCCATCTCCGCCGCCGCTGGCGGAGGAAGTCCGATCTCGTTGACGATGCCGACGCATTTGGGGAAATTTGCGATGGAGAAGGAGAATGCAATGCAGGTGTCTGCATTGGCAGACAACTATTATGACGTGATGGAGATGAGCTATTTCTATGGGTTTTGATTAATTAATCAGTAATCAGGATAATTAAGATGTAAATAAGTGTGAGATTTATGTAAATACGTTGCTTGTCAAGTTTATATCATTTAGTTCTCTACTTCTTGTTAATAATTACCGCAATAATGGGTGGATTAGTGTTAATTAACTTTTTATAACTATTATTTTAAGTTTTTATATTAATTTACTGGAATTTTAGCTCGTTTAGTGTCATTTTACTATTTACTTGGGTTGTAGTTATGTGTTGAGAAAAAGAAGCTTAGCACCGTCCTTGAAAAATTATCACATATAGCTCTGCATCCGCACTGCAATAAAATATTGTTGTGTATCTAATTGGGCACACCTCAAAAATGACGAAATGACACCAATAACACTCAATGTTATTTGCGTGGTCCTTCATACGATATTATTAGTATTGTTCAACAGTATTATTGTGATATTATTGTGATGTTATTGGAGTTGTTTTTTTGGGTTATTGAAGCGAAGACACAGTGTTATTTGTACGGTCTTCTGGGCGGTGTTATTAGCGTTGTTCACCATTGGTATTGTTATACTATTGTGGTGTTATTAGAGATATTTTACAATAACACCACAATAAGAGGTTTTTCGTCTTTTTTAGATGATCTTAGTCAAGTAAATGTGACTGGATTTTATTGGAGTCAGGACGCAGAGCTGCTTCCAGACTCCGTATGATAAAAATTTTTGTACTATAGTGTCCTGCGATATGCTATCGTCTAATTTTTTTAATTTATTAGTTTTATTTTCATATTATAAGTGAAATTTGATAAACGAATTAAATTTAAGAGACGTGGCTAGATTCACCAACTTGCTTTTTAGCTTATTTAAAAAATATCAATATAGAGTCTATTTAAAATAAATTGAAATTTTAAAATACAGATAAAATTATTGAAATAATTAAAAACTCTTATGTTTCAATTAATTTTTATTATTTCGCCATCTCTGATATATTATCATCTAATTAAAAATTAAAAATTTTAAAAAATTCGGCTTAGTTCTCCCTGGTTCGTTATCAAGTTAAAAATAATGAGCAAGATGATTCTAGAGCTCACATCATCATTAGTGGAGGTTAGGGCTGTCAAAATGGCTCGTTGTTCGCGAACAGCTCTAATTTCGGCTCGTTCGCTAAGTTAACAAGTTGAACACGAACAACACGAACAAATATTTATTCCTTCGTGTTCGGCTTGTTTTGGCTCGAAATACTACTAATGAATTATATATATATATTTTTTATGAGTAGTATTTTTAAAAATTTTAATTAACTACAAAGCTGCGAAGACTTATAATCAATTAAAAGTATTACTAAAGAAAATAGAATAAAAGTTATTAAATTAGATTGAAATGATGTTTTAAATCTTATCCTAATCCTTAACATCTACATGATTAAGGTTGTCAAAATAAATTTTTGTTCATGAACGGCTAGTGTTTAGCTCGCTAAGCAAACGAGCCGAACACGAACACACTTTCTGAGCTCAAAATATAAACGAGCCAAACACAAGTTGAGCCTAGGCTCGCTCATGTTCGGCTCGTTTACATCCCTAGTGGAGGTAGAGGCATTAACTTTGGGGAAGATTAAATTTTATATGGTTAGTTTGTGTCATATATTTAATGAGTTTTTTATTTTCTTGGAAGGGAATAAAAACAAAATTATCTCGCTAGCTGGTTATTAAACGATGTATAGCCAGCGCATTGAATACAGATAAAAATATATATGTTTATAAAATTATGAGTTCAAATTATATAATTCATTATTTATCATTCATAATTTATCCGTATACATATCTGACATGTGATTCTTCTTAGCACAAATAAAAGATAAATAATTTTCTTTTAAATAGGTAAAAAAACAACAAAAACTTCAAAAAAATAACAGTCAAATAACAATATAATAACACCACAATAAAATCACAAATAACAACACAATAACATTGCAATAACATTGCAATAACATCACAATAATATCACAATAACACATCAATTACACTTGAATAATACAGCAAAAATATCGAAATATCATCAAAATAACACCAAAATAATACTCTAATAACACCAGTCGAATATCACCACGGAGCCGCCAGAATACCACTAAAAACACCACAATAACACATCAATAACACTTGAATAATATCACAATATTACTACAATAACATCATAATAACACTGTAATAATATCAGTCGAATAACACTACAAAACCCCACAATACTACTAAAATAACAACATAATAATATTTCAATAACACCACAATAATACCACAATAGCACCTCAATAATCACGAAAATATCGCAATAATACCACAAAAATATCACAATATTATCACAATAACACAACACTAACACCTCAAAACAACATAATAATACTACAATAACATCATACTAACATTACAACAATATCACAAATAACATCGTAAATACGCCTTAACAACGCTATAATAATACATCAATAACGCCATAAATTAATGTCGACATTTGAAACGCAGCTAAACTCACCTTCATTTCAAACTTTTTGTCAATATTTTCAGATTTCATCATCCCCATTTTTTCATATTTCATCACCTCCATTTCAAATTTCTCACAAATTTTTTAAAATTTCATCATCAATATTTCTCGTCAGGTGAGAAATGAACTGAGAAAATCGCTCTGTGAAATTCTACGCGATGGCATTAGAAGAAAATGTTAATTTATTTGGTGTCAAGAGTTTTGCTTTCAAAGCAATGGACTAGATCGGGTCAGTTCATGCATTAAAACATAACATGTTTTATTTTTTAATTCAGTTGATCCGCTCGTTACAGTTGGTGAAATTTCATTGGAGTGCGAACCAAACTGTTGTTGTAATATTTTTTTATCTTACTCATAGCTAGGGCTGTCAAAACGGCTCGTTGTTCGTGAACAGCTCGTGTTCGACTCGTTAATTTCGTTCGATAAGTTAACGAGCCGACCACGAACTAAGATGTGTCCGTTCGTGTTCGGCTCGAAATACTACTCATCAAGTTTATATATATACGTATGTATGTATGTATGTATATATATATACGTATGTATGTATG
>NEWO01000020.1:1058682-1079302 GCA_003013225.1 Phalaenopsis aphrodite | reverse complement strand
ACAAGGAATTTAAATAAAAAATGGGGTACTTTTTACAAAGCCAAGGACTTTGATCCAGATATGAAATTTATAATCCAAACAAAAAGTTCTCATTCGTAATGTGTGTGTATGTGTGTCTATATATATATATATATATATATATATGAAAATCTGTGCAGGCCATTAATTCAGTGCATATCTTTACAGCAATAATCATTAAATTTCAATGCAGTTACGTAAGCTAACATACGAGTAGCTGATAATGCCTCATTTTGTGGACTTGTTTGTAGAGTATTTAACATTTTATTTCAAAAAGGCTTGCGCTTCATGGTTTTCATAACAAATGGCTACTTATCCTTATAAAATTCTCAACTGCAAGCCCAAAAAAGAATACTTGTAAAATGCAAAGTTCGCCAACCCGACACACAGCCACAAAGAAATCTCTCCACTCTATGAGGTTAGAGTTATTAGAATTATTATATTACCTCATTACCACAATATGCTTAATATTTACTAGGAATTTATAATATTTATTATTGTAATATATTATTGAAAAGTAGTCTCCTCTTCTGTACTTTCTTAATCTTTATCTCTCTATTCTCTTGCAGTATTTGCACTAGCATAGCACTCATTCAAGAAAAGATGTAACATTTTATGAATTCTAATGAAGTCGAAGCTATGACCTTACAGTTTCTATCCATTCGAATGCAAAAGTCTTCGTCCCTTAGAATGCCTTTCTAAAAGCTTGATGATCGTGGATTTCTTAGGCTTGATCACGATCTTAGCTTTTCTAGCTTGATTGCCCACGATCTTCTTATCTCGACTTTCTCTAGATTGTTCATATGATATTCATCCAAGAGATCTTCACTTGCAATCATCTTCATCTCACATGAGATCATGCCCAAGCATTCGCAAACTGCTATGTACTTGATCATCTTCATCTCACATTATTGTCCACAAGCACTCTGCTCCACCCTTGGCATAGTGATCTCATTGCTATATAGACCTCGAGCTCACATTTATAGAGATCTTTTCCTCATTCAGCTATGTTGCTCCAATAGCTCTTGGCTCTTAACCCTCTGCCTGCATCCGTAAATCTTGCTTATTGCTCTATGCAAGCATTCTCTCGGTTGTTACTCTACACTCTTTAGTGCTTAAAGTTTAAAGAAACTTTTATATTTAAGATATTTTGACATTTAAGAACTCAACTTCATTTTACTTGTGGTTTCACAGCCTCCTCCACTTAAGCAACTGACATCCTCAGTGGTGCTTTTAAATTAGAATTATCCACAGGCAAATGATTGTAGAGGTGCTCTTACAAATTTAAGTAACTCACATCATGTAACACTTTATCCCATCAAGGATTAAAGAGGCGACTCCTATGATGTAGTATTTTGTTCTGCATAGCATTTAGTTTCCATCTTCAGGCTTGTGTAATGCCCTAATACCATCTGCAATAGATTGAACTCTCGTCAATTGATATATTACCCTCTTTGACCAAATGGTCTCACGATTTGTCTCATTAGTGTTACTTCTTAAGAGTTCACCCATCCTAAGAGTGCTCCCACATGACCACGCCCACCTTTGGAGTTTCTTATTAAATTCCAACAATTACACCAAAACGCGCCTCAATGTCTAATAGTTCAACTTGACTCTCTTAATGGGTTTTACAACCATGTAATTTAACTACAACGAAATTTAATTTAGCAAAATGAAACACATCAACATGTTTATAGCATAGAATAAAAGAGCAATTCTGAAAAATGTTTAACTATAGCAAAGATAGTCATGCTTCCTATTAGTTCATTATAATACCAACACAAAAATTAAATTAGCGCCTTCTCATGGCTTAAAGAATAGACAAACGAGTGCAAACTTTTCCCCTTTAGTCCTTTGACAAGTTATACATGGTGAAACAGTTCACAATACATTTATTTTCATACTTGGCCAATAATGCAAACCCTTAATTACAATTGTAGTTTTATGATAATGAACATATTAACACCTCTTTGCTTATAAAGAATAGACAAAGGTGTGTAAACTTATTTTTATTTATTCCCCCTTTAGTCCTTTGACAAGTTATACATGGTGCAAAAATTCACAATACATCTCTTTCCGTACTTGGCCTATAATGCAAAACCATAATTACAATTCTAGTTTTATGATAATATCTATCATCATCACCATAATAATTCAAATTCTAAAATAAAAATAAAAAACCTCCCAAGGATGAATTAAGAATGCAAAGGCAAGTCCTATTTAATCATATAACATTTACTAAGCCTAATTACCTAAATAAGTCTCTGTTTAAGCCATGTATTTCATTGAAGTCCTTGCAAGTATCATATTCATCCTTAATGTGATAAAAAACCACTAACTCACAACCCTAATTAATCAATCAATAGGCATATTCTTAATTCTGGCATAGTGTTTTAGCATAAATGTATAATCTTACAAAAATTCAACTTACTAACCTAGCAAGCCCAATTTTCTTTCTATAAATTCAATCATTTTAAGACTTGATGATAAAAAATAGAACAATTCACTAGGCAACAAATAATGTCTCCAATATCAATGTTCCTACACAACAACATAAAACTCTATCATAATTGAATAATTTTGCTTTATATTATTGAGTTTCTCACTAAAATAAGCAATGAGATGTCTTTTCTGATTCGAAAATCCTCTAATACTTAAACCTAATACATTAAAAAAAAAAACCTCGAACAATACTAAAATCAGACAATATATGTAGAGGTGCATATGTAATTCTCCCCTTAATATTACTAAAAGCATAACCAACAAATTTTGGAATTTAAACTCTCTGTTTTTTGGACAATCTATAATTTTTACCATTATAACACAAAATCTTTAATGAATCATCTATTGAAAGTAGCCAAACAATGAAGGTCAATAAATCCATATCAGTAAGTGTTCGCTATCATAAATTGCTTTGACTGTACAAGAGCAATATGTAATCCATCACTCGACACAATAATCCAAGAAAATAATAGATGATTTAACAAAATAGCAGTTGCACATATTCAAATATAGCATTTAAGTTTGAAATTTAAAAAAACTTTTTAAGATGACCTAATTGATCCTCTCTAATATTATTGTAGATTAGAATATCATAATACGTAACCACTAATTTTTTTATGAAAGATCCAAAACATTATTTATGATCCACATAAAAATATGTATTAGTCAAGCCAAAAGACATCACAAATCATTCATATAAATGATCACTAATTCTGAAAGCAATTCTTTATTCAACATCTTCTCTAATTTTTGATAGATGGAACCATTCATCAAGATGATGTTTTAAAACATAACTCCAGCCATCATAACCAAGATATCATCTAATCTAAAGAAATTTGACATTGTATGTGATGATATTGATTGCATACCATCCACACTCATCCTTCAAATATAATATTTCTTAAGTACACGAAATACAAGAATTGCACAAGGACTCATAGGTGCACGTAAAGTTTAAGATGAACATCGTAACTGTTGAATGCTTTGAGACATAAGCCTCAAAATCAACAAATTACTTAAAGTGAGAAGTATTATACTAACTTGAAAGATGAAATAAAAAATGACAATATTAACATCTTAACTTATTAACACATTAAAAATAACACATAGATCATAATATAGCAAAAAGTAAAAAATTATAGAATAAAAATTGCGATTCAAAACAAAATGAAAAAATTAAATAAGAGAATCTAAATAAAAAATGTAAAACTATTTATTTAGAAAATAAAAAGGAATTTAGAGTTTAGAGATTGCCACTGGAAGAAGAATAGTTGTGGGAGGCAAAGGAGTTTCTTATAAAGGAAGAGAACTTTGCAAGGAGGAGGAGGTCAAGCTGGCAATTATCTCAATGAAAACGGCTAGCAATGTGTGTGAGAAGTGGTGATCATGTGAGATGGTGTTCACTCAAGCCGGAGCCTTTTGAAATTAAGGCGAGGCATGTGAGTAGCAATATTTGGGTAAGCGCGTTAATTGACATTTGTAAAAGAAAAGATTAAATTCTAATTACACATGCCTCACATAAACTGAATCAAGACATGCCTCACCTTATATGAGGTGTAAATTTTATTGCAATTTTTTGAAAAAAATGATGAGATGTGGCTTATTTTTGCGCCTGGTATTATGCGATTTTAAATCATGATTCTTGATATTTTTTTCTCAAGTAATTCATCCACCAATTCTTGTGCTTAATATGTTCAATTGGATTCATCCTATTATGTGAAATTTTAGGTAACAATAATCCAATAATCAAAGCCATGGCAAGTTTTATGTCTCTACTTGGTTGTAATTCATCAAAATATTAAATTAGATACATTTGACAAAATCCTCATATATAGACACATCATTTTATTCAACAATTACCATAGAATAAATCACTCATTGCCTTTGACTATGCTTTTCAAAAACACGTTGATTGAAAATACACAAATATTCCATAAGTTAATTAGGAGCACTCACTAGATTCTTTTGCATTTAACCCATAGGTTTAGAAGGTTTAAAAACCATGTTCCTCGTACTAATCTTAAACACAGAAGTATTAAAACGTCTATATTGTGCATATCTAAGCAAAACCAGGGCTTCCAAAATAACATGTGAAGCATCTATTGGTGAAATATCAGATCAAATGTTATCAATGTATGCACCAAGTTGAACGGGAATAAAGATCTTATTTTGTATAATTACGGATGTAATTCAACTCCTAAGTTCACGCAACAAAAAATTGATTTAGCTATAACATTCATGCAACTCATAAAATCAATGAGTTTACAAAGTTATCATCGTGCTTAAAATATGTTGAAAATTTTAGTTCTTTTTCAATGAAGATTATCTTGAGGGGTGGCAAAAAAGTATCACATAACATTAAATAAATAAAAAATCAACAAAGCATTTTTCAAAATCACAACGCTTTCATCAAATTCATGAACACCATCCCCCTTATTCCTTTATAATGTCATTTTCCTCTTCCACCAAATCAATATGCAATTCTCTATTACAACATTCATTTACTAAGTGACTATTTGATGAAATTCAAAACAAGCTCTAGTAGAAATTTTGAAGTAAGAAGCAGAAGCAACAAATTTTCCGATGGTTTATCACAAACAATTGCGTTACTTCTTTGGAAGCTGTGGGTGCAACAAATTGGGTGGTTACAGAGGTACAGTGAATGAGCTAAACAAAGCATATTATTTTGAAGGCTTTAAGATGAGTAGGAAAATTGTCTTAAAGGTAATACTAGAACCAAAAGCAGAAAGAACGAAAAACCATTCACCCTACTCCCTAAGCTACCCTTACTTATTGATGATATTGGATAATGTTATTTAATATCGATTATAATTTTGACTGATTTACATAACAAGGTCAAAGTTCAAGGAATGCAATTTCTTCTGGAAAATCAAAAGAAATAAATGCTAGTATTTGTGCATTACCTATCTTAGCAAGCCGATTCACCCATTTTGGAATTGGCTTTCCAGTCAATTTACAACACATATCCTTGGAGAAATGATTGCAGTTATTAAAAATTAAATGATAAGTATCACCCCTGTAGGTTAGAGACTGATGTTCCATGAACACTCTGGCTTGAATTGGATCCAGACATGTTGTTCCAATAAATATAGACTTCCTAAACGTGTAGCCTAGGCATTGTCGAGGTTCAACCTCAAAAACCCCACTTGCCGAGCAATCAAGCGCCCCAAATGCATACTCCACTCCATGAACTGTAAGCATAAGAAGCATTACATTATTGCACAATTTTTTACTTACAAAATAAGGAAATCATCATTTATACCAACTTTTTAGAAGGAAAAAAATGGCAAGATATATTGATACAATGTGTATTAGCATAGGCCAAAAAATCAATGGATTTGCTTTGGGATTGGTGTTATATATAGAGATGATGTACTTATTGCACTAATCCCAAAGAAAATTAGTCCCACCTTGATACAAGTTGTATCAGGATATCTTGACACAAATTTAGAGGCCCATCCTATCATTATCGATTTAAAGTTTCCAAAACAGTATAGTCATGCTTTAAAAACAAGATGCCAACTAAATTATTTAATGAGCCAAGAAAAAAAAAGAATCAGAGTATTCCATCAATATTAAAAACAATGATGCTATGTTTCAAAAACAAAACGATTTTGTTTAACCTTCATTTTTTTTGGTTAACAGTAAATTACGAGTACATAAGCAAAAAGAAGCTTTAACTTTTCAGATGTTGCAAGAATTAATTGCCCTGAAAAACTTACCCATACCATTAATGGCTTGGGCTTATATAGAGCCTTACAACATTTATAAATAAATCCCTAGACTTCTTCTATTTACAAATCGACCCTACATTAGATACAAATCTCAACGCTTCCGCTCAAGATGGGCAAAAGTTATCCACTAAGTCCATCTTGTCCCATAACCTAGACAAATCTAATGAGCTAAGTCTTCTGGTGAGGCAGACAGCCACTTGCTCTCCCATGGCTGCATGACTTAGCTCCAATAGTTTGTTATTCAGCTTTTCCATGATGAAGAACCTATCAATCTCCACATGTTTGGTTCTATCATGTTGCACCGGGTTGTTGGCGATGTTGATCGTTGACTTATTTTCACACCAAAAATTTGTTTGAGCTCCTTGGGCCACCTTAACCTCAACCAAAAAGGCTCTCAACCACATCATCTCAACAACTACTAAAGTCATGGCCCTATAATCTGCTTTGTTGGTGACCTCGCTACTACTTACTGTTTCTTGCTCTTCCAAGAGACCAAATTGCCCAGTACAAACATGCAGAATCCATATGTGGACCTTCTTTCATCCATACAACTCGCCTAATCAGAGTCACAATAGCCCTCAATGCTTATGTGTACATTATTCCTGAAGATCAACTCCTTCCCTGGTGCACTCTTCAGGTGCCTCAAAATCTGATACACTGCATCCATGTGCCCTTTCCTCGGATCATACATGTAACGACTCACCACACTTACTGTAAATGATATGTCGGAACGAGTGTGAATCAAAAAGATGAGACGACTTATCAACCTCTGGTAACTCTTGCGATCAACCGACTCCCCTGCCTCTGCGCTCAATTTTCTTTTCTGATCAATTGATGAAACTGCAGGCTTGCATCCCAATATGTGGGTCTCTGTGAGCAAATCTATCACATACTTCCTCTGAGATAGATCAATCCCCTTTGCTCCATGAGCCACATCAATCTTGAAGAAGTATCTAAGTTGTCTTAGGTTTTTCACCTCAAACTCTTTCTCTAAACTTGTCTTCACCAGAGCAATCTCTCCCTCATTATCCCCAACGACAATTATATCATTCACATACACAGCAAGAATAGTAATGTGACATTAGCATTGATCTGTTGATAGCCCGTGCCTATAATTGTTTTCCTGAACTTGTCAAACCAAGCTCGAATGGACTATTTCAAACAGTACATTGACTTTCTCAATCTACATATATTGACCACTATTTGGTTTGTGTTGAAGTCTGGAGGTATCTCCATGCACACCTCATCTACCAGATCTCTAATGAAGAAATGCATTCTTCACATCCAGCTGTTGTAACCTCCATCCACCATTTACAGCCAAAAAGAAGAGTGTCCTGACAGTGCTCATCTTTGTTACTGGTGCAAATGTCTCATCATAGTCGACGTCACATGTCTGACTATATTCTTTCGTCACCAACTGTGCTTTGTAGAGATCAATCTTTCCTTTTGAGGTTTACTTCACTGCGAAGACCTTACACCTGACTGTCTTTTTCTCGGATGGTATCAACGTGAGCTTCTATGTATTGTTCTTATTGAGAGCATCAAGTTCCTCCAACATTGCAGTCTTCCACTTTGGATCCCCCCTAGCTACCTGCCAACTTTTCGGTATAGAGACAATGTCCAAAGATGCAATGAATTTTTCGTGTAAAGGAAATATGTAAGAGTATGAGATAAATTGGGCAATGTCACATGAGAAACCAAAATGATCAATAGAATAACAATCAAAAGGCCGACCCGCAATGCTACGAAAGGCCACTAAAAATCATGGAAGTGAGAGGAGGAAAGAGAAAAATAATATCACCTGTGTACTCGAATTTCAAGATGGATGGTGTATGTGTCTCAAAAGTCAGGGTAGACGGAGACAAAAGACTTGTTGGCAAAAGTGGCGCAGCAAACATTACACTCTCATTCTGTCTTTTCCTACCACATTTAGGCCCATTTTTCTCATTTTTCGACCCGTATTCAATCGATCCTTCCCACACAACAGGACAAAACATTGTCCCTACCTATATCAATCTCTAACAATCACTACTCTCCCCCTCTCACCTCATACCTCTAGAATATGAGAGTCATCAAAGGGCGAGGTGAATTCCAAGGTGTAGTATGATTCGAATTATCTAAAACTCACATCCACACTCACAAACAGTCTCTTCATTATTAGGCTCTAACAAACATACCCCGACTGAGGAGCAAAATAACCCACAAAAATACACTTCACATATCTCTGGGATCCAACTTTCATATTGGTGATCTATTATCCTTCACAAAACATACACAACCAAATACCTTCAATGAGATCCCGCCATTATCTTCTTTCAACAATTCACAAGAGATCGACGCTCCAACACTCTTGAGGGCATTCTGTTAATCAATTAAGCTGGTTGTCAAAACAACTTGCCCCCACAAGTGTTTTGGGTCATTCAACGAGATTATCATGCTTTCGGCTACCTCCAAAAGGTGTTTATTCTTCCTCTTTGCTACTGCATTTTATGTCGGTGTGTATGGCAAGTGGTTTAATGTTGTATCTCTTGGACTGACAAATATTCCCCAAAAGTCTTGTCCGTATGCCCTATCCATTATCAAACCTCAATACCTTCACTATTACACTGCATTGAGTATAAATCGCTCTGTGAAAGTCTTTAAAGTAGGAAAACACATCATTTTTATTTCTCATCAAATATTACCAAGTAACACGAGAAAAACAATCAATGAAAGTCACAAAATATCTATAGTCATTCATCAAAGTTGTAAGATAAAGCCCCTATACATCTGAGTACACCAAATCAACCAAATCAAAAACATAAGACTATTACTATAACTAATATAAGAGCTCCTTGTGTGCTTACTAAAATTAGAATCATTACACACAAGATTATGTTTATTTGTCGTTTCATACAAAGACGAATACAAACGACTCGAAAAACTAAACGAAGAGTGTTGCATACGCTTGTGATGTAGCAGCTACACATCTTTCACACTCCTCCCAGATCCTCCTACTCCAGCACTCTCTATCATGAATGTCAAAACTGAGATCATCCCCTCTCTATCCAAGTACCAGAGTTCACTATGCCACGTGTTAATCACAAGTCTCCAGCAAGTCTCCTTATCTTGAAAGATCACATTAGAAATATCAAATAAGACATATTTTAGTTGGAATATAATGACACTAATAGATAAAAAGTTCACTAAAAAGGAAGAAGCATGCAAAACATTGGAGAAATGGTACACCTCACTATAACCCTACCAACCACAGACCCATCAGCGGTTTCAATGCTCTCTAGAACTGTTAGGTGAGTATATGAAGAGAACACACTAGCAGCACATGTCACATGTTAAGAAACACCATAATTTATTATCCATTTTGCTGATCTTGTGGTGGATATAAAAGTAAGAGCATGTGTATCACAAGAAACATTGGCTGAGTGAGCATAAGTAACAATGTTCCCATTGGATGACGACAAGGTGTATGCATCCTCAATCACATCACATGTCGCTCTCAGTTTCCACCTCAACATTTATAAGAGCTTGTGATCCTCATCGATAAAGATCACCCTTGTTTCTCCCTCTTTTTTTGCTACCGCCATATTTGTCTGGTGGCTCCCTTTTCCACCCCTTTAGCCCCCACAATTACGACCACGACCTCTAGACTATCCACATCCACCCCTCTCTCTCTCTCCTTAGGTGGCTTTAGACAAGCCTTACTCAGGTGTCCCACCTCTCCATAGTTGTAGCACATGAGGGTCTCCCCCTAGGCACATGCCATACCTAAGCTTGAGACAACCAAAGTTGATGGTGCACTAGGAAGTCCACTCGGTTCAGAGTATACCCTCATGCGACTCTCCTCCTGTATCATCACGGCGATGGCCTTAACCAATGAAGGAATCATTTGCCTAGACTAGGATGATCGATCTTCTTTGATCAAAGGTCGGGTTCAGATGAACCAAAAACTAAATAGTCCACATTTGTGCAAATATCTCCCCCTTCTTGCACCCCAGATCACCATAACATGACATAGGTGAAAAGTGATCAAGATCTTGTCACAGCCATTCCAGCTCTATGAAGCACTCCTTAATCGATCTATCACCCTATACCACTGTCTCTATGTCACGCTGAATCTGGAACACCCTCATGTGGTTCTTAGTCCCAACATAGCTCCTCTTCAATTTTGCCCAAATGTCATTCACCTTTCGAATGTCATCCACTGATATGACAATCGATAGAACCATCAAGATGCGTATCCAGGTGTAAATCAATGCATGTCTTTTCCTCCATTCCTCCTCCTCAACACTCACTCTTTGGCTTGACCCTCGTCAAGTATCCTTCTAGTCTCTTCCTTACTAGAACAGCCTTGATCCAACGCGACCAACTCAAATATGTGGTCGGTTCATCGAGCTTCAAATCCATGGGAGGGAGACCTAGTATTGTCTGCGTTGGAGCATGTGCTAAGGTAGTGGCTCCCATCGAGACGCTAGTTCCCTATATGAGCCTAACCAAGTCCTTGAACTTCAAGATCTATCTTCCCCAAAAATTTCAATACTTTATCTCCCGCACTATCTCTATCTCGTGAACTCCTCAATCACAAGAATAAGTGCAGAGCACACAGAACACACGCGAATTTTTTTCCTGCAAGTTCGTGTGATCCGCTTTGCCTTAGCCCACAAGAATTCGCGAGCCCATTATCCCACATGCAAAACCGTAGTCACTTCGACCCTTTGCCTCCTTGTCATTGAGTGGAACTCCAGAAATGAAACCCTACTTTAATGCCTTTCTAAATCTCAAGTCGCTATTCCACGTCGTTTCCGCGGCTACAGTCCGTTGAGAAGGCAACGATGGGACTGTTGCATACGAAAGACCACCAGAAACGAAGTCTTGCTCTGCTCCTTCCTCTGGCTGCAAAATGTAGAAGCCGTGCTCCTGGGAGACACTTCGATCCTTCGGCACTTTGTGACCGAATCCTGCAAGATGCGGTACCACCGCGATGGTCACAATCGAATCTTCTGGGAAGGCGACGAAGAAGACGCGAGGTGCTAGGGTAGGCTCTGATACCATCAATAATTAATTGCTCTGAAAAACTTACCCATTTCATTAATGGCTTGGGCTTATATAGAGCCTGACAACATTTACAAATAAATTCCTAAACTTCTTCTATTTACAAATATGACCCTACATTAGATACAAATTTCAACAGTACATTAGAGTTTCAAACATTTTTAGATGTTCAATTTTATTTCTCAACTCATCAAATATGAACTAATTAAATCGTATCGTCAAACTTTTCATTTCATTGCATTTTGGACGTTTTAGAGTCAATCTTCCAAGTTTTAGCCCGCACTAACTAGTGTGATATACCTTAAAAAGTCCAAAATAAACTTTATAAAAAACTTCCCTCCACCAATTTCTATCTAAAGAAATGTCAAAGTTTTAGTTCAAATTTGCTGACTTACGAAACTAAATTGAACACTGCAAAAAATCTAGGGCTAAATTGAACATCTGAAAAATGTTTAGAGTATAAAATTGACAAACTTAAGAAGTTCAAGAATCATTTTTCATTTACTCAATAAATTATAGATTGAACCTATAAATATCAGTCCCTACAAGACTTGCATTGCAAACTCACTTGCATCATTATCATCTTCTTCCAGACTTGCATTACACTTCATTTGCGCCATAGCAACTCCCTCAAGACCTATAGAACAATTGCTTACATCACAGTCATCTCCCTCAAGACATGTGTTGCAGTCTCACTTGTGCTACAATCATCTCCTTCCAAACTTGCACCATATCCTTATCTAAGCCAAAGCCCTCTGCTTCATGCCTGCATTGCAACTTTTCTTGCAACACAATTGTCCCCTTCTATACCAGCATCGTAATATATCCTTCAAGATGCATGCAACAACCTTGGTTTCAGTACAGTCATGTCCTTCAACATATGCATCGCACCCCAATGTTTTAAAAAACATGCTTTAAAACGAAAAAAAAAAACAAACACTATAAAGCCAAAATGGTTCCAAAATGTTCTACAGTGTAAGAATCAAAGAGTTTGTAGTATGTATTAAGAGGCATACTCTTTTCTAATGTGAAGCGAACAATTCGTAATGTGCTTTGGAGAAAACCTTACACTATAGTTATTATTTTTAATGCCAAATGCCTAATTCAACATTTTATGTTACACAAATAGAAGGAAAATAAAATAGTGAAAAAGCAAATTAAAAAAAAAAGGAAAACTAGTTGAATCTCATATAACCCGACAACCCTTTTCTATCGCTTCAAGAGAAAAAAGTTTTTCTCCACCTCATCATAACTATATTTACTTTCTCATACCACCTATTTCTTTTTCTTTGTTTTAACTTTTGGATTATTCATCTTATTCTCTTCCCAATTCATCAAAACCCAACACCTAATTTTTATTAATCTAATCTATTTTAAAGGTAAATAAACCGATAATTTGATAGTTTAATTTTAACTGTTCATCATATATATTTATTTAAATTTATTTTAAGTTTGCTCCATAATACTTGTTTATTGTAATGGTATGATATCACAAGCAATAGAAAATAGATAACTAATTCAAGGTCATATTTTGATGTGTGCTGCATTAATTAGAATATATGAAAATGATTAAAACTTGTAACGTATTAAGTACGAAAAATTCATAATTTTAATATTTTATAAATTTTATAATAATGCACTTTAATATATTTAAAAGATATAAAATTAAATAAAAAAAGTTTACACTTGTGCTTTGAAGCCCATGCTTAAGTTACGTAGGGGTCAAATGTTTCACTTTGCGGTTTCAGTTTTTAAAACATTGTGTCATAACTTCTTTTATGGAGCAGGCATGCCTTTGCAGAATGGTGATTTAATCTTACTTTCGCCACAAGTGTCATGATCTTCATCATAAATTTGTGTAGGTTTGGAAAAATAAGCCGAATATCTTTATTGATACGAAATGTTAACTTAAATATAACTTATTAGAATCTTAAACTTAGGAAAGATGTAACACTCGTATCTCCTAAACTTAGAAAATAATCCTAAACTTATGAAAAAAATAATACTTATATTTCCAAGATTAAAAAAATCAAACAAAATAAACTAAAAACAGAAACTCCTATAACTAGTAGGAATTAAAAAGAAACATGAAAATAGAAAATAACAAGAAATAAATAAAATTGTAATAAAATTTCTATCACTCCCCCTCAAATTGAAGCATGACAATCATGTTCAACTTGGACATGAAATCATCAAACAACGTGCAAAGAAAATTTTTTGCAAGAATATCGTCCAGTTGACATGTGGATGGGACAAATGGAGCACAAATCTCTCTAGAATCGAGTTTTTCCTTGATAAAGTGACATTAAATCTCCACATGTTTGGTTCGATCATGTTATATTAGATCATGAGTAATACTAATTGTGGCTTTACTGTCACAAATAGCTACAAAGGAATGGTGACAGGCATATGCAACTTGCGGAGCATTATGCACAACTAGTGAGTTTCACATACACTGAAAGACAGAGTAAATCTCGGCTTCAACACTATTACGGCAACAACATATTGTTTTTTAACTTTTCCAAATGACAACGTTCCCCCACACGAAAGAATAATAGCCCAAGGTAGATCATAAATCATGGACAAATTGGTCCAATCAGCATTCATATAAAGTGCACCATAGCGAGAGGTGTAACGAGTGAACAACAAACCCAAGCCCGATGTGCCTTTTAGGTAGTGGAGAATCTGATGGACAACAGTGAGATGATGCTGGTAGGGGTCATGCATAAACTGAATTACGACATTAATGGCATGACAAATGGTTGGTCACGTGTGGGCAATGTAAATGAGCTTATCCACGAGGTGTTGGTAGTGTGTTTTGTTCATCAGAAAAAAAATAGGTACTTCAAACAATTTCTCATTGGGTTCCATAGGAATAACTACTGATTTGCAAAGAAGTAGATTAGTCTCGGTAAATAAATTCATCATATATTTATTCTGGAAAAGGCAAATGTCTTGAGAGGACTGAGCTACTTCCATGCCTAAGAAATATCGAAGCAAAACCAAGTCTTTCATCTCAAAATACAAGGTAAGAATGGCCTTGAGAGACTCAAAGGCCTACAGATTGTTACCATGAGGACAATGTCATCGACATAGATGATGAGTGGCAATACGATCACCGAACGAATGACAAAAAAATAGCAAATGATAATATTTGGATTAGAGATAAACCATGACTCACTAGAACTTGCATAAACTTGTCCAACCAAGCCCGTGGGGATTGTTTCAATCCACAGGACTTCCGCAATAGACACACTTGTCCACGGGAAGAAGTCGAGTCAAAAACTGGTGGAAGAGACATATAAACCTCCTCGGTGAGATCGTCATTAAGAAAAGTATTCATAACGTCCAGTTGGAGTAAGGGTCAATTCAGTTTGCGACTAGGGATAACAGAATCCGAACAGTATTTAGTAAAACAATCGGAGCAAATGTCTCTTCATAGTCATATGTCAACCCCATAAGTTTTTGAACATCCATTGGGGACCAAACGCGTCTTATTGCATTCAAAGGAGTCATCAGAGTTAAATTTGGTGCTGAAAATCCACCTAAAACCAACCACCGCTTTTTTTCCCGGGAGAGATCAATCACGTCCCAAGTGTGATTACACTGAAAGGCATTCATCTTATCCATGACAACAGACTTCCAGGAAGGGTCAGCCAAAGCCCCTTAAATAGTAAATGGGAACAATGATCTATCAAGGATGTGACAAATGCTATGTAGAACGGACATAAGCTGTGGAATGAGAGGTATTTCGCCATGGGATAAAGGGGTAAAATGTGCATGATCATATTGTTTGTGTAACTCAATAGGGAGATTCAAATCTTCACTTGGATCAGAAATGACCTATGTAAGTGGAGACAGGGCATCGTATCAGGGACGTCGACCTGAGCGAACTCCAAGACCTGCAACAAGGCAAGGGCCTCGACGGTAGGGCCATTGGGACGAGTCTCGACAGAGGGTTTTGTATGACAAGTATAGACATGAAGAAGTGGTGGTGATGGTGTCCGTCCGACTAGTGGCGAATCCAGCGGGGTTAAAGGTGCACCAGAAACAATGGTTGTAGGACTATGAAAAATGTCCATCGGAGTCGGAAAATAAAAAATGTATAACAAACCAAACACCCCCACTCTTGAGGCAATGTGAAGGAAGAAGGGGATATTTTCAAAAAAAGAGGCATTGTCACTAACATAAGTCTTATTGGTGGTACAATCAAAACACAAATAACTTTTTTCAGTTGCAGAATAGTCATTGAAGATACATTTAATTGAGCAGGGATCAAGTTTATTATGTGTCGGGGCTGTGTTTCGAACAAAAGTCGTGCACCCAAAAGATTTTTGGATCTAACGAGGACAAGAACCAGTTGATAGGAAAACATGACATCAATACGGCTAATGAGGTCCAAAAGTTGTGGATTTTTGTGAGAACTTTATTGAAGAGGTTGGCGGCGATAACGACGGGTCATTCCAAAAATGCTTAGCAACATTAGTTTGACACATAATGGAATGAACAACTTCGAGAAGGTGTCTATTTTTCCACTCGATTATCTCGTTTTGTTGAGAGGTATTTATACAAAAACTATGATGGAGGGTGTCCTTACTAACCAAGAATTCTCCCAATATGGAGTTAAAATACTCACAGTTATAGCCCGTCCGAAGGACTTGAATAGTGCTTTTGAAATGGGTTAGAATAAAAGAGTACAAATTTTAAACGCGACAACAGCTTTAGATTTATCTTTTAATATATAGACCTGAGTAATCCGAGTGTGGTCGTGAATTAGAGTAAGAAACAACTGTTTATTTTTATTAATCTAATCTATTTTAAAGGTAACCAAACCGATAATTTGATGATTTAATTTTAACTTGCCATCATAAATATTTATTTAAAACTTAAGTTTATTTTAAGTTTGCTCCATAATACTTGTTTATTCTAATGATATTATATCACAATTGATAGAAAATATACAACTAATTCATGATCACATTTTGATATGTGTTGCATTAGTTAAAATAAATGAAAATGATTAAAATTTGTATCTTATTATGAAAAATTCATATTTTTAATATTTTATAAATTCTATAATAATGCAATTAAATATACTAAAAATATATAAAATTAAATAAATGAATTTTACACTTGTGCTTTGAAGCTTATACTTAAGTCTGCGTAGGGGTCAAATGTTTTACTTCACGATATTAATTTTTAAAACATTGTCATAACCTCTCTTATGTTGCATATATCTCTTTCAAGAATAGTGATATAATCTTGCTTTCACTACAATCATCAAGACCTACAACATAAATTTGCTCATTGTCATAACATCTTTTATTTCTCATATATCTCTTTCAAGAATAGTGATATAATATTGCTTTCACTACAATCGTCAAAACCTACAACATAAATTTGCATACACTATAAAGATCTCCTTGCATACCCATTGTGCAACCTCATCTACACCGCAATCATCTCTTTCAAGACCAATGTTGTGCTTGCCTCCCTTAAGATCTACATCGTGACCTCTTATGCACTGCAATTGTCTCCATTAGATCACAACACATCATTGTGTGTGTCGTAAATATCTTCTTCCATATCTGTGATGCCAATTCACATGTTTCAAAGCTATCTCCTTCAATAGTTGTGTTACAATTTTGTTTGGTTCACAACTATCTTCAATAAGATTAACACCACATCCATCTTCACTTGCGATTATAAGATGACATTCCGTGATGATGTAGCCCTTGTTATTGCATAGATCTATAATATTCACAACCAATACGTGTGAGGGCCTACCTTAGCACCAATAAGCTTTGCCTTCCTAATTGCCTAATGGTGGTGTGTGTACTAAAATCCATTGAATTGCTTGTAGGTGGGTCACCATTGTAGCAATTTTCTAAAAATAGTGAAGGGTTTGATTGAGTTAGGCCATCTAATTTCTACCTTTCAATAACTTCCACATAAAAAAATCTTGCATTTTTTCTCTTCTCTATCTAACCATTTGTGTACATGATTTTGAAAAAGGTTGCGATAACGTTTCAAGAGAAGTCTTTTGAAGAGTTGTACAGAAGAAAAATGTCAACACGACATATTCAAGCAACTAAAGATATGTATACTAGAGTTGTTAATTGTGTTTGAACAAAAGGAGGATTGACCAAGTATTTTTCTATTTCAGTTGGATTACATCAGGGGTCGGCATTAAGCTCATATCTTTTTACTTTAGTTATGGATACTCTTACTGAACATTTACAAAAGGATGTACCTTGGTGTATGTTTTTCGCTGATGATATATTTTTTGTGGATAAGACTATAGAAAGAGTTCATGAAAAACTTGAATTATGGAGGTTTACATTGAATTTTAAAGGCCTTCGTTTGAGTAGAACTAAAATTGAATACATAAAATGTAATTTTAGTAGTATTAGCTTTAGTGATAGAGTTGCAAATATAGATGATCAAATCATTAAAATGTGTGAACATTTTAGATATCTAGGGTCTATTATTCAAAGTGATGGCGATATAGATGAGGATGTTACTAGTAGAATTCAAGTTGGTTAGCTAGAGTGGATGAATACATCAAAGTTATTGTGTGATAAAAAAAGTATCACTTATACATAAAGGAAGTATTAAAAGATGGTGGTGAGACATGCAATGTTTTATCGCACAGAATGTTAGTCTTTAAAAGAGAAGCATAAACTAAGCTAAGTATTGCTGAGGTGAGAATGTTTAGATGGATGAGTGGCTTGACACTTAGAGACAAAATGCCATATGAATCAATCTGTGAAAAGGTTTGTGTGACTCCAGTTGCAAATAAGATTGGAGATAATCGTCTTGGATGGTATGGTCACATTAAACGTCGACCATATGATGATACGATTAGGAGAGTAGATATTTTAGATTCAACTTAATTTAAGAAAGGCATGAGTAGACTTAAAAAGACTTGGGCATATTGTATAAAAAAGATCTTAATCTATTACAATTAAATGAAAATATGACTCTCAATAGGACACAGTACATAAAAGAATTCATGCAACTTACCCGACTTAGTGGGATAAAGGCTTATCGATGATGATGTTATTTTTTTTTTTTGTACATGATGTTGAAAAAAGCTAAGACAATCAAGATAGATCCTCACTCAACTCGCTAGATTTCCCACACACAATAGTGAGTCATTTTAGCTAAGAATGGTAAACTCTATAGCTGACAATAGCTCATAAAGTTATAAACTTCAGTAGTATGAAACAATTTAGCAAGAATAATTATGACATTTTATTTGTATTTAAAAAAAGAAAGTAATATATAAATTTATAAAAATTTTCTCATGTCAGGCACCACAACACAGACAAAATTTAACTAATTAGAAAGCAAAGAAAAAAGAAACCATACCCTCAACCCCGGAGTGGAATATACCAAGGCCTGCCCAGTGAACGTATCCATTCAAGGGTGTCAGATCATATACGTTCAGATAAACAGGTGTATTCCCTGATTTTCGACCATCTGAACGAACTTTCATGTTCAAGAACATGCAAAAGCCAGTAGTTGATTTTCTACCTGCTTGATGTGGCATAAGGGACTTCCAACTCTTTTTCAAACCTGATTTCACGTTCCTTCAACATAAGTAAAAATTTGAAAACCAGTGCAATTATGCAAAATCAGAACTATTTTTCCACATATCCTCTATGGCAAAGAAATTAAAAAGCAGGACTTGAGAATTTGTAAAATGTTCATTTTTCAGGCAAATAATGGAATTAAAAACCTATATCACCCTACATAGTGTAGAAATTTAATAATGTGTAGAGAATAATAAATCTTCCTTGTGTAATCACAAAATTGACAAAGAATAAGATGTATTAGCACCTATTCTAATTATGTTCCTAGCATAGAGTAAGAAGAAATAACGAATGTGAATTAACATTTATTGGCAAAGAATATAAAGCTATATTGACACCTATTGTTATTGTCTTCCTAGTATAGAGTGAGGAATAAGGAAAGTGTATTAGCAGCTAATGTAATTGTCTTCCTACTATAGAGAGTCATAAGAAAATATACAAATCTGCTAAAAATTCTCTCTAATATGCCTTCTCAAAATGAAGTAAGTGGAGAGAGGACAATGATATTGACTCTAAAGTTTTTCAAGAAATTGTTAAGAGAGAGGTTTAGTTCAGCAAGATGCATCCGCAAGTTCAGCAGATTGAAGGCAATCACTCATTATTTGGCTTTCAAAAAAGACTAAACCACCAAGTATGGTTTCGTAGAGCTCCAAGAGATTGCATTGAGATTATAATGCAAAATGATTCCAGCAAAACTTAAAATTAAATTAAAATCATTTCAATCATTTCGTTACGGTGCAAAAAATGGTTATAAAAAACTTATGATTTCCTTAAAATAACCTTTTTAAAATTTTTGAATGTTACCGTTTGATAGGAGAGCGCCTTATCTCTGAAACCATGAGTGATGCATGCATGTATAATATAATCACAAGATTGGCAAGGAACAAGAAGGTGAATTAATCCATATTGTCACAGAATAGAAAGATGTATTAACACCAACTCTAATTGCCTTCCAGAGTGAGAAACAAAGAAGATGTATTAACACATACTCTAATTGCCTTCCTACCATAGAGAAATTAGTAAAAAAGATACAGGCGTCGTAAGAGCTTCCCCTGATACTGAGGAGTTGTTTGGCTAGAAGTAAGATTTAACTCAAGTAAGAATTAGTAAATCTAGTAAGTCCGTATTTGGCATGAAGATTTACAGAAAAACTTGGAGATAAATGACATAATAACCAATTCGCCGGCGTTCCAAGAATCAAAAGTCTGGCTACAAAAATAAACTACAGTTTCAAGAAAGTTCGAAGCAGACCGTGGTTTTAAACCAAGAAGTAAACTAAAATAAAAAAGAAAACCTAAAAAACAACGAAGCAAAACGTAACCAAAGCGGATCGGCTCGCTAACATTCCAACAGATCTAGAGGAGTCAAAGAGACATAGAAAACCAAGAAAATGAGAAAGCAATAAGCCATTAAAGCGAGCGCTGACGCAAGGGAACCGAGAACAGAACTCACCCATTCGGAAAAGAACGACTTCACCTAGCCCGACTGCAGCCTCTCCGCACTCCGCCGACCGCCATTGCGGCGGCTAAAGCTCTATTTATTGAAGAGCAAAGAGGCGACAACCGGCAAAACGGTTAACCCGCAACCCCACAACTGTACAAGAGAACGCAACTTGTCAGAAAACAAAATTTCCATCCATTAAGAGAGGGACATAAAATGCTGAGAGAAATTAGGAGAATGACATATGCAGGTCGTATA